>JBBDGP010001809.1:2835000-3145047 GCA_037952835.1 Lithobates septentrionalis
TTTTTTCCGACGGCTGTTGGCTCAAACTTGTCTTGCATACACACAGTCACACAAATCTTGTTGGAAATTCCGAATGTCAAGAACGCGGTGACGTACAACACGTACGACGAGCCGAGTAAAATAAAGTTCAATAGCCAGTGCGGCTCTTCTGCTTGAATGGATGCATGCATGGAATCGGAATTTACGACAACAGATTTTGTTGTTGGAAAATTTGAGATCCAGATGGAAAATGTGTGATGGAGCCTACACACGGTTGGAATATCCGACAACAAGCTCCCATCGAACATTTTTCGTCGGAAAATCCGACCGTGTGTACGGGGCATAATAATTCAAAGGGGTGTCTGTCCACATACTTTTGGGTGGTAAATTTAAGTGTGATGTTCAGGTGTTCACAAACTTTTACCCATATAATTTACTTAGATCTATCTATCCTGTTTCAACGGGCTGTGTTCAGGGATACTCTATGATTTCTTAAGCCCTAATTGACTGGCTCTTTGTTCGAATCAAGACCTCCAAAGCTGCTTCTATGGTTTACTGATCCCCACAAGCCAGGTATTGAAATCACCTCAAAAGCACCGTCTAGCCTTTTTGAGTCTTTTTATTGTTGTCATTGGAGAGTATTAATGTCTTAAATTACTTAAACCCTGCTGTTTACTAAATTGGATTAAAGGCTTTATAATTCTAATATACACATATTACATAGGTAAACACTTGTCCAAGGGCACACCTATCCCAAATATACATTCTCCTCTGTAAACAGACTTCTGGTTTTGGTAGAAAAAAAAGCTCAAAAATATTTTTTTTTTTAAATATATTTTCAGATAAACATAAAAAAGGTTACCTTGATGTAAATAATTATATCAATGTGTGCTAATGTTTTAAAAAACGTTCTTTAAATGTATAATTTTCAATTTTATGTGGACACATAGGCAGCCATATTTGTTCATTACATACTCAGACTCTCCTTCCTTTGTAGTACTAGACGATAGTTCTGCTTACCTGCTCCTTCTCACAATGCAAGTCTATAAATTGGCCAATTCTTTAAAAGCAATGTGTTCCCCGTGTGGCTAATATCTTAACTTGGCATTTGTTAAGACATTGATCAGAATCCCAAAACTATACCTCTCACATGTGTACAGATAGAGATGGCGGCGCTAATATCAATTGTGTAAAATAATGGGTCAGAGCAGCATAATGCCTATGACCCTCTACTTATACATAAAAATAATAATGATATTAGTGTCATGAAAAAAATTATTTTTATCATGAAAAAAATTCCTTTAAACACCCAGTGAAAAGTGTCACTATAAATAATAAATTACAAGAAATGAATGATCAAGCTCAACAGTTGTTTTTCAATCTTCTTGTGTGAAAAATCTTCTACTCTTCCACCACACCACCCTGATAGTGACACCACTCCCTCTGAAGAGCGCACTCACCAGATTGTATAGCCTCCCACTCTCGTGTTCGGCAAAACCGCAATTGAACCACACCTGGGTTGCATGTGATGAACCGTGAATCCAATCAAGCCAGCTCCATATGTGAAAAAATTAATAAAGTGCTCCACATAGTGTGATACCATTTTGACAGATTTATTAAAATCACTTCAAACACACTTCAATGGTTACACTCACTTTTAAACTGAAACATAAAAGCCTTTAAAAAAAATCCACAGCAAGCACAGCAAGCAACAGGATCAGTGATCCAACGGTGCACTGCGGTCACAGCGGACCTGAAGTGTAAACTGGTGTATCCGATCGGTGTAGTCCTCCTCAGACAGCGGCATCTAATGTCAGTGCGATGGAATGACGTGTAACCATGCCCAAGACATGTTTCGTCGAAAAGACTTCTTCAAATGGGATTGGCTACACGGACGGTTCATCAATCCTTATATACTATCTATGATCAGTCATGTGATCATCATCAGTCATGTGACCTCCTGCTCTGCACATGCTCACACTTCGTGTCCCCCTGACCGTGAAGCACAGGTACAAAGACTGAATAAATTAGTGGATCACAAAAATTTTTACGGTGTGTAGTTAGAATGCTGCATCCAGCATTACCATATATGACATATGACATATCCTAACTTATAATCCACCACTAATTACAGTGCTAATGTGGAAAATAACAAAAAAAAATGAAAAAATATTAAATTAAAATGAACATTTCAACAGGAGATAATGAATTTGTCTAGTTTAAAATATAAGCTATATATATTAGTCATGATACTATCATACAGCTGCATAGGACAAACAATGACTGAAACACAATCTGATCCTATTAATAAAAAATATGGATGACTGCAAGCGAGTCTAAAAAAAGGGAAATAATAATATATCATCAGTGGTCAATGAATAGAAACCACCTCAAACGTGAAAACATCCCTCCAAATTTTAACTTGTATCTCCAAAAGATTTTCCAAATTCTTTAGAGATCCCGGGACATCTTCCTCGCCATCAGTAATTATCTGATTGGCGGAGAAGATGTCTTCCGGGATTATCTGTCTGTTAGACAGACAATTAATGGCATCCATGGCTGCAGGTGGTAAATAAATACTGTGTATGTACACATATTTTGTATTAATTTACACATCTTTTATACAGCTTTGCACTTTTCTTTGGCGCAGTGGAGTAAGAGAGATTCAGGGGCGGTTTATTTGTATATCTCTTGCTACAAAACATTTGTTAAGACAGACAGAGTAATTGCACCGAGCCACTGAGACCTCCTGGTGGTTAATCTACAAATGTCTATATATAATACAAAAACATGGAAGTGCAACATTGCAAAAATATGAAAGTCATAAAAATTACTCAAATAACTAAAAATATACCTTTACAGAAAATACACATGGTTGCTGAAAATGCACTATACCTTCCTTTAAAACTACTTATGACTAAAATTGTATTATGTTAAACACCAATTGTAAATGTCTCTGTTCAGGCCATTTGTATACTGGGCACAAGCAATCTATATGGGAAAACAATACACTTTATTGTTTATTTTAATGGAGGGTACTGTAGCTAAGCCTTGTTTCCTTTTAACATCATATAAATCTATCCGAACTGGTGTTTTCATTCTTTAGTGTACATTTATGTATCCATTGTTTGCTCCCTAGACGGGAAAGCAGCTGCAGTTGTAATTATCGTTCCCTTGTCTTTCAGTGTGTACACAAAGCAGTTTAGATCCCAAGGTCAGGTGCCGGAGACGTTTCCTTTCCTGTTTACACTGCAGTGTTATATATTTAGGAATACACAATGTGGGAAACTACAAAAGCAATTATAACTAATCTCCATAGTCATATTCATCTGATAGAAAATAATGCCTCTAGTTTATGCTATTAAACGCAGTGCCAAAATAAATAAACCATTGTTTTTTTGCCGATAAGGCAGTGTCAAAAATGTAAAAGTTTTTTTTTTTTTTTTGGACCGCAAAATAACTAGTCTTATCACTGTTACAGCGCCTTGAAAAATAATTCATACCCCATGAAATTTTCCATATTTTGTCATATTACAACCAAAAACGTAATAGTATTTTATTGGGATTTTATGTGACATAGCAACACAAAGTGGCAAATAACTGTAAAGTGGAAGAAAAATTATAAACGGTTTTTCACATTCTTTACAAATAAATATCTAAAAAGTGTGGCGTGTATTTGTATTCAGCTGCCTTTACTCTAAAACCCCTAACTAAAATCTAGTGGAACCAATTGCCTTCAGAAGTCACCTAATTTGTAAATCGAGTCCACCTGTGTGTAATTTAATCTCAGTATAAATACAGCTATTCTCTGAAGCCCTCCGAGGTTTTTTAGATAACCTTAATGAACAAACAGCATCACGAACAGCAAGGAACACACCAAACAGGTCAGGAATAGAGTTGTAGAGAAGTTTAAAGCATCTCACGGAGCACTGTTCAATCCATCATCATTCGAAAATGGAAAAAATATGACACAACTGCAAACCTACCAAGACATGGTCATCCACCTAAACTGAAAGACCGGGCAAGGAGAGAAATAATCAAAGAAGTAGCCAAGAGGCCCATGGTAACTGAGGAGGAGCTGCAGAGATCCACAGCTCAGGTGGGAGAATCTGTCCACAGGACAACTATTAGTCATGCACTCTACAAATCTGTCCTTTATAGAAGAGTAGCAAGAAGAAAGCCATAAAAAAGCCCAGTGTGCTGTTTGCGAGAAGCCATGTGGGGGGACAACAAACATGTGGAAGAAGGTGCTCTGGTCAGATGAGACCAAAATTGAATTTTTTGGACTAAAAGCAAAACGCTATATGTGGCAGAAAACTAATACCCTGCATATCACCCTGAATGAACCATCCCCATTGTGAAACGTGGTGGTAGCATCATGTTGTAGGGCTGCTTTTCATCAGCAGGGGCAGGAAGCTGGTCAGAGTTGATGGGAAGATGTATAGGGCCAAATACAGGGCGATCTTAGAAGAAAACCCAGATCTCAAATTTTGTGTGACGGAAATTCCGATGGAAAATGTCCGATAGAGCCTACACACGGTTGGAATTTCCGACAACAAGCTCCTATCGAACATTTTCCGTCGGAAAATCCGACGGTGTGTACGGGGCATTAGAGTCTGCAAAAGACTTGAGGCAGAGACTGATGTTCACCTTCCAGCAGGACAACAACCCTAAACATACAGCCAGAGCTACAAAGCATATTCATGTGTTATGCCCCGTACACACGTTTGGATTTTCCGACGGAAAATGTTCGATGGGAGCTTGTTGTCGGAAATTCTGACCGTGTGTAGGCTCCATCGGACATTTTCCATTGGAATTTCCATCACACAAAATTTTAGATCTGTATCTCAAATTTTCCGACAACAAAATCCGTTATGGTAATTTCTAAACGTGTGTACACAATTCTGACGCACAAAGTTTCACACATGCTCGGAATCAAGCAAAAGAGCCGCACTGGCTATTGAACTTCATTTTTCTCGGCTCGTCGTACGTGTTGTACGTCACCGTGTTCTTGACATTCGGAATTTCCGACAAGATTGTGTGACCGTGTTTATGCAAGACAAGTTTGAGCCAACATCCATCGGAAAAAATCCATGGATTTTGTTGTCGGAATGTCCGATTGTGTGTGTACAGGGCATTAGAGTTCAGGTGTGTGCACATAGCCAGCTTTGTAAAGACATGGATTGAGGAGTTTGGTGTGGAGGAACTTAAGTGACCTGCACAGAACCCTGACTTCACCCTATTAAGAAGGGCATAAAAATGGCAGAAAGTCAAAGTCTAGATCTAAATCCAATTGATAATATGTGGCAAAACTTGAAAATTGCTGTTCACAGACACTCTCCATCCAATCCGACAGAGCTTCAGCTATTTTGCAAACAAGAATGGGCAAAAATGTCACTCTCTAGATGTGCAATGCTGGTAGAGACATGCCTAAAAAGACTTACAGCTGTAATTGCAGTTAAAGGTGGTTCTACAAAGTATTGACTCAGGGGGGCTGAATACAAATGCACACCACACTTTTCACATACTTATATGTAAAAAAATTGAAAACCATTTATCATTTTCCTTCCACTTCACAATCATGTGCCACTGTGTGTTGGTCTATCACATAAAGTCCCAATAAAGTACATTTTACCTTTTTGGTTGTAACATGACAAAATGTGGAAAATTTCAAGGGATATGAATACTTTTTCAAGGCACTTTATGCCATGAATGATAACTGTCACAGATGTTTGTTATCTCAGCTGAACTGTCAAGTCATCAAATGGTTGGTGTCATAACTCATCACATGTTCAGCACCATGACAGTTGCAGATAAAGAGGGTAAGATTGCAGGTTCCTAGGCAGTAAAGGATAGGAGGGTTTAGTTCCTCTTTAAAGCCCCATACACACTATCAGATTTTCTGCTTATTTTTTCCTTCAGATTTACCAAAACCATATAATATGAGGTCAAACCTTAAGAGTTTCAATTTGTATGCAATCAGACAGGCCCTTGCACTACATGGTTTTGGTAAATCTGAAGACAAAAATCAGCAGAAAATCTGTTAGTATGTATGGGGCTTAAGACAGGTTCCAGAGGGTTCTAATTTCATGGATTTGGAGTTATTCATTTATTTAGATTATGAGAATAATTACAACATGTCAATTTTATGTGTTGTTTATTTAAATGTATCACCTTTATTTGTAGGCACTGTTGGACAAAATATCTGTTTAGCTGTTCAAATATTTTGAAAAAGTCAACATTTTCCATGTGGTGTATTTACTTTAATATATGACTGTGTACCTTAGGGTGTACTTCTTTTAAGAAAAAGAGATTTTTCAATTTGTTAAAATAAAGTTATGAAAGTTTTAATTTAATATAGTGAATCATATTAAAATTATCCAGAGAATGTATATTTAAATTCACAAAGATTTGTTTGGAGACCATTTATACTTAACCACTTGCCGACCGCCGCACACAGATGTACGTCGACAGGGCGGCACGGGCAGGCAAAAGGGCTTACCTGTACGTCCCTGCCTGCCCGCGGGTGGGGGGTCCGATCGGACCCCCCCCCGGTGCCTGCGACGGTCGGCAAATGTCCCCCGGCGATCGGTGGTGAGGGGGAGGCCATCCATTCGTGGCCCCCCCCTCGCGATCGCTCCCAGCCAATGGGATCATTTCCCTGCCTCTGTATTGTACACAGAGGCAGAGGAAATGATGTCATCTCTCCTCGGCTCGGTATTTTCCGTTCCGGGCCGAGGAGAGAAGACTGGAATGTGAGTGCACAACACACACACACACAGTAGAACATGCCAGGCACACATTACACCCCGATCCCCCCCCCCGATCGCCCCCCGATCCCCCCCCAATCACCCCCCCCCCCCTGTCACAAACTGACACAAAGCAGGTTTTTTTTTTTTTTTTTTTTTTTTTTCTGATTACTGCATAGTGTCAGTTTGTGACAGTTAGTGTGTTAGGGCAGTGAATGTTAGGCCCCCTTTAGGTCTAGGGTACCCTCCTAACCCCCCCTAATAAAGTTTTAACCCCTTGATCACCCTCCGTCACCAGTGTCACTAAGCGATCATTTTTCTGATCGCTGTATTAGTGTCGCTGGTGACGCTAGTTAGGGACATAAATATTTAGGTTCGCCGTCAGCGTTTTATAGCGACAGGGACCCCCATATACTACCTAATAAATGTTTTAACCCCTTGATTGCCCCCTAGTTAACCCTTTCACCACTGATCACCGTATAACTGTTACGGGTGACGCTGGTTAGTTCGTTTATTTTTTATAGTGTCAGGGCACCCGCCGTTTATTACCGAATAAAGGTTTAGCCCCCTGATCGCCCGGCGGTGATATGCGTCGCCCCAGGCAGCGTCAGATTAGCGCCAGTACCGCTAACACCCACGCACGCAGCATACACCTCCCTTAGTGGTATAGTATCTGAACGCATCAATATCTGATCCAATCAGATCTATACTAGCGTCCCCAGCAGTTTAGGGTTCCCGAAAACGCAGTGTTAGCGGGATCAGCCCAGATACCTGCTAGCACCTGCGTTTTGCCCCTCCGCCCACCCCAGCCCAGCCCACCCAAGTGCAGTATCGATCGATCACTGTCACTTACAAAACACTAAGCGCATAACTGCAGCGTACGCAGAGTCAGGCCTGATCCCTGCGATCGCTAACAGTTTTTTTGGTAGCGTTTTGGTGAACTGGCAAGCACCAGCCCCAGGCAGCGTCAGGTTAGCGCCAGTAGCGCTAACACCTACGCACGCACCGTACACCTCCCTTAGTGGTATAGTATCTGAACGGATCAATATCTGATCCGATCAGATCTATACTAGTGTCCCCAGCAGTTTAGGGTTCCCAAACACGCAGTGTTAGCGGGATCAGCCCAGATACCTGCTAGCACCTGCGTTTTTCCCGTCCGCCCGGCCCAGCCCACCCAAGTGCAGTATCGATCGATCACTGTCACTTACAAAACACTAAACGCATAACTGCAGCGTTCGCAGAGTCACGCCTGATCCCTGCGATCACTAACAGTTTTTTTGGTAGCGTTTTGGTGAACTGGCAAGCACCAGCCCCAGGCAGCGTCAGATTAGCGCCAGTACCGCTAACACCCACGCACGCAGCATACGCCTCCCTTAGTGGTATAGTATCTGAACGGATCAATATCTGATCTGATCAGATCTATACTAGCGTCCCCAGCAGTTTAGGGTTCCCACAAACGCAGTGTTAGCGGGATCAGCCCAGATACCTGCTAGCACCTGCGTTTTGCCCCTCCGCCCGGCCCAGCCCAGCCCAGCCCACCCAAGTGCAGTATCGATCGATCACTGTCACTTACAGAACACTAAACGCATAACTGCAGCGTTCGCAGAGTCAGGCCTGATCCCTGCGATCGCTAACAGATTTTTTGGTAGCGTTTTGGTGAACTGGCAAGCGCCAGCGGCCTAGTACACCCCGGTCGTAGTCAAACCAGCACTGCAGTAACACTTGGTGACGTGGCGAGTCCCATAAGTGCAGTTCAAGCTGGTGAGGTGGCAAGCACAAGTAGTGTCCCGCTGCCACCAAAAAGACAAACACAGGCCCGTCGTGCCCATAGTGCCCTTCCTGCTGCATTCGCCAATCCTAATTGGGAACCCACCGCTTCTGCAGCGCCTGTACTTCCCCCATTCACATCCCCAACCAAATGCAGTCGGCTGCATGAGAGGCATTTTCTTTATGTCCTCCCGAGTACCCCTACCCAACGAACCCCCCCAAAAAAGATGTTGTGTCTGCAGCAAGCGCGGATATAGGCGTGACACCCGCTATTATTGTCCCTCCTGTCCTGACAATCCTGGTCTTTGCATTGGTGAATGTTTTGAACGCTACCATTCACTAGTTGACTATTAGCGTAGGGTACAGCATTCCACAGACTAGGCACACTTTCACAGGGTCTCCCAAGATGCCATCGCATTTTGAGAGACCCGAACCTGGAACCGGGTACAGTTATAAAAGTTAGTTACAAAAAAAAAAAAAAACACATACAAAAATATAAAATAAAAAAAAAATAGTTGTCGTTTTATTGTTCTTTCTCTCTCTATTCTCTCTCTCTATTGTTCTGCTCTTTTTTACTGTATTCTATTCTGCAATGTTTTATTGTTATTATGTTTTATCATGTTTGTTTTTCAGGTATGCAATTTTTTATACTTTACCGTTTACTGTGCTTTATTGTTAACCATTTTTTTGTCTTCAGGTACGCCATTCACGACTTTGAATGGTTATACCAGAATGATGCCTGCAGGTTTAGGTATCATCTTGGTATCATTCTTTTCAGCCAGCGGTCGGCTTTCATGTAAAAGCAATCCTAGCGGCTAATTAGCCTCTAGACTGCTTTTACAAGCAGTGGGAGGGAATGCCCCCCCCCTCCACCGTCTTCCGTGTTTTTCTCTGGCTCTCCTGTCTCAACAGGGAACCTGAAAATGCAGCCGGTGATTCAGCCAGCTGACCATAGAGCTGATCAGAGACCAGAGTGGCTCCAAACATCTCTATGGCCTAAGAAACCGGAAGCTACGAGCATTTTATGACTTAGATTTCGCCGGATGTAAATAGCGCCATTGGGAAATTGGGAAAGCATTTTATCACACCGATCTTGGTGTGGTCAGATGCTTTGAGGGCAGAGGAGAAATCTAGGGTCTAATAGACCCCAATTTTTGCAAAAAAGAGTACCTGTCACTACCTATTGCTATGATAGGGGATATTTACATTCCCTGAGATAACAATAAAAATGATTTAAAAAAAAAATGAAAGGAACAGTTTAAAAATAAGATAAAAAAATAATAATAATAAAGAAAAAAAAAAAAAAAAAAAAAAAAAAAAAAGCACCCCTGTCCCCCCTGCTCTCGCGCTAAGGCGAACGCAAGCGTCGGTCTGGCGTCAAATGTAAACAGCAATTGCACCATGCATGTGAGGTATCGCCGCGAAGGTCAGATCGAGGGCAGTAAGTTTAGCAGTAGACCTCCTCTGTAAATCTAAAGTGGTAACCTGTAAAGGCTTTTAAAGGCTTTTAAAAATGTATTTAGTTTGTCGCCACTGCACGTTTGTGCGCAATTTTAAAGCATGTCATGTTTGGTATCCATGTACTCGGCCTAAGATCATCTTTTTTATTTCATCAAACATTTGGGCAATATAGTGTGTTTTAGTGCATTAAAATGTAAAAAAGTGTGTTTTTTCCCCAAAAAATGCGTTTGAAAAATTGCGGCGCAAATACTGTGTGAGAAAAAAAAATGAAACACCCACCATTTTAATCTGTAGGGCATTTGCTTTAAAAAAAATATATAATGTTTGGGGGTTCAAAGTAATTTTCTTGCAAAAAAAAATTATTTTTTTATGTAAACAATAAGTGTCAGAAAGGGCTTTGTCTTCAAGTGGTTAGAAGAGTGGGTGATGTGTGACATAAGCTTCTAGATGTTGTGCATAAAATGCCAGGACAGTTCAAAACCCCCCCAAATGACCCCATTTTGGAAAGTAGACACCCCAAGCTATTTGCTGAGAGTCATGTTGAGTCCATGGAATATTTTATATTGTGACACAAGTTGCGGGAAAGAGACAATTTTTTCTTTTTTTTATTTTTTTTTGCGCAAAGTTGTCACTAAATGATATATTGCTCAAACATGCCATGGGAATATGTGAAATTACACCCCAAAATACATTCTGTTGCTTCTCCTGAGTACGGGGATACCACATGTGTGAGACTTTTTGGGAGCCTAGCCGCGTACGGGACCCCGAAAACCAAGCACCGCCTTCAGGCTTTCTAAGGCCGTAAATTTTTGATTTCACTCTTCACTGCCTATCACAGTTTCGGAGGCCATGGAATGCCCAGGTGGCAAAAAAAACCCCCAAATGACCCCATTTTGGAAAGTAGACACCCCAAGCTATTTGACGAGAGGTATAGTGAGTATTTTGCAGACCTCACTTTTTGTCACAAAGTTTTGAAAATTGAAAAAAGAAAAAAAAAATTTTTTTTTCTCGTCTTTCTTTATTTTCAAAAACAAATGAGAGCTGCAAAATACTCACCATGCCTCTCAGCAAATAGCTTGGGGTGTCTACTTTCCAAAATGGGGTCATTTGGGGGGGGGTTTGTGCCACCTGGGCATTCCATGGCCTCCGAAACTGTGATAGGCAGTGAGGAGTAAAATCAAAAATGTACGCCCTTAGAATTCCTGAAGGCAGTGATTGGTTTTCGGGGTCCCGTACGCGGCTAGGCTCCCAAAAAGTCCCACACATGTGGTATCCCCATACTCAGGAGAAGCAGCTAAATGTATTTTGGGGTGCAATTCCACATATGCCCATGGCCTGTGTGAGCAATATATCATTTAGTGACAACTTTGTGCAAAAAAAAAAAAAAAAAAAAAAAATTTGTCACTTTCCCGCAACTTGTGTCAAAATATAAAACATTCCATGGACTCAACATGCCTCAAAGCAAATAGCTTGGGGTGTCTACTTTCCAAAATGGGGTAATTTGGGGGGGTTTTATGTCATCTGGGCATTTTATGGCCTTCAAAACTGTGATAGGTAGTGAGGAGTAAAATCAAAAATGTACGCCCTTAGAAATCCTGAAGGCAGTGATTGGTTTTCGGGGCCCCGTACGCGGCTAGGCTCCCAAAAAGTCCCACACATGTGGTATCCCCGTACTCAGGAGAAGCAGCTAAATGTATTTTGGGGTGCAATTCCACATATGCCCATGGCCTGTGTGAGCAATATATCATTTAGTGACAACTTTTTGTAATTTTTTTTTTTTTTTTTTTTTTTTGTCATTATTCAATCACTTGGGACAAAAAAAATGAATATTCAATGGGCTCAACATGCCTCTCAGCAAATTCCTTGGGGTGTCTACTTTCCAAAATGGGGTCATTTGTGGGGGTTTTGTACTGCCCTGCCATTTTAGCACCTCAAGAAACGACATAGGCAGTCATAAATTAAAGGCTGTGTAAATTCCAGAAAATGTACCCTAGTTTGTAGACGCTATAACTTTTGCGCAAACCAATAAATATACGCTTATTGACATTTTTTTTACCAAAGACATGTGGCCGAATACATTTTGGCCTAAATGTATGACTAAAATTGAGTTTATTGGATTTTTTTTAGAACAAAAAGTAGAAAATATCATTTTTTTTCAAAATTTTCGGTCTTTTTCCGTGTATAGCGCAAAAAATAAAAACGGCAGAGGTGATCAAATACCATCAAAAGAAAGCTCTATTTGTGGGAAGAAAAGGACGCAAATTCCGTTTGGGTACACCATTGCATGACCGCGCAATTAGCAGTTAAAGCGACGCAGTGCCGAATTGTAAAAAGTGCTCTGGTCAGGAAGGGGGTAAATCCTTCCGGGGCTGAAGTGGTTAAAGGGTAACTCCACTTTCGTGGGGAAAAAAAAAGCAAATAAAGAAAAAATAATATAGCGTATACAATTGCGATACAAGTCATATTGTAATTGAATGTCATTAAAAATTACCTTTCCTTTTCAATCTGCAGCGGCTGTAATTTTCTATAAATGCAAAGCAATATGGCTACATGGAGTTGTTCTGTACACAGAGTGTGTACTGATCACTCCCCAGAAACATAATTTCCTGCTTGTGTGATTGGCTCATCAATTTTCCCAGAAGTGTGCCTAAGATACAAGTCAGATTTCAGGCATCCCTTGCAACAAAAATTTAATTTTTGGTGAGATATTTCCAAAAGGAACACGTCTAAAGGGACGCAGGAACAGCAGATTTCCTCATTAGTGCTCTGCAGCTGCCACAGCTGACTGATAATTATGAAACCACTCCCATTAGACCCACTCAGTACAGAGGCAGAGACAAACACACATGAATTTCTTCAGAATAACAAAAGGTAGAAATGTGCAACAGAGGTTGTTAGAATCCTTGCAATGTACATAGATAACCTAGGGGGAATGTTTTTTTTCTCAACAAAAGTGAAGTTACGCTTTAACCACTTGCCGACCAAGCGCCGCAGAATGGCATGGCTGGGTGAAACATCGCTTCGCCCTGTGGCCACTAGGGGGTGCGCGCCCCCCGCTCGTCCCCCAAGCCGATGCGAGTGCCTGTCGGTCTCAATCACCGCCGGGCTCCTGCGATCGCCGCCAAGACATGGAGAACCCAGAACTGTGTGTGTGTAACTTCTCTACAGAGTATGAACAGCGATCTGTTATCTTCCCTGCACAGTCCCCATCCCCCTTCAGTTAGAACACACACTAGGACACACTTAACCCCTTCACTGCCCGTGACATTTTTACAGTAATCAGTGCATTTTTAATCGCTGTATTAATGCCAATGGTCCCAAAAATGTGTCAGACGTGTCCGCCATAATGTTGCAGTCATGATAAAAATTGCAGATCGCCGCCATTACTAGTAAAAAAAAATGAATAATAAAAATGCTATAAATCTATCCCCTATTTCAGGGATATGCAATTAGCAGACCTCCAGCTGTTACAAAACTACAAGTCCCATCATGCCTCTGCCTCTGGGTGTCATGCTTGTGGCTGTCAGAGTCTTGCTATGCCTCATGGGACTTGTAGTTCTGCAACAGCTGGAGGTCCGCTAATTGTATATCCCTGCCCTATTTTGTAGACGCTATAACTTTTGCGCAAACCAATCAATATGCGCTTATTGTGATATTTTTTTTTTTACAAAAATATGTAGAAGAATATGTATCGGCCTAAACTGAGGAAAAAAATAGTTTTTTTATATATTTTTGGGGGATATTTATTATAGCAAAAAGTAAAAAATATTTTTTCAAAATTGACGCTCTTTTTTTTGTTTATAGCACAAAAAATAAAAACCACAGCAAAAGAAAGCTCTATTTGTGGGAAAAAAAGGACGCCAATTTTTTTTGGGTGCAACGTCGCATGACCGCGCAATTCTCAGTTAAAGCGGCGCAGTGCCGAATCACAAAAAGTGCTCTGGTCAGGAAGGGGGTAAAATCTTCCAGGGCTGAAGCGGTTAAAGGGATACAAACAATTTATACACTGATGCAGGGACACTTCGAACATTTCACCCCAGGTGGATATTTGATAAATGTGTTTTTATAAGGGGAAATGTAGAATTTACTGAGATCTACTGTTGTAGAGAACCAAAACAGGCTGCAATTTAGAGCAAAGCATGGATATGATTTGAGCAACAAGCATGGTTTAGTTCTCTGCAATCTATCAAAATAACTAATATGATGGGCAAACAGGTTACCCCAAGCCCCTTCCTCCTTTTATAACAGCATTTGTCTAGCTTTTCATCTATTGTAGAGGAAAATGAAACAACAGCTTTGATATTTTTTGTCATTTAATGCAGTTATTAGAAAAGAGCTTAGCATACAGAATTTACAGGCAAAAAGGTCCGCAGGGGCCGATCCAGAGTCTAGTCTCGGGAGAGGCACTGCCAGAAAATAAGGTGTTGCTTACAGAACTGTATTTAACGTATCATACAGTCCTAACCTTATTTAAACCGGTGACACGGTTATCCTGTCCCCCACTTGTCACCTTCTTCATTACTGTCCCCCACTTGTGTCACCTTCTTCATTACTGTCCCCCACTTGTGTCACCTTCTCCTCCATTACTGTCCCCCACTTGTGTCACCTTCTTCATTACTGTCCCCCACTGGTGTCACCTTCTCCTCCATTACTGTCCCCCACTTGTGTCACCTTCTTCATTACTGTCCCCCACTTGTGTCACCTTCTCCTCCATTACTGTCCCCCACTTGTGTCACCTTCTTCATTATTGTCCCCCACTTGTGTCTCCTTCTCCTCCATTACTGTCTCCCACTTGTCACCTTCTTCATTACTATCCCCCACTGGTGTCATCTTCCTCATTACTATCCTGCTCTTGTGTCACCTCCTTCATTACTGTCCCCCACTGGTGTCACTTTCTCTTTCATTACTGTCCCCCCCCCCCACTTGTGTCACCTTCTTCATTACTGTCCCCCAATTGTGTCACCTTCCTCCTTCATTACTGTATACTACTATTCCATCCATCCATAATTCGGGCAGCCGTGCATCTGAGCCAGCCCAGCCAGTAGTGCAGCAGCAGCACACAGACAGAAAAGGTCGGGCCGCCTGCTGCAACAAGTCAAGTCAAGCTGTATTGTCATTCTACTACAAGTAAGAACATACAGTAGAACGAAGTGTCGTATCTCACAGGGCCACGGTGCTACATACAAGTCACTCTCTCTGCATGCAATGCTGGTGGGCCGCGGGCACGCGTGATGGAGCGGAGCGGTGGAGACACTGGCATGAAGAAGATCACCACACACACACACACCCACCAGTCCCTCCTCACTGCCAAGTCACTCCCTCTCATGCCACCGTGCGTTGGAGAAGGAGGAGGTGGGTGGAGACAGCTGTGCAGTGCAGCACTAGGCGCAGGCCTTTTTCTGCTCGGCCTCACTCTGAGTGACAAGGGGGCAACCAGTTCTTGCAATCTAGTTTAGAAGGGTGGCTGTGTCTTGGAAACTGTATTATTGCTTAGTGTGATTTCTATATTGTCAGCACCTGGTAATTGATACAGGTGAGTTTAGTTACAAATTACAGGGACATCACAAACTTGGAATGCAATTTTATTTTACAATTTTGGGAGGGTTCCAATAATTTTGTCCAGTCCATTTTTGGAGTTTTGCGTGGAATGTGTCATATTTGGATTTGTGTTTCTTCACTTTTTTGTGTCATACTAATACAAATAAAAGAAATAAACGCGAGAATACCTAAATGTCCGCATTTCCAACAATTTTCTGGGCAAAGTGGTGCATTAGCTGACAGAAATGCAGGGGAGCCAATATTTTTGGCCATGACTGTAACTACTATTGGTCTCTGTCTTTTTTTCCGCTGCACATAAATCACACCATCTGTCTTAAAATGAGAATGGTGCACTTCTACATTTTTGTTACATTTTTACTAGCAGCATAAACCCTTGTTTCACTAATCTTTTACTGCTTTAGTTAATTGATTCTGCCTGTAACGTAGTATGCACCTTATTATTCGTATACTGTTTCTGCTATCTCTATTACTAGATCAATTACAGTGCCTTGAAAAAGTATTCATACCCCTTAAAATTTACTGACTCAGGGGGCCTGAATACAAATGCAAGCCACACTTTTTACATATTTATTTGTAAAAAAAAAATTGAAAACCATTTATCATTTTCCTTCCACTTCACAATTATGTGCCACTTTGTGTTGGTCTATCACATAAAATACATTTACATTTTTGGCTGTAACATGACAAAATATGGAAAATTTCAAGGGGTATGAATACTTTTTCAAGGCACTGTATCCTTCTAGTAGTGAAAATTTTTACATCTTTTCACTCATTCTCAAATTATATTACACAGTTCACATCACTTGTATATTAAAGTGCCTCTTAAGGTGTACCCAGCATGTTCTGCCACAATATTGGTGCCTTTTTCAGGGGATAAAGTGCCTAAATCATACATAAATTGTGCAGCCTATATAGATAGTCTGCATAGCCATAGTCTGTGTAATGATGTATGTGCAGAGAGAAAAAAAGACACAGAGACCAATAGTAGTTATGTGATTTCATTTAACGTTTTTAAATAAAGTACTAATAAAGTTTTAGTATTTAGTGGGTAGGGGGTTATGTGTGCATCCAATTTAGTGATGTCCTTGATATTTATCTCCCACAAAGATATACTTAAATAATGAAGAGGGGATTGTGCATATATTTAGAGTGGAGGTCAATAGACCTCCTGTCGGTAAAATTCCATTCTCTCACTGATCAGTCAACTCCGGTCATGTTGATTAGAAGACAGATTTATTACAAATGTATCGATACATAGGGGTGAGCTCTGTACACAGCAATGAGTTCCAGCAGAGTCACACAGGAACCCTTTTACACATGTCATTTTATAGCAGTATTTGGCAAGCTGCCATTGGCTAAGGCACACTGGTGACTCATGGTGCATTGTCAGCTTTATTGTCAAATCCAGCATGTCTTTACACAATATTTCCTATTATGGTAAACTTTTGCTAGTTCTTTAAATATTGTTGTAGGTTTTGGTCGGAACTAAGCAGATTGCATAAACAATAAGTCAGCGCCATTTTAGCTAGAAAAAAGCATATAAGGAACAAGGCAAATGTTGATATCACTTGTAATTCTTTACATATTTCTTATCACCTCCCGTTCCTTGTAGATGGGTAAAACATTATTTTATTCTGATATTGCTTAATGTATAAAATCTCCAAATCCTTGGGAAGATATATGAACTAAATTAAAATGACCTAAAATATTTCAAAGAGTTTTCCAGGATAGCTGAGTGCAGATACATTATCAACAGTCCAACTTTACTAGTATATATGATTGAACTTGCTTAATATTTTCACTAGCCAAAAAGGCATGCGAGTGGCTGTAATGTGTGCTAATAAAATACATTTTCTTCTATAAGCTTTTGTGACACCTGGCTCTTGCTGAGATTGTGATCCATTGCTCCCCATGTTCAGTTTCAAACCATAGTTAGTTCAGCAGGATTCACCATGCAGTCAGCCAGAGAGCAGCAGAAAATCATGTTTCTTCTAAGGCATCGGGGGGGGGGGGGGGGGGTTGAGTTTTTTCCTTAGCGATGATATGTTTATTGGCAGGATCGGTTGCAAACAAAGAAACATTAAATTGTATGTACAAGAACTTTTGGAATATTTTAGTGACACTCCAAGCTCGAGGGTGTAATGTGATTCCCCGCTGGAAGTCAGGAGATAGGTTTTATTCATCCAAAAATGCCAGTGTAAAAGATATAGGACGCCGCTCACCCAGCCCAATGCATGTGGATGTATGTGATGGCCTCAGCTGATGCTGCTCTACTGGCCACATCCGCTGATGCATTTCGCCTTGCCCCTGGTGCTTAGTCATAGCCCTGACAAAGGCACGTGGCATAGTGACATATTGTGTAGGGAGGAGGAGCCAGTGATGTCACGCCACAACGGGAAGTGAACAGAACGCCATTTTGTTGGAGGTATAATGGTACACAAAGGCTACATCCATTGGATTGTGTACAGAATTAATTTTTCATACATTGTGAGTGCATCCTTATATTAAAAAAAAAATATTAAAATAACAGTAAGCACTATGAGAATTTATTCTATTTTGAGTCCTATACGGGAGAACCAGGATGGCAATGGATTACCATTGAAGAATCCTAAGCACCAATAATGAGAGATCCATATTAACCTGAAAGGATACATACAAAAGAGCATAACCCCATGCAAAAGGGTAAAAGCGTGTTTGATCTGATATATTGGGTCCATCTTGTGAGGTGAGAGTGGTATTATACTGGTGGAGGGATAAGCACGCTACAAATACAAGTAAGCCCATATTACCTACTGGTGGAGAAAATTTATATATGCACAATTTCTATTTTTTATTATTGTTTTGCTGCTAGAATATAGCATACAAATGAAAATGGACACAGGACACTGATATACAAAAAAAATAATTTACATTTTTTTAATTATTATTTTTTTTAATTAACTGTTTATAATTTTAATTATATTATGTTAATGTGATACACATCTATTGTGAATTGCACATACTTTGTTTGTGGCACTTTATTGAGCATTTGAAAACTGTGGGCATTCTACACTAATTGCACTTAGTTGATTTTACATCTTCAGGATTATAGTAAATACTTTATTGCACAGGCACAGTTTTTTATTCTTATGTTGCAATATATAGGTGAGGTGTGAATCCTATTTTTTGTGCTAGCAGCAATATACTTTCACCGGGCATACTTGTTAGCGCTGAAATATTTTATATATTTTTTTATTAGCATAGACTAATGGCCCGTACACACGATCCGAATATCGTACGAAAACGATCGTCCGAGGAAGGATCGTACGATATTCGGATCGTGTGTACACTACTTTCGACAGCCGATCACAACCGTTCATCCGATATTCCTCGTACGATTCCAGATTTTCGTTTAGTTAGTTGTCGTCCGAAAATACAATATAAATACACCACAACACATGACATCACTTCCGATTTTTTTTTTTGTCTGTCGTACGAGAATTTTCGTGACTTTATTTACCTATTCCATTTCTACTTGCGACTATTAAGCGAGAACGGTCGTACGATCGGTCATACGATATTCGGATCGTGTGTATGGGGCATAAGACTATCTATGACTAAGCCCCGGTGGGTGGGGTGAAACGCATCAGGGGCATGGCCAATGGAGTAGCGTTGGCTGAGGCCATCACATACACACACATGCATTGGGCTGGGTGAGTGGCGTCCTACACCTTTTACACTGTATGTATGAGAAACTTGGTCTTCAAATCTATACTAAGTGGCTTTTTTTTTTTTTTTTGGAAATCAAAAAGGTATAATATATTGGCAAAGAGGTCTGTGTTAAATGCAATATTTGTTTAAATGTTTTGTCAGGAAGGCAGCAAAGATCTTGGTAGAGACGCAGATGCAAGCTTTTCCTTGTAGTAATCAGAGTAAAATACATTTTCATTTTCCATTGTGCGTCAGCATTTTTGCATGCTGAGAGCATCTGCATAAAAGTTAAATACACCGGTGTATCTTGTGGCCTTTGGAGATAATCAATCCAGTTTTCCATTAGTATTTTCTGGTGTGTGTGCTTCACAAAGTTCATACACTGCATACAATGTTACAACTCCCCTGGCTGTCTTCAGTTTTATATATTGGTAATAAATTACCTGTCCTTGTGTTTCATGGGAGTCATTAAGAGGAGAGATGATTCCTGGAATGCTGTATATCTGCCTGCTGTGTGATGCATAAGGCTGATTCTGTGTTTTTTTGACAACCCGAAGATAGTCTTTCGCTGATTATATTTTCAACGTCATCCAGTCTTTATTTAGGCCATACTCAAGAGAAGAAATATAGTCATGGCAACCCATGCACCTGCTAGAGCGTCCAGCTGCGGGGGTGGGGGGGGGTGGGGTGGGGGGGGGGTGGGGTGGGGGGGGGTCACATCACAGTATTTAGTCATCAACAACCAGGACTGCCGACAGGGGGGTACCACCAGTCCTCCTGTAGGGAGCCCAGGACAGGGAGGGGGTCAGTTTGGCTGGGCAGGGGTTAATTACAGTAATGATGCCCTTTGTGGCTTTCTGCAGCAGCTGAAAGCTGGTTTCTCCCCCTATCCCTGCCACCGGCTTTCCTCTGCTGGAGGGAGAGACGGACAGGGCATAGTTCCAATAATAGCCCCCAATGCACTGACCCCCCTCCATGTCTTGCTTACATTGGATTCCTTCCTGTGTGACGCCCCCCCCCCCCGTGTGCCTGGCCCCCTTCAGCTCTGCCGGCTTCCCTGTCCCACCAGTACACAGGATCATTTGTCAGGATGGAAAGGGATGAAAGGGGCCGGTATATATGTAATTTACCGGCCCATTCCTTTAGTGAATGAATGGACATAGTGTGCGATCAATACTGATCACTCCCATGTCCATTGATAACCAACCCAGCATAGTAAACTGCTTCAGTTTATGAATGAACAGGAGTCTCTGTGTCCTGTTTATTCATCTGCAGTGCAGCTGAGGCTATAGAGAAAGTAATTGAAGAACGTGTCCTCAATTCCTTTCTCTGTCTCAAAAGTGAAATGTCAAGGGTCTGATATCCCACCAAAGATGACCCCCCCCCCCCCCCCCCCCCGTTTAACAAAATAATAATAAATTATTTTAAATATATAAAAAAATACATCGGAAAAATTTTTTTTTTTTAAACATTGTAAACAATAAATAATAAATTATGGCGGTCCCATACAAAGCAATTTTTGTCATGTATAATTAACAGAACTACATTTTTTTTTCTATTTCGTCATTTATAGCAAATTTTAGGTAGATTGGTGCCATGAAATCCAACCTCATTACAGGTTATACCAATAGATCAGTGGTTCTCAACCCCCCCTAGTGCCGTGACCCCTCGATAAAATTTCCCAGGTTGTGGGGACCCCTAACATTAAAATTATTTTCATAGCATGGGTTTTCAGCACCCAAGTCCCTGTCACTCGTACAGTATTTAAACCCCCTTATGGTAAATTTTAGGATGTACGACTCTTTCTCTTTGTTCTCTTTTCTTTCCCTCTTCCCCTCTATCCTAATTTCTTGTTTTTTTCCCCCATCCCTCGCTCTAGCAGTCTTTCTTGTTCTTTCTCTTATGCCGCGTACACACGGTCGGACTTTTCACCTGCAAAAGTCCGACGGACGCCGCCGGACAAAGTCCGGCGGAAAGTCCGACCGTGTGTGGTCTCCATCGGACTTCCGACGGACCGTTTCGGTCGGATTTTTGCGGAAATCCGACGTACTTTAGATTTGAAGCCTGCTTCAAATCTTTACGTCGTACCTCCGCCGGACTCAGTTCCTGACGGAAAGCCCGTTCGTCTGTATGCTAGTCCGAAGGACCAGATGCGACGGAGGAGCAGGTTACTGCATCTCGCGCTCGCTGCAATAGGAAAAACAAATCTTCCTATTGCGGCGAGCGCGGGGCATACCAGGCCCTTAGGTCTGGTATGGATTATAAAGGGGAACCCCCTACGCCGAAAAAACGGCGTGGGGTCCCCCTAAAATCCATACCAGACCCCGATCCGAGCACGCAGCCTGGCCGGTCAGGAAAGGGGGTGGGGACGAGCGAGCGCCCCCCCCCCCTCCTGAACCGTACCAGGCCGCATGCCCTCAACATGGGGGGGTGCTTTGGGGGAGGGGGCGCCTTACGGTGCCCCCCCACCACAAAGCACCTTGTCCCCATGTTGATGAGGACAAGGGCCTCTTCCCGACAACCCTGGCCGTTGGTTGTCGGGGTCTGCGGGCGGGGGGCTTATCGGAATCCGGGAGCCCCCTATAATAAGAGGGCCCCCAGATCCCGGCCCCCCCACCCTATGTGAATGAATATGGGGTACATGGTACCCCTAACCCATTCACCTAGGTAAAAAGTGTTAATAATAAAACACAACACAGGTTTTTAAAATAATTTATTAAACTGCTCCGGGGGTCTCTTCTTCCGTCTTCGGGGGTCCCTCCGGTTCATCTTCTCCCGGCGTCCGGTTGGTTCTTCTCCGCTCTCCGGCCTCTTCTCCCGGTGTCCCAGGTCTTCGGCCGGCCCCTCCGCTTTCTTCAGGTAGCTCTATTGCCAGCGGAGGTCCGGACTTCTGGGCTTCTTGGCTTCTTGGCTTCTTGTGTTCTCTTCTCTTCTCTTCCCCCAGATGTTGACACGACGCTCTCTCCGGCTGGACTGGTCTCTGAGGGCTGCGTTGTGACTTATATAGGCGGAGACCCCGCCCCCATATGATGTCACAGTCCCTGGGCATGCTGGGACTGTGACGTTTTAGGGGGCGTGGTCGACCACGCCCCCTAAAACGTCACAGTCCCAGCATGCCCAGGGACTGTGACATCATATGGGGGCGGGGTCTCCGCCTATATAAGTCACAACGCAGCCCTCAGAGACCAGTCCAGCCGGAGAGAGCGTCGTGTCAACATCTGGGGGAAGAGAAGAGAAGAGAACACAAGAAGCCAAGAAGCCAAGAAGCCCAGAAGTCCGGACCTCCGCTGGCAATAGAGCTACCTGAAGAAAGCGGAGGGGCCGGCCGAAGACCTGGGACACCGGGAGAAGAGGCCGGAGAGCGGAGAAGAACCAACCGGACGCCGGGAGAAGATGAACCGGAGGGACCCCCGAAGACGGAAGAAGAGACCCCCGGAGCAGTTTAATAAATTATTTTAAAAACCTGTGTTGTGTTTTATTATTAACACTTTTTACCTAGGTGAATGGGTTAGGGGTACCATGTACCCCATATTCATTCACATAGGGTGGGGGGGCCGGGATCTGGGGGCCCTCTTATTATAGGGGGCTCCCGGATTCCGATAAGCCCCCCGCCCGCAGACCCCGACAACCAACGGCCAGGGTTGTCGGGAAGAGGCCCTTGTCCTCATCAACATGGGGACAAGGTGCTTTGTGGTGGGGGGGCACCGTAAGGCGCCCCCTCCCCCAAAGCACCCCCCCATGTTGAGGGCATGCGGCCTGGTACGGTTCAGGAGGGGGGGGGGCGCTCGCTCGTCCCCACCCCCTTTCCTGACCGGCCGGGCTGCGTGCTCGGATTGGGGTCTGGTATGGATTTTGGGGGGGACCCCCACGCCGGTTTTTCGGCGTAGGGGGTTCCCCTTAAAGTTCCATACCAGACCTAAGGGCCTGCGACGGGGCTCGCAAGGTTTCAATCTCGCCAAAAAAAGCGGCGAGATTGAATTCCTTTTCTAGTCCCGTCGTACCCGAGTCACGTTCAAAATGAACGGACTTGTCCGTGTGTGGGAAAGTCCGTTCATTCTGAAAGTCCGGCGGAAGTCCGTCGGGAAGACCGGATTCCGGAAAGTCCGGCCGTGTGTAGGCAAGTCCGGCCGTTCAGAAAGTCCGGCGGTAGTCCGCCGGAAGTCTGGCGGCAAGTACGTCGGACCTAGCTTTCTAGAAAGTCCGACCGTGTGTACGCGGCATTATTCTTTCTCTCCCTTTTTCTTCATTCCTCCCCCTCTTTTCTTCTCCCTTCCATATATTCTCTATTTTTATTTCTTCTCTTACTCCTTGGTGGGGTCGGGGGGATGGGATCAGTGGCAGTGCTGGTGGGAGTTCTGATCAGCCAACTTAGGTGCTCTTGATGAATGTCATCTGCTGATCTGAGAACTGTAGTGGGGATTTTTAATGGCAACTCTAATCACAGGTAGTGTTACTCACTGTATCTCCGGCTTTGTGGTTTGTCTCTCGCTATGTCTCCGGCTTTGTCTCTCGCTACAGTGACACCTATGCCAAAATCAGAAGACAGGGTCTCCTTCAGCCCCTCTCACTTCACATTCCTCACCAGTCAGCTGACCTCTAGTCTCTGCCCCCCAGCCATGTGGTGAACTGAATGGGCGGCAGCGAAAAGGCTGAGAGAGCGGTGCGGGCTTCAGGAACAGCCCAGGGTTCGGTGACCCCTGGCAAATCGTCATTCGACCCCCGAGGGGGTCCCGACCCCCAGGTTGAGAACCACTGCAATAGATAAACAAGTAACAACTTACAGTGGGGAAAATAATTATTTGATCCCCTGCAGATTTTGTAAGTATGCCTACTTACAAAAAAATGAAGGGTCTATAATTTTTATCATAGGTGTATTTAAAATCCAAAAATCCAGAAAAAAACACATGATACAAATGTTATGCAAGGATTTAAAGTGGATGTAAACTCTCACATATACCCAGTGAAGTGAACAGCCTCAGATGATACACAGATATGAAACAAATCTCCCTACATAAGATTTACATGTATATCTGCTGTCTTCAGCTTTATATACAGTTTAGAAAGTTCAGATGTGTTAGGAGATTTTCTCTTCTTGGTTAGCACTGCAGTGAAGCCTGGGCATACAGCCAAGACAGCTGATTGGAGGAAAGGCACACACCCCCCTCTCCTCATAGGTAGAGACTTTCAGCTCTGTTTGTTGAATCCTTCAGCTCAGTGCTAATCTATTTATAGCATCCTCCCCAACACAAAAAGTGGCTGCTTTTATCATATGTGACAGAGAACTTGTCAGGAGTTATCAGGCTGATAACAGAAGAACGGTGCAGGACACCGCTATGGGACATAGTGCTCTGAAGAGATATAAGAAAACACTGCAGATATATGTGCCCAGCTCAAATTTCATGAATCAGGTTTACATCCACTTTAACAAGCTTTGGAGCAGAATTCTGCTTGTATGTCCCACTATGTACTTGGAATACTGATTACTGAATGGGAGTGCCTGTGTTCAATTTAATCAGCTGATGTACTTGCACTGTTCTAATATGAAAAGTTGCAGTGTTTGCATCCCTGTAGAAGTAATTAACCCATAGGGAGTATCTCACCAAAAATAGAATTCCTATTGCAGAAGATGCCTAAAACCTAACTGGTATCTTAGTGCTTAGTGGTATCTTCTCTGGGGGAATCAGTGAGCCAATCACAAAAGCAGATTACATTTCTGGGGGTGTTTTGTACATCATCTGTGTACAGAACACCTCCAGGTATTACATTGAATTTAGAGAAAATTACAGAGGCCACCGACTGAAAAGGAAAGTCGTTTTTAATAACAATAAATTATAATATGGCTTCACTAGAAAGTGTATATGCTATATTTCTTTTATTTGTATACTTTTTTTTCTACTAAAGTAGGGTTACACTTTAGGCCAGAAAAGGCCAAAAAATGTAGCAAATTTGATCATAATGACCATGGGGTAGATACTTGATTGTATGATTTTCCAGATTTTCTCTGTTGTTCATCCTCTTTCCTTCACACTGCTGGTTCTCAGTTGATGATTTCCAAGACTTCTATGCTAGGCCATTTATGGATAATAGAATGGAGCTATTATGAGTACTCGTAAATTGCTATTGATGAACTTAGTCCTCTCTACCAAATTAATCAACAGCCGGCTAAGCAAGAGTGATGCTGGAAGTTCAATCGAAACAGACCATCCCCCCATCCATTCTATATCCATTCACTTCCAGCACAGATATTTTTATCTTCTCTAACAAATCTATTTCATTATTATCCCCAGCAGCAAAGATAACATAGGCACATGATAGTCCATTACACTGCAATAATGATATTATAGAAATGATAGAGAAAGCCGGTAATAACATCAGAACCTGAGATTGGTAAACTTTTAACCTTTGACATGCTCCATATTTCTGTATTACTACCTCCGTTATTAGAGAGCCATAGAGATCCTAACTTCAGTACATATTTATTGGTGACCCTATGAGCCCTTTCAATGCAATTTGTGTTTGTTTCCATAGCTACCTGCAAATGTTCTATAATAACATTATTCTATGCTCATTTTACTAGAGATGTGTCAGATTAGTCATACTTGTATTTCCATTCAAGTCTATTGGATGTTGGTGCTCCCGGCACTAGATTTGTAGCACCGGGGATGAAGGTGCCTGTGCCGTCAGAGGGACCTGCAATTGGAGGTTGTGGAGAGGGCTAGGAAGGGGGGCGGGGGGGGGGGGTGGAGAGGGCTAGGAAGGGGGGCGGGGGGTGGTGGAGAGGGCTAGGAAGGGGGGCGGGGGGGTGGAGAGGGCTAGGAAGGGGGGCGGGGGGGTGGTGGAGAGGGCTAGGAAGGGGGGCGGGGGGGTGTGGAGAGGGCTAGGAAGGGGGGCGGGGGGTAGTGGAGAGGGCTAGGAAGGGGGGCTGGGGGGTGGAGAGGGCTAGGAAGGGGGGCGGGGGGGTGGAGAGGGCTAGGAAGAGGGGGGTGGAGAGGGCTAGGAAGGGGGGCGGGGGGGTGGAGAGGGCTAGGAAGGGGGGCGGGGGGGGGATGGAGAGGGCTAGAAGCGGGGGGGGGGACTTTGGCTAAATCCTAAACCCACATACTTTAAAAAAATGGAACCGAGATTCTGAGATTCATTATTGATGAAAACCGCTAAGCTTTAAATCGGCTAAATATGTGTCGCATAACAGAAGCATTTTGTAACCATGAAAAACTATAACTCCCTTTTTTTTTTTTAAAGTAAAATAAATGTAAACTTTTTGGTGTTTTAAAGTGTAACTCCACATATGTTGAGAAAAAAACATTCCCCTCTGGGTGATCTATGTGCATTACAAGGATTTTAACAAACTTTGTTGCAGATTTCTACCCTTTGTTATTCTGAAGAAATCCCAGTGTGTTTGTCTGTGTCAATGTGGGAAAGTGAATCTAATGGGAGTGGTTTCATAATTATCAATCAGCTGCTGCACCTGCAGGGCTCTAATGAGGAAAGATGCTAGGCCTGCATCCCTTTAGTTGTGTTCCTATTGGGAGTATCTCTCCAAAAATGAAATTTTTGCTGCAGGGGATGCCTGAAATCTGACTTGTATCTTAGTGCAGACTTCTGGGAAAATCAGTGAGCCAATCACACAAGCGGGAAATGATGTTTCTGGAGGGATGTTCTGTATACATTCTGTGTACAGAACACCTCCAGGTAGCCATATTGCATTGCATTTTCAGAAAATTACAAAGCTGCAGATTTAAAAGGAAAAGTAACTTTTAACCACTTGCCGACCGCCTCACGCCTATATACGTGAGCAGAGCGGCACGGGCAGGCAAAATCACGTACCTGAAACGTGATTGCCTTCCCGCGGGTGGGGGGTCCGATCGGACCCCCCCCCCGGTGCCAGCTGCGGTCGGCATTTGGCTGGGAGCATTGAGAGACGAGGGGGAGGCCATCCGATCGTGGCCCCCCCTCGCGATCGCTCCCAGCCAATGAGAAACATCCCCTGCCTCTGTATAGTACACAGAGGCAGAGGATGTGATGTCATCTCTCCTCGGCTGGCCAGTTTCCGTTCCAGCGCCGAGGGGAGATGACATGTAAGTGCACCAACACACACACACACACACAGTAGAACATGCCAGGCATACATTACACCCCCGATCCCCCCCCGATCGCCCCCCGATCCCCCCCCCAATCACCCCCCCCCCCCTGTCACAAACTGACACCAGCAGGTTTTTTTTTTTTTTCCCCTGATTACTGCATAGTGTCAGTTTGTGACAGTTAGCAGTGGTAGGACAATTAGGGTTACCCCCTGTAGGTCTAGGGTACCCCCCTTACCCCCCCTAATAAAGTTTTAACCCCTTGATCACCCCCTGTCACCAGTGTCACTAAGCGATCATTTTTCTGATCGCTGTATTAGTGTCGCTGGTGACGCTAGTTAGTGAGGTAAATATTTAGGTTCGCCGTCAGTGTTTTATAATGACAGGGACCCCCATATACTACCTAATAAATGTTTTAACCCCTTGATTGCCCCCTAGTTAACCCTTTCACCACTGATCACCATATAACCGTTACGGGTGACGCTGGTTAGTTCGTTTATTTTTTATAGTGTCAGGGCACCCGCCGTTTATTACCGAATAAAGGTTTAGCCCCCTGTAGGTCTAGGGTACCCCCCTTACCCCCCCTAATAAAGTTTTAACCCCTTGATCACCCCCTGTCGCCAGTGTCGCTAAGCGATCATTTTTCTGATCGCTGTATTAGTGTCGCTGGTGACGCTAGTTAGGGACGTAAATATTTAGGTTCGCCGTCAGTGTTTTATAGCGACAGGGACCCCCATATACTATCTAATAAATGTTTTAACCCCTTGATGGCCCCCTAGTTAACACTTTCACCACTGATCACCGTATAACCGTTACGGGTGACGCTGGTTAGTTTGTTTATTTTTTATAGTGTCAGGGCACCCGCCGTTTATTACCGAAAAAAGGTTTAGCCCCCTGATCGCCCGGCGGTGATATGCGTCGCCCTAGGCAGCGTCAGATTAGCGCCAGTACCGCGAACACCCACGCACGCACCGTACACGCACCGTACACCGCCCTTTAGATGTATAGTATCTGAACGCATCAATATCTGATCCGATCAGATTTTATACTAGCGTCCCCAGCAGTTTAGGGTTCCCAAAAACGCAGTGTTAGCGGGATCAGCCCAGATACCTGCTAGCACCTGCGTTTTGCCCCTCCGCCCGGCCCAGCCCAGTCCAGCCCACCCAAGTGCAGTATCGATCGATCACTGTCACTTTTTTTGTAGCGTTTTGGTGAACTGGCAAGCGCCAGCGGGCTAGTACACCCCGGTCGTAGTCAAACCAGCACTGCAGTAACACTTGGTGACGTGGCGAGTCCCATAAGTGCAGTTCAAGCTGGTGAGGTGGCAAGCACAAGTAGTGTCCCGCTGCCACCAAAAAGACAAACACAGGCCCGTCGTGCCCATAGTGCCCTTCCTGCTGCATTCGCCAATCCTAATTGGGAACCCACCGCTTCTGCAGCGCCCGTACTTCCCCCATTCACATCCCCAACCAAATGCAGTCGGCTGCATGAGAAGCATTTTCTTTATGTCCTCCCGAGTACCCCTACCCAACGAACTCCCCCCCCCCCCCCCCCACACCCCAAAAAAAGATGTGTCTGCAGCAAGCACGGATATAGGCGTGACACCCGCTATTATTGTCCCTCCTGTCCTGACAATCCTGGTCTTTGCATTGGTGAATGTTTTGAACGCTACCATTCACTAGTTGAGTATTAGCGTAGGGTACAGCATTCCACAGACTAGGCACACTTTCACAGGGTCTCCCAAGATGCCATCGCATTTTGAGAGACCCGAACCTGGAACCGGTTACAGTTATAAAAGTTACAGTTACAAAAAAAAAGTGTAAAAAAAAAAAAAACACAAACAAAAATAAAAAAAAATAGTTGTCGTTTTATTGTTCTCTCTCTCTCTCTCTATTCTCTCTATTGTTCTGCTCTTTTTTACTGTATTCTATTCTGCAATGTTTTATTGTTATTATGTTTTATCATGTTTGCTTTTCAGGTATGCAATTTTTTATACTTTACCGTTTACTGTGCTTTATTGTTAACCATTTTTTTGTCTTCAGGTACGCCATTCACGACTTTGAGTGGTTATACCAGAATGATGCCTGCAGGTTTAGGTATCATCTTGGTATCATTCTTTTCAGCCAGCGGTCGGCTTTCATGTAAAAGCAATCCTAGCGGCTAATTAGCCTCTAGACTGCTTTTACAAGCAGTGGGAGGGAATGCCCCCCCCCCCCCACCGTCTTCCGTGTTTTTCTCTGGCTCTCCTGTCTCAACAGGGAACCTGAGAATGCAGCCGGTGATTCAGCCAGCTGACCATAGAGCTGATCAGAGACCAGAGTGGCTCCAAACATCTCTATGGCCTAAGAAACCGGAAGCTACGAGCATTTTATGACTTAGATTTCGCCGGATGTAAACAGCGCCATTGGGAAATTGGGGAAGCATTTTATCACACCGATCTTGGTGTGGTCAGATGCTTTGAGGGCAGAGGAGAGATCTAGGGTCTAATAGACCCCAATTTTTTCAAAAAAGAGTACCTGTCACTACCTATTGCTATCATAGGGGATATTTACATTCCCTGAGATAACAATAAAAATGATTTAAAAAAAAAAAATGAAAGGAACAATTTAAAAATGAGATAAAAAAGCAAAAAAATAATAAAGAAAAAATAAATAAATAAAAAGCACCCCTGTCCCCCCTGCTCTCGCGCTAAGGCGAACGCAAGCGGCGGTCTGGCGTCAAATGTAAACAGCAATTGCACCATGCATGTGAGGTATCACCGCGAAGGTCAGATCGAGGGCAGTAATTTTAGCAGTAGACCTCCTCTGTAAATCTAAAGTGGTAACCTGTAAAGGCTTTTAAAGGCTTTTAAAAATGTATTAATTTTGTTGCCACTGCACGTTTGTGCGCAATTTTAAAGCATGTCATGTTTGGTATCCATGTACTCGGCCTAAGATCATCTTTTTTATTCCATCAAACATTTGGGCAATATAGTGTGTTTTAGTGCATTAAAATTTAAAAAAGTGTGTTTTTTCCCCAAAAAATGCGTTTGAAAATCGCTGCGCAAATACTGTGTGAAAAAAAAAAAATGAAACACCCACCATTTTAATCTGTAGGGCATTTGCTTTAAAATAATATATAATGTTTGGGGGTTCAAAGTAATTTTCTTGCAAAAAAAAATAATTTTTTCATGTAATCAAAAAGTGTCAGAAAGGGCTTTGTCTTCAAGTGGTTAGAAGAGTGGGTGATGTGTGACATAAGCTTCTAAATGTTGTGCATAAAATGCCAGGACAGTTCAAACCCCCCCCAAATGACCCCATTTTGGAAAGTAGACACCCCAAGCTATTTGCTGAGAGGCATGTCGAGTCCATGGAATATTTTATATTGTGACACAAGTAGCGGGAAAGAGACAAATTTTTTTTTTTTTTTTTGCACAAAGTTGTCACTAAATGTTATATTGCTTAAACATGCCATGGGAATATGTGAAATTACACCCCAAAATAAATTCTGTTGCTTCTCCTGAGTACGGGGATACCACATGTGTGGGACTTTTTGGGAGCCTAGCCGCGCACGGGACCCCGAAAACCAAGCACCGCCTTCAGGCTTTCTAAGGCCGTAAATTTTTTATTTCACTCTTCACTGCCTATCACAGTTTCGGAGGCCATGGAATGCCCAGGTGGCACAAAACCCCCCCAAATGACCCCATTTTGGAAAGTATACACCCCAAGCTATTTGCTGAGAGGTATAGTGAGTATTTTGCAGACCTCACTTTTTGTCACAAAGTTTTGAAAATTGAAAAAAGAAAAAAAAAATTTTTTTTTCTGGTCTTTCTTCATTTTCAAAAACAAATGAGAGCTGCAAAATACTCACCATGCCTCTCAGCAAATAGCTTGGGGTGTCTACTTTCCAAAATGGGGTCATTTGGGGGGGGTTTGTGCCATCTTGGCATTTTATGGCCTTCAAAACTGTGATAGGTAGTGAGGAGTAAAATCAAAAATGTATGCCCTTAGAAATCCTGAAGGCGGTGCTTGGTTTTCGGGGCCCCGTACGCGGCTAGGCTCCCAAAAAGTGCCACACATGTGGTATCCCCGTACTCAGGAGAAGCAGCTGAATGTATTTTGGGGTGCAATTCCACATATGCCCATGGCCTGTGTGAGCAATATATCATTTAGTGACAACTTTTTGTAAATTTTTTTTTTTTTTTGTCATTATTCAATCACTTGGGACAAAAAAAATAAATATTCAATGGGCTCAACATGCCTCTCAGCAATTTCCTTGTGGTGTCTACTTTCCAAAATGGGGTCATTTGGGGGGGTTTTGTACTGCCCTGCCATTTTAGCACCTCAAGAAACGAGATAGGCAGTCATAAACTAAAAGCTGTGTAAATTCCAGAAAATGTACCCTAGTTTGTAGACGCTATAACTTTTGCGCAAACCAATAAATATACGCTTATTGACATTTTTTTTACCAAAGACATGTGGCCGAATACATTTTGGCCTAAATGTATGACTAAAATTTAGTTTATTGGATTTTTTTTATAACAAAAAGTAGAAAATATCATTTTTTTTCAAAATTTTCAGTCTTTTTCCGTTTATAGCGCAAAAAATAAAAACGGCAGAGGTGATCAAATACCATCAAAAGAAAGCTCTATTTGTGGGAAGAAAAGGACGCAAATTTCGTTTGGGTAGAGCATTGCATGACCGCGCAATTAGCAGTTAAAGCGACGCAGTGCCGAATTGTAAAAAGTGCTCTGGTCAGGAAGGGGGTAAATCCTTCCGGGGCTGAAGTGGTTAATAACATTCAATTACAATACAATTACAATATGACTTGTGTTGCAATTGTACATGCTATACAGTATTATTTTTTGATATTTTTTTCACCCCACAAAAGTGGAGTTGCCCAAAGGGCATTTGCCAACCAGAACTGTAACTGAACATATAAAGCAAATGTTCTATGACTTTGTATACCTCGGTCACTAATCGTTAGCCCTAGTTCACTGATGTGATTTCAGATAGGACTTGGATTGCATTGAATCGCATGACAAGGGAAATAACATTGCTTTCAATGGAGCCTGTTTACATCAATGCAGCACAACTGAGATACAACTTTGGGAAAATAAAATATGCAAACCGCGTCCAAAAACGCAACCAAATTCACATCAAGGTCGCACTACATAATCTCATTGAAAATCGTTTAAAAACACATTGCAGTAGTGTGAACCTAGCTTTACAGAGAATTATTTTTTTTAATTTCTTTTTAATGTTCATATTACCTCCACTTGAAATCTTTCACTGGCACTGTCTGCTTTTCCCTGCTCCAGGTACCTCCTTAGCAAGGTGTGTGCTATGGTGGCACCCATGCAGGCACGCTCCCTAGTCAGGCTGTGTGCGTCCATAGACACACACAGCTCCAGTAAGCCACGCCCCCAGTTTACCCGTTCTTAGATATAATGGCTGCAATCATTTATTATTCTTTCTTTTTTCATCTGGTGTTCCTGCCAGTAAGCCTGTTGTTTTTCAACTGAGCAAGCTATGCTGCAGGCGTAGCAGTTAGAGGGCTGAGACAATTAATTTACCACTGACAGGGATACTTACAGTGGTTAGCTTTTTATTCATTTTTCCAAAACCGTTGTACCAAAAGGAACAAAACTGTTGCTCTAACTGCTTAAAAAGTGTTAGCTGGAGTTTGGCTTCAATTTGTTAGTGTATCTAAATTTGCTAATACATCTAACACTCCCCCAGACTGACAATGCTGCTGTGCCCCCTGTGCTCCTTCATCCAGAGTGGGGGGCACTCTAATACAGGAAGTGTTTCACTGGCAGGATCACCAGGTAAAAACAGAAGGGGGGAAAAAGCCTAAAAAAAGAAAACAAATGCAGCCACCACACTTGATGATTGGTGAGCTGCAATATATTACATTTTTGGTTTGGGCTTGAGCTCTGGTTCACATTGATGTGATTTGGCATGCAATTTGACATGTTAAATCGCATGCCAAATCAGCAGCAATTGCCTGCAAAGGCAGTGTCCGAATCAGTGCGACGCCAAATTTGCAGCGCCACACTGATTCCCAAAAGTAGCTTCTGTACTTCTTTTGGCATTTTGGGGGTGCGATTTCCATTGACATCTGAAACCCGCACAGATGTCTCTGAAATCGCCCCCGAAGTCAGAACTGACATGCAGGAATGAAATTGTGAAAGTTCAGCTGAAGTCAGTGTGAACCTGGGCTAATACTGCTTAAATTTGCCCAATTATTAAAGATATTACAACTTTATTTCTAGTACACCTCAGGTACCAGCTTATTTCACACAAAAACGAGCAATAGGATGAGATATTTTATGAGGATGAGGTTATTACTTCACCCAAGATGTGGTGACTACCCTGTTTCCCCGAAAATAAGACCTAGCGTGATTGTCGGTGATGGTTGCAATATAAGACCTACCCCCCAAATAAGCCCTAGTTAAAGTCCTTGTAGATCTTATTTTCAGGGTAGGGCTTATTTTCGGGGAAACAGGGTAGGGCTTATTTGGGGGTAGGGCTTATATTACAGCCATCACTGACAATCACACTAGGTCTTATTTTCGGGGAAACAGGGTAGTAGTAGGGCATCCAGATTGGGACCAGGCCATCCCATATATATACTGTATATATTCACTATATTACCAAAAGTATTGGGACGCCTTTACACGCACATAAACTTTAATGACATCCCAGTCTTAGTCCGTAGGATTCAATATTGAGTTGGCCCACCCTTTGCAGCTATAACAGCTTGAACTCTTTTGAGAAGGCTGTCCACAAGGCTTAGGAGTGCGTCTATGGGAATGTTTGACCATTCTTCCAGAAGCGCATTTGTGAGGTCAGGCAGTGATCTGGACGAGAAGGCCTAGCTCGCAGTCTCCACTCAAATTCATCCTAAAGGTGTTCTATCGAGTTGAGGTCAGGACTCTGTGCAGGCCAGTCAAGTTCCTACACCCCAAACTTGCTTATCCATGTCTTTATGGACCTTGCTTTGTGCACTGGTGCGCAGTCATGTTGGAACAGGAAGGGACCATTCCCAAACTGTTCTCACAAAGATGGGAACATGAAATTGTCCAAAATGTCTTGGTATGCTGACACCTTAAGAGTTCCCTTCACTGGAACTAAGGGGCCAAGCCCAACCCTCAAAAAAACACCACACCATAATCCCCCCTCCAACAAATACTTTGGATGATTTGGAAGAATGGTAAATATTCCCATAGACACACTCCTAAACCTTGTGGACAATCTTCCCAGAAGAGTTGAAGCTGTTATAGCTGCAAAGGGTGGGCCAACTCAATATTGAAACCTATGGACTAAGACTGGGATGCCATTAACGTTTGTGTCCATGTAAAGGCAGATGTCCCAATACTTTTGGTAATATAGTGTAAATCAATGGGGCTCCAGCTGAGCAGAGACGAGGAAGACAAAAATGGGGGGGGGGGGGTTAAAAGCCATGAGAGAGTGCCCTCTGAGTGTAGTATTCAGTTGAACTTATGGGAAAAGCAAGTCAAAAAGTGTAGTAAGCGTATACTCCCATTCTATAAGGTTGCTGGATACCTCTGCTAGGGTCAAGCAACCTATTTTAGCACATGTGGAGAATATGACTGTCTCCGCGCAGAGTGTAGGTGGTTGCACTCAATGCTTGTCAGGGTTTTCTGGAAATTCTTGCACCACGCTAGGTTGTGATCAGATCTGGTGAACAATGGTAGCTAGACTAAGGCCCCAAAATGGAATCAGTGTGTGGTCAGCAGAGGCGCTCATTCAATAAAAAGGTGCTTCCAAGTGGATTCTTCAGGAAGGTTGGTATTTATTGATCATGAAAACAGGTTAAAACCACATAAAAGCGTTTCATGGTTCTTTAGTGGCCACTTCATCAAGAAAAGGTGTAAAGCACACTTTAATGCATGGGATCTGTGGACATTCCTTCAGCCCAGAGTATACCGGTTACTCAATACAGTACAGTACAATACAGTACAGTAAAGTATACTCTGAGCTGAAAGAATGCCCACAGATCCCACGCATTAAAGTGTACTGTACACTTTTTCCTGATGAAGTGGCCACTAAAGATCCACGAAACGCGTTCATGGGGTTTTAACTTGCTTTTTTGATCAATAAATACCAACCTTCCTGAAGAATCCACTTGGAAGCAAGTTAAAACCCCATGAACGCGTTTTGTGGTTCTTTTGTGGCCACTTCATCAGGGAAAAGTGTAAAGTACACTTTAATGCGTGGGATTAAAAAAGGGAGGACAGTAAAAAAGGGAGGACAGACCATATTGGCCCCATAAAGAATGAGGAAGGACATCTGGTTACAAAGGATGGGGAGATGGCAAAGATATTGAATTTATTCTTCTCCTCAGTCTTCACGAGTGAAACGGGGGGGCTTCAGTAACCAAAACTGCAGAGTTTATCCTCATGACACAACACAGGAAGCACCTCCATGGTTAACAGGGGACGGAATTAAAATTAGACTTGAGAAACTTAACATTAATAAATCACCGGGACCAGATGGCTTGCATCCGAGGGTACTTAGGGAACTCAGTCAGGTGATTGCCAGACTGTTGTTCCTAATTTTTACAGACAGTCTATTGACTGGAATGGTACCAGCTGATTGGAGAAAAGCCAATGTAGCACCAATATTTAAAAAGGGCCCAAAAAACATCCCTGGGAATTACAGACCAGTTAGCCTAACATCAATAGTATGTAAACTCTTGGAGGGGATGATAAGGGACTATATACAAGATTTTAGTAATAAGAACGGTATCATTAGCAGTAATCAGCATGGATTCATGAAGAATCGTTCTTGCCAAACCAATCTATTAACCTTCTATGAGGAGGTGAGTTGCCATCTAGATAAAGGAAGGCCTGTAGACGTGGTGTATCTGGATTTTGCAAAAGCATTTGACACAGTTCCCCATAAACGTTTACTGTACAAAATAAGGTCCGTTGGCATGGACCATAGGGTGAGTACATGGATTGAAAACTGGCTACAAGGGCGAGTTCAGAGGGTGGTGATAAATGGGGAGTACTCAGAATGGTCAGGGGTGGGTAGTGGGGATCCCCAGGGTTCTGTGCTGGGACCAATCCTATTTAATTTGTTTATAAACGATCTGGAGGATGGGATAAACAGTTCAATCTCTGTATTTGCAGACGATACTAAGCTAAGCAGGGCAATAACTTCTCCGCAGGATGTGGAAACCTTGCAAAAAGACCTGAACAAATTAATGGGGTGGGCGACTACATGGCAAATGAGGTTCAATGTAGAAAAATGTAAAATAATGCATTTGGGTGGCAAAAATATGAATGCAATCTATACACTGGGGGGAGAACCTCTGGGGGAATCTAGGATGGAAAAGGACCTGGGGGTCCTAGTAGATGATAGGCTCAGCAATGGCAGGCAATGCCAAGCTGCTGCTAATAAAGCAAACAGAATATTGGCATGCATTAAAAGGGGGACCAACTCCAGAGATAAAACGATAATTCTCCCGCTTTACAAGACTCTGGTCCGGCCGCACCTGGAGTATTCTGTCCAGTTCTGGGCACCAGTCCTCAGGGGGGATGTACTGGAAATTGAGTGAGTACAAAGAAGGGCAACAAAGCTAATAAAGGGTCTGGAGGATCTTAGTTATGAGGAAAGGTTGCGAGAGCTGAACTTATTCTCTCTGGAGAAGGGACGCTTGAGAGGGGATATGATTTCAATTTACAAATACTGTACTGGTGACCCCACAATAGGGATAAAACTTTTTCGCAGAAGAGAGTTTAATAAGACTCGTAGCCACTCATTACAATTAGAAGAAAAGAGGTTTAACCTTAAACTACGTAGAGGGTTCTTTACTGTAAGAGCGGCAAGGATGTGGAATTCCCTTCCACAGGCGGTGGTCTCAGCGGGGAGCATTGATAGCTTCAAGAAACTATTAGATAATCACCTGAATGACCGCAACATACAGGGATATGTAATGTAATACTGACACATAATCACACACATAGGTTGGACTTGTGTCTTTTTTCAACCTCACCTACTATGGATCAGAGTATACTTTACTCAGTACTGTATTGAATAACCGGTATACTCTGGGCTGAAGGAATGCCCACAGATCCCATGCATTAAAGTGTGCTTTACACTTTTTCTTGAAGAAGTGGCCACTAAAGGACCAAGAAACGCGTTGATGTGGTTTTAACCTGTTTTGGTGATCAACAAATACCAACCTTCCTGAAGAATCCACTAGGAAGCACCTTTTTATTGAATGGGCGCCTCTGCTGACCACACACTGCCTCCATTTTGGGGTCTTATTCTATCCCTATCTATTTATATATATGGATATCTTTTAAATGGCCCAGATCTCATCTGTGCTCTATACCTGGGTCTGGCACTGGGTGACATAAATATATTCCTGCATATCAAACATTCATACCTGTATGAGATCCAGAATCCTGTTTTTTGTGATATAGTACAGAATAATATAATAACGATACTATTATGCTATAGAGATGTATTTGTAGTTGTTTCAATAAATAAAACAGCTTGGTAGCAAAATATGTATCATTGATCCCTGCAGTGTATTGATCCAGGAAGGCACTGAGCCATAAAGATACCACTGATATTGTTTTACTTTTTTTTTTTTTCACTTGACAGCTATGCAGCCACCAGCAAGCCTGCCAGAGGGAGAGATTACTACTATTGAGATTCAGCGCTCCAACCCTTACATTGAGCTTGGAATCAGCATTGTTGGGGGGAACGAGACTCCTTTAATAAACATTGTCATCCAGGAAATATATCGGGACGGAATCATTGCCAGAGATGGAAGGTTGTTGGCTGGTGACCAAATCCTTCAAGTAAGCCTCTGAATTATTACCTTTAATCCTTTTCTAGCTGATACAATAGAGAGCACAATGGCCTTTATTTAATCAAAGTAAAAGAGCAGTGTGCAGCGTGGTAATCCACAGAAAAGACGTTAGAAATCAGCTTTCAGTGTGCTGACCACCATAAACCATAGAAAGATTATTTCTGATTGGTTGCTAGGTCATTCACAATCATTATTTCTCTTTCGTTCATCGACCGACACAGCGCCTCCTTAATCTTGACCATTGGGTTATATTGCCTCCGCAGGAGTAGGACTAGGAAGAACAAAAAACACCTGGCTATGCCCATGGGCTGTCCTCAGTCAGTATATAACCCCCTCCCTGCTCTAGATTTTCAGTTTATTTCTGTCTAGTCAGGAGTAAGGACCTAGCTCCCTGCTGGGATCTTTTGGTCCTAGCAAATTTTGCTTTTTGTCTTTCTTCCATGCATTTTCTCCTGGAAGATCTACAATCAACTGACGGGCTGAATAATCTAGATCCAGTGGTCTCCACAGTCCAGCCAGCGAGCACGTGCAAACTGCAGCTATGCGCTAGGTTGGCCGCGACATAGCCTCAACGGACGGAGGCTGGCCCACAAGTTAAACGTCTCACAGGGTCGCATACGAATGGGCTTTGGTCCAAGTCGCAGCAGTCCCTTGGCCGACAGCCCCCCACTTCGGTGGCGAGGAGTTCTGTCTGGAGGGTCACCCACACCATGGATTGGTAAGTACAGTCCCCCCTCTCCCTCTTTGTGCGGTTTGGGGTGGACGCGGGTACCCTTCAGGGATGGTCGGACCTGCCTGAAGGATCCCTCCTCCCATCCTAAAGTCCCTTGGTTAAGCTGGGCTTCCCCCTCCCCCCACGGATTGGTGGGAGTCCCAGGACAGGCAGTAGAGACCCCTGGTGGACCCCCCGCCATTCCTCTTCTAGGTGGTGTGTGTCCTGCCCTGGTGGTATGGGGAGGGGGGTTCCAGTGCAGAGGGTGCAGCGGGGACCCCTAGGTGCATGCCCTGCTGTGTGTGCAGTGTAAGGTAGTGTGCAGTTTGGGGGTCCCAGTGCTGAGAACACAGTGGTGTTCCCTTAAATATTCATCCGGCCTGGTGGAGTACAGTACCTTTTTGGAGGGGGGTCCCCTTGCTGAGGGTGCAGTGATGTTGAAGGCACAGAGAGGATCCTGACAGCATGCTTCAGCATGTCAAATGACATGTTTGGGAGGTCCGATGACATTACAGCGGCCATTTTCCCTTGGTTTGGCTGGTCTCCGGCCGGTGGCCATGTTTGTGTAGCCGATGACATAACGGTGGCCATTTTTCCTTAGTCTAAGGAGACGCTGGAGATAGAGTTGCCACCTCATCCCTTTAAACCCGAACACCTTTGAATTACACAGGTTCTGAGACTAATTACATGCAGATAAGGCACCAAGTGAGTTTAATTACCCTCTTAATCAGCCACAGAACCTGTGTAATTCATGTGTGTTCGGTTTTAAAGGGATGAGGTGGCAACCATAGCTGGAGATGGCTGGAGCCTCGTGGAGATGTCAGGGCTCCTCTTCCTCTTTTCTTCTCCTCTTCCTGCCCGGGATGGATGAAATAGATGCCGACCATTGGTGTTTGTTGGGTCCGAATTATGGTGCTCTTCCAGATGGGAGGGTGAGTCTTTGGGGGTCCTTGTGTATCTCCCTCTCTGCTGATAGGTACCCTGGCCATTGGGGTGTTCCTTGGTGGTGCCAAAGATTCCTTTTGTACTACAGGGTCTTCTTTCCTATGGAGCCTCGGGGTCACATCTCACCCACTGATCCCCTCATGGAGGTGGCAGGTCCTTAGGAACCCCAGCCTCCCATGGTTGTGCTGATGGCGGTCCTTGAGACATTGGTATCCCGAGTGGAATTAGCGTGTGGGCAAAGACCCAGGAGGAAGCGCCCCCCGCCTTCACCGGTCAGTCTGTCTCATCTGGTTCTGAGCCTGATGCCACCGCAGACGTGGCCCGTCTAGGGGGGTTTAATATCTCACACCTTGACCTGTCCAATAGTGAGGATGAGTCCTCTGCGGTCTCAGCAGTGAGTGAAAAAGCACTGGTGGACGCACTTGTTACTGTGGTCTGGGAGACTTTAAAGAGGATGCGGCTGACAGGGCCACAGATGTGGCTGTGTCCTTTGGTACGCATAAGTCACCTCGCATACCAAAGGTTTTTCCTTACCTGCCTTATATTGATAGGTTTACCTCTAAGGAATGGGAACAACCAGTCACCCTTTGTGGTCCCCAAACATTTCTCAGTACGCTACCCCTTTGAAGAATCACTTTTAAAAAAAGTGGACTACCCCACCAGTGGTGGACCCTCCTGTTTCCAGGTTGAATAAAGCAACCATGATCCCAGTAAAGGAATCCCCGTCCTTTAAGGACCCGGCTGACAGGAAAGCAGAGGCTGTGACACGCAATGTTTACTATGGCTGGTTCGGCATTGTGTCCAGTCTTGGCATCGGCCCTGGTGTCGCAGACCCTAACTGAATGGGCTAAGCTTTAGCGCCAGGGTCTGGGTAGTGAGCAGGTTCCCACTGCTTATGTTGATTTAGCGGACCAGTTGGTCCATGGGCTGCAGTATATTTGTGATGCAAATAAAAATACTAAGGTCCTTCGCGCTTAAGTGAGACAAAAGTGAATGTGGTGACAGTCACAAAGTGAGTTAAATAAAAAAGACTTGGAGTGGGTGATTCATATGATGATATCTAAAATGATTGCAGCGAAATCGACAAGTGTACACATGGCACTCGAAAAATGGATAGGGATAAAGGGATAAAGGGATATCGCGCATAAAATCTATCATAGAAATAAAAATCACATCTAACAATAATAATATGTGAGTGTGAGAGATGGCAAGTCTTAAATAAAGTGCATAAATAAAAATAACTGGCGGCTCAACCAGGCTCTCTAAACTCTCACCTCAGAGACGGAAACAACAGGCATCAATGTATATCTTTCCTTGTTGTAAATGGTAGCGCTTAGGTCAAATAATGGCTGCGTTCCCCTCTGCTTACTGTCAGGCACCTATAAAAATAAACTGGGAATTTTTCCACCTAGGCTGTGACAGCCCGGTGGGAGGAGGGCGTGGCAGAGAGCTGACTATACCGGAAGTCACGTAAAGGAGGCGCCTCGGACGCCGCTCCTTCCTTTTCATGTGAATTTTATCTGTTTTTATGTAAGAGACCACTTGTTTTTATACCCAATAAATTGAATATTTGAAATACTACACCATCAGAGGCCTCCTCTCTCCTCCCCCTCCTCCCACCGGGCTGTCACAGCCTAGGTGGAAAAATTCCCAGTTTATTTTTATAGGTGCCTGACAGTAAGCAGAGGGGAACACAGCCATTATTTGACCTAAGCGCTACCATTTACAACAAGGAAAGATATACATTGATGCCTGTTGTTTCCGTCTCTGAGGTGAGAGTTCAGAGAGCCTGGTTGAGCCGCCAGTCGTTTTATGAAGATTATCATTATTATTACCGACACTTTATCTCCATATTCATTTTTTCTGCGACCACCACTGTTTATGAACTTTTTATTGTCATTTCTATGAACTGTTTTTCTGATATATCCATTTATTGGAAGTATCCTACACTACGCTGTTTGCAGTTTTGCACACTTGCTGCACATGTTTTGCATTTTTGCACATCTATTCGATTTGTTTTTTGATTTTTTATTGTGATTTTTATTATGACATATGAATTTTCAGCACAGTTATTTTTATTTATGCACTTTATTTAAGACTTGCCATCTCTCACACTCACATTTTATTATTGCTAGATGTGATTTTTATTTCTATGATAGATTTTATGCGCGATATCCCTTTATCCCTATATATTTGTGATGCAGCCTTGGATGCAGCTCCTGTGCTGTCCAAGCTTTCTGTTTCAGCGGTGGTGATTAGACGTGTACTGTGGCTTAAGGATTGGTCGGCAGACCAAGACTCTAAGAAATCTCTGATTGATCTGCCCTTTCAAGGCGACCGCCTGTTTGGGGCTACCCTGGATGACATCATTAAGAGTGTCACAGGGGGGAAGAGAACCTTCCTGCCTTAATCTAGGAAAGGGAAGGAGCTTTGTCGCAGATGGGGGGCCTTCCTTCTTTGCCCATAAGAAATTCTTCCTGGCTCCCGGGACTGCAGATAAAAGGAAACAGATCTCTCAAGTCTTCCCCAGGAAGTTTCAGGCAATCTTGGTCTGGTAAGCCTAGAGCAGGCTTCCCTGGATCTACTGACAAGACACCTTCAGCATGAAGGTCTGCCCTTACCCATTGCTGGGGTGGGGGGACATCTTCACTGGTTTCCAGATTCATGGACCTCCTTTGTGAGCGTCAAAGGGGTCCACGAATTTAACCTTTTGGGGGTACCAAAGAAGAGACAGAGTTCGTCCACTTCGGGGGGGGCCTGTGTCTCCTTGTGCGGGTATAATTCCTGTAAAGGTTTGTGTGACGTCCAAACTGCCCAAGGTCCCCTCTAGCCCCGTCCAGGAAATTGGGTTACCTGGGTCTGACTCTGGATTGAATGCTGACCAGGTTAGTAGTTTTTCTTCTCAAACGCCGGCCCCTTCAGCAGGTTCAGTTCAACAGGAAGTAACTGAGGATCATGGTGGGGGTTCCTCTGGTAGACGACGCAGTCGTCCTAGTGCCACTATGGGGCCAACACCTTCCTCCTCTGCGGTGCCTGCGAAGGATCAAAGGTGAAAGTCTTCTGGTCATTCTGGTGGCTATAAACATCCCTTGGGAGCTCAGAGAGGACCAGTTGTACCAAGGGCTGAGCTTCCATCCTGCTTTAGTTACTGGTTTTAATGGCCTAGCCATTGAAAGCCAGGTACTGAGCGATAGAGGTCTGTCGGGATTAGTGATCCCTACTATGGTGAAGGCGAGGAAGTCGACTACTAGTAAGATATACTATCGCACGTGGAAAGCGTACATTTCTTGGTGTGAGTCAATTGGCGTTCATCCTCAATCCTTTTCTGTGGCTCGGATCTTAGCTTTTCTTCAATGGGGTGTTGAGCAGAAGTTGGTCTTGAGTACCATCAAGGGCCGGGTTGTCTGCCTTAGCAGTCTTCTTTCAGCAACCCCTAGCCACTCACTCTTTAGTTTGTACCTTCATTCAAGGAGTCCGGCATGTGACTCTGCCTGTATGGTCTCTTTTGCCGCCATGGGATTTAAACTTGGTACTATCGGTTCTCCAGAAACCTCCATTCGAGAATATTTGGGAAAAAAAAAAGGAGAAAAGAGCGCCACTGAATATGTATCAATAACACTTTAATAGTAACAAGCAATATCCACTCACATGTAGTACTGAAAAGTAGAGTTCAGGTACATCTCCGGGTGAAGGAGAGAGAGGAGGACTACAAGTAGCAGCAAGTCCATGTGCTGACATCACATCATGTCCATCAGGGATGAGTGGTAGCAGGCTCTCTATGTAGTCCAAAAAACACACCAGCAGAAGATAGAATCACGCAGGAGGCCGTCAGGAGATGGTGTGGGTTCCGGGGATGAGGTGAGGAAAGACACCAGAGCTAGTCATCAGCTGTGCTGCGGGTTCCCCGTAGCCTCGTACGGCTTCCGTGATGGAAAGCAACACGGCCGTGCGGTCGGAGCCAGAGCGAGGCTTGGAAAGCAAGCACAGAGTGGGCGCCGGGCGGTGACGTCACTACTGTGCGACGCATATCGGGTCGGCTCGCTATAGATGGTAAGAATAGCGGCACTCCTTTATCAAGCATAGGGGATAGGTGCTGGGTAAAGGCATTATATAGTCTGTAAAGGGGCGGGACCGGAGAACATAATCAAGGAAAAAAGTAAAAATACAGAGACACAGTGACATTGCTGGAATAAAAGCATGTGGGGAAATGTGATAGCATCAATAAAAATGAACACAATAAATATAATAAAAACAATCACAATATGCCAAGACATGTGTATAAAAAAAAAGATATAGGTAATTGGGTAAATACATTCATACATGAGTCATGAGTATACATGAATGTTATACTGATGGTGATGAAACTACCATAAATTATGTAGGACATGTATGTGGCATATATATATATATATGATGTAAAGGAATCAATAATGGAAAGTGGGCAATAATTAAAATAGTAGATTTAAAATTAAGAATTAAGAATTGTTATTTGGTCAAAAATCACTAAATGGAATAAACATGTGACGTAATTAATAAAAAAAATTTTTCGCATGCAAGCTAGCATACGTAAGACTGGACACCGGATGTATGACAATGGTGAAACATGATGAATCTAGAAAGAGAGAGGGGGAAGGGGAAGGAGGGGAAGAAAAGGGGGGGGGGGGAGAAAAGGGTTTGAAAAATAGAAAGGGGAGAAGGAGAAGGGGGATGGTCACATACTTACTGGGCTTGTGCACCCGCCACCCCCATATATATACACAGACAGGATATTTTATATATATATATATATATATATATATATATATATATATATATATATATATAAAGAAATAGGCCTGTGATAAAAATAGAAATATATGTAATTATGTGATAATAAAATGAAACGATAATATATAAGGGTTAAACATGATCTACTAAAGAGGTATTTATAAAACAGTAGCTATCTCGATGCTCTCGTTTAAACCACCCGGCGAAAGAACATCAAGGGTATAAATCCAGAAAGTCTCCCTAGCACCAAGTTTTTTGAAACGTTCAGCTGCGGGGAGAGACTTAGGGATTTGTTCAATAACCCAAACATGAAGGCCCATTGTGGATTTTTTGTGGAACTCCGCGAAATGCCGCGGAACGCTGTGCATGTCCTTACCGCCCTCGATTAATCTGCGGTGCTGACCGAAACACTGTCTGAGGGGGCAGATCGTACGGCCAACATAAATCAACCCGCAGGGGCATGTAAGGGCATACACAACGAAGTCAGAGGAACAGTTGTAAAACTGTTCCAATTGATATGTTTTGCCTTTTGAAGAAAAGGACTTTTGTCCATGTGTAATGAAAGAGCAGGTTTTTCACAGAGCCTTTTTGCATTGATACATACCGACTAATGGTATGAGGACAGTGGGGTGTTTAGTGGTATGAATGGTTTTAAATTTGCTAGGTGCAATTTTGTTTTTTAGATTAGGAGCTTTACGAAAGGTAATTCTAGGTGTCATGGGAAGAATGGCTTTGAGAAGGGGATCCTGAAGTAGAATGCTCCAATGCTTGCTCATAATACTTTCCATCTTTCTGTACTGAAAGTGGAAGGTGGTGATGAATCTGGTGGAGTGGTCAATCTTACTTTTTTCAGTTTTGGCAGGTTTACCTTTAGAATAAAGAGCACATGCTGCGTCTACCAAATCCTTGGGATATAGGTTATCCGCAAATTTCTTTTTAAGTGGGATGCTGCTTGTAGCATAATCGGTATCCAAGGTGCAGTTCTGTCTTAGGCGACAGAACTGTCCTTTGGGTATGTTGTTGATCCACTTAGGATAATGACAACTTTAGAAATGTAAGTAGGCGTTGCCAGCAGTCGGTTTTGTATAGTTTCGGGCAATGATGTTCCCATCTGCATGACTTAGCTCTAAATCAAGAAAAGTCAGGCTGGTGGGATCAAAAACATGGGTGAAAGCTAATCCATAAGAGTTATGATTACAGTGTTCAACAAACGGGACAATCAAGTCTGCCGAGCCATCCCAGATCACAATAAGATCGTCAATGTAACGAATATTCGGGAGATTCCCTTACCTACATTGTCCCAGGAGGTGGCATTCTTGGTGGCTATTACCTCAGCCTGCAGGATTTCAGAGTTGGTGGCATTATCCTGTTGTAGTCCCTATTTAGTACTCCATAGGGATAAAGTGGTTCTTCGTCCCTGTCCGTCATTTCTGCCCAAGGTTTTCTCTGACTTCCATTTGAATGAGGATATTGTATTGCCGTCCTTGTGTCCCAAGCCGGCTCATCCCAAGGATTTTGCTTTGCATACCTTGGATGTGGTTTGTGTGATTCAGGTGTATCTGGCAGCCACTGAGTCCTTCCGGAGGTCAGACTCACTTTTTTTTGTTTCACAGGGACCAAGGAGAGGGCTGGGCGCTTCCTCTGCTACAATCTACAGATGGATCAGACAGACTGTTACTCAGACCTATTCTATTAAGGGTCGGGGTTCCTCCTTTCCCTGTCACGGCGCATTCTACTTGGGCCCTTAGTACTTCTTGGGCCTTCCATCATCAAGGGTCAATATCACAGGTTTGCAAGGCGGCCACCAGGTCTTCAGTGCATACCTTCACTAAATTAGATATTTTAGATATAGAAAGTTAGATATAAAGAAATTTAGATATAAAGTAGATATTTTGGCATCTGCGGGTGCTTATTTTGGCCGCAAGGTTTTGCAGGCTGCTGTTTAAAGAGGGGGGGTTGCCTCTTGAGGGGTGTTTTTCTTCAAATTTTTATTTTTCAGATGGGGCTATTGTGACCCGGTTAAGGCTCCTGTGTCCTGGTTAGGGCTCTTGTGGTTAGCCTTGGGTTATTTTGCCCACCCCTCATTTTTCTTTGGCACTGCTTTTGAAGGTCCCAATGGTCCAGATTAAGGAGGCATTGTATCCGTCGATGAACGAAAGAGAAAATGGGATTTTTGTACTCACCGTACAATACATTTCTCTGAGTTCATCGACGGACACAGCACCCACCCCTCTATGGAGTTTTTGCTACTTCTATTACTGCTTACTACAAAACTGAATACCTAGAGCAGGGAGGGGGTTATATACTGACTGAGGACAGCCTATGGGCATAGCCAGGTGTTTTTTGTTCTGCCTAGTCCTACTCCTGCGGAGGCGATATAACCCAATGGTCAAGATTAAGGAGGCGTTGTGTCCGTTGATGAAATTGATTTTACTGTGAGTACAAAAATCACATTATTTTTATTACTAATGCTAAGGATGCCCACCACAAACCTAACATTTTTTTTAACCGAACATATTGCTGCTAGTAAAAAAACACTCATGTGCCCACTATGTTGTGGACAAAGTATAAAATATATTTATTATATCTTTTATATATTATTTACTTGGAAAGGTATTCCCACTTGTTCAACCCCTACTATAGCAAATGAAGAAAAGAACCAGCTTAATGAACTTCGAGAGGGTGGCAATGCATACTCCTGATAAACTGATTCAAACGAGTACAGGTGCCCTACTTGTATTTGGGTGTGTGTGCAGGATGACAGGGGTGCATGTAAATTTATTTTGATTTAGTTTTTTTTAATTATTTATTTTACTTTTTTTTCTCTGTTTATTTAACTGTGTTATCACAAAGGGGCTAACAAACCCTGCAATGTCTCTCCTGCCCTCCACTGCATCTATCCTGCTAGCACAGATAATGAACCCAGAAGTGTCAAAATCCTTGTCACTTCCAGGTCCATTCATTAACCGCTTGCTGACTGGCTCACACCGATATACGTCGGCAGAAGGGCACATACAGGCATATTAATGTACCTGTAAGTTGCCCTTTAAGAAGCGGTTTGCAGGCGCGCGTGCTCCATGAGCTCCGTGGGTGTGATATCGGGTCCCGCAGACTCAATGTCCGCAGGGATACCCGCGATCGTCTCACGAAGAGGAAGAATGGGGAAATGCTGATGTAAACAAGCATTTCCCTGTTCTGCCTAGTGACACTGACACTGATCACCGCTCTCTGTAATCGGGAGCGGTGATCAGTGTCCTGTCACACATAGCCCAGCCCTCCCACAGTTAGAATCGCTCCCTAGGACACACTTAACCCCTTCACTGCCTTCTAGTGGTTAACCCCTTCACTGTCAGTCACATTTACACAGTAATCAATGCATTTTTAATCACACTGATCGCTGTATAAATGTGAATGCTCCTAAAACAGCGCCAAAAGTGTCCGATCTGTCCGCCATAATGTTGCAGTCACGATAAAAATCGCTAATTGCTGCCATTACTAGTAAAAAAAAAAAATAATAATAAAAATGCCATTAAACTATCCCCTATTTTGTAGAGGCTATAACTTTTGCGCAAACCAAACAATAAATGCTTATTGCGATTTTTTTTTTTTACCAAAAATATGTAGAAAAATACGTATCGGCCTAAACTGAGGAAAAAAAATGTTTTTTTATATTTTTTTATATATATATATTTATTTTAGCAAAAAGTAAAAAATAATGCGTTTTTTTTTTTAAATTGTCGCTATTTTTTGTTTATAGCGCAAAAAATAAAAACCGCAGAGGTGGTGATCAAATACCACCAAAAGAAAGCTCTGTTTGTGGGGGAAAAAAAGGCGTCAATTTTGTTTGGAAGCCACGTCGCACGACCGCGCAATTGTCAGTTAAAGCGACGCAGTGCCGAATCGCAAAAAGTGTCTTTGGCCAGCCAAATGGTCCGGGGCTTAAGTGGTTAAAGAGGAGATTGGGGATCTCCTCTCGCTCGGCATCCTAAAGCTGTTTACCTTGTCCCAGCCTCCACTAGGGTTTGGAAATGGGGGCAGGCCATTTGATGTACTGTAAAAGTGATCTTACTGCTCTACAGCCACCCAGATAACTTTTACATGACAGGCAGGAAAAAAGATCAGTAACAAGCTCACAACTGCAGCATAATCTCTTCTCTATGCTCCCCAAAACGCATTCTGAGTATTAGGGGTCAAATAGACCACCTGATGTCTCCATAAATGGGTCTGTCACCTGCACAAAAATACTATCACATAGGAGCTTGTAAAAAAAAAAAATTATATATATATATATATATATATATATATATATATATATATATATATATATATACACAGTGGCTTGCGAAAGTATTCGGCCCCCTTGAACTTTTCAACCTTTTGCCACATTTCAGGCTTCAAACATAAAGATATAAAATTTTAATTTTTTGTGAAGAATCACCAACAAGTGGGACACAATTGTGAAGTGGAACGAAATCTATTGGATATTTTAAACTTTTTTAGCAATTAAAAAACTGAAAAGTGATGCGTGCAAAATTATTCGGCCCCTTTACTTTCAGTGCAGAAAACTCACTCCAGAAGTTCAGCGAGGATCTCTGAATGATCCAATGTTGTCCTAAATGACTGATGGTGATAAATAGAATCCACCTGTGTGTAATCAAGTCTCTGTATAAATGCACCTGCTCTGTGATAGTCTCAGGGTTCTGTTGAAAGCGCAGAGAGCATCATGAAGACCAAGGAACACACCAGGCAGGTCCGTAATACTGTTGTGGAGAAGTTTAAAGCCGGATTTGGATACAAAAAGATTTCCCAAGCTTTAAACATCCCAAGGAGCACTGTGCAAGCGATCATTTTGAAATGGAAGGAGTATCAGACCACTGCAAATCTACCAAGACCTGGCTGTCCCTCTAAACTTTCAGCTCAGACAAGGAGAAGACTGATCAGAGATGCAGCCAAGAGGCCCATGATCACTCTGGATGAACTGCAGAGAACTACAGCTGAGGTGGGAGAGTCTGTCCATAGGACAACAATCAGTCGTACACTGCACAAATCTGCCCTTTATGGAAGAGTGGCAAGAAGAAAGCCATTTCTCAAAGATATCCATAAAAAGTCTCGTCTAAAGTTTGCCACAAGCCACCTGGGAGACACACCAAACATGTGGAAGAAGGTGCTCTGGTCCGATGAAACCAAAATCGAACTTTTTGGCCACAATGCAAAACGATATGTTTGGCGTAAAAGCAACACAGCTCATCACACTCAACACACCATCCCCACCGTGAAACATGGTGGTGGCAGCATCATGGTTTGGGCCTGCTTTTCTTCAGCAGGGACAGGGAAGATGGTTAAAATTGAGGGGAAGATGGATGCAGCCAAATACAGGACCATTCTGGATGAAAACCTGTTGGAGTCTGCAAAAGACCTGAAACTGGGACGGAGATTTATCTTCCAACAAGACAATGATCCCAAACATACAGCAAAATCTACAAAGGAATGGGTCACAAATAAACGTATCCAGGTGTTAGAATGGCCAAGTCAAAGTCCAGACCTGAATCCAATCGAGAATCTGTGGAAAGAGCTGAAAACTGCTGTTCACAAACGCTCTCCATCCAACCTCACTGAGCTCGAGCTGTTTTGCAAGGAAGAATGGGCAAGAATTTCAGTCTCTCGATGTGCAAAACTGATAGAGACATACCCCAAGCGACTTGCAGCTGTAATCGCAGCAAAAGGTGGCTCTACAAAGTATTAACGCAAGGGGGCCAAATAATTTTGCACGCCCCACTTTTCATTTTTTTATTAGTTAAAAAAGTTTCAAAAATCCAATAGATTTCGTTCCACTTCACAATTGTGTCCCACTTGTTGGTGATTCTTCACAAAAAATTAAAATTTTATATCTTTATGTTTGAAGCCTGAAATGTGGCAAAAGGTTGAAAAGTTCAAGGGGGCCGAATACTTTCGCAAGCCACTGTATATATATATATAAAGTATACACACCCCTGTTAAAATGTCAGGTTTCTGTAATGTAAAAAAATGAGACAAAGATAAATAATTTCAGAATTTCAGAATAATTTCAGAAGTTTGATAAACTGTTGAGTTTTTTTAATGCCTCACTTATGTAAAAATTTGAGTATTGTAGTTTGTCGCTGTTTCGAAGGGGCACGCAAAATTGAGACTTGCCGTATTTGATATCTACTTATGCAACACAATCTCATATTTTACAAAAAAAATGGGTATTAAGTTGTGTTTCATGCATTAAAATCTGGTTTACCTTTTTAGGTTTTTTTACTTTACGTTTACGCTTGATAGATGGTTGAAAATGTTTACGTTGCACGAAATTGGTGCAAATACCATCTTTTTGCTTACAAGTTCTCTACTGTGAGAAAATTTATAATGTTTTGAGGGTTATACATATTTTTAAGGCCAAATAGGGCCATTTTAGCATGTGTGTGAAATAAAAAAAAATTGGTCCTCCAGTGGCAAGTTAAATCTGACAATAAGTTGTTCAGGATGGGCAGCAATGGCTGCTTGCTGTTATTTCACTAACCGTTTAGTCAAATATACAGTATATAACCAAAGAGTCCTATATACTACACAGTATTGCATATCATTTCTTACAATCAAACACATATTTATCCAATTTTATGTGTTTTTACTGCAACAGAGATTTTTATTTTGCAAATAGTTCTCTTTGCTGAATAATAAAGTCTAGTTTATACTTTCTATAGGTGAATAATTTTGATATTAGCAATGTATCACACAACTACGCCAGGGTGGTCATGTCTCAGCCTTGCACTGTACTGCATCTCACTGTGCTGCGGGAAAGGCGCTTCGGAAGCAGGCTTGTGAGCCACATGGACAACAGCTTACAGAAGGAAGAAAGTTTCCACGTCACTCTGAATAAAAGAGGAACCAACGAGCAGCTTGGTATCAAGCTTGTCCGCAGAACTGATGAATCTGGAGTTTTTATTCTGGATCTCCTGGAAGGTGGACTCGCTGCTCAGGATGGGAGACTTCACAGCAATGACCGTGTCCTTGCAATCAATGGGCTTGACCTGAAACATGGCACCCCAGAACTTGCTGCTCAGATTATTCAGGTAACTTAAACATCAGATTGCTGCTATGTCAAGTTACTAAAAGGCATGGCGAGTGAATTGCCGCTGAAATGTTAGTGACACCTACCTTCGAACTCTGCTCTTCAAAGTAGATATGAAACCTAGCTATATTACATTTTTTGAAATTATTTTTATTTTATTTTAAAACAAATACTGTTTTCAACTTTTTTTTTCATCTTTTGTTGCATCTCAGTGCTGCTGATCTCATGAAGCCTCTTTGCAAACAGTTTTTGTCTACATGCACTGCATTAATGGCTACAGGGCATCTTAAGGGCAGGGTAAAGTAGAGCTATTGGGAAAACTTTTTTTTTCAATTTAGATAAGGTAACGGAGGGTTATAATCCCTGTCAGGTTACAGAGCTCAGAGAGCTGGGGGAGGAGAAACAGCACTACACTGATCTTCCCAGGGAATGGCTGTGCAGGGGGGAGAGCAGGCTGAGTTTCCAGCACAGCTAGAAAACTGACCACGCTGTGCTCTCATGCCTAGTGTGGTCAGCTTTTGATAGGAAAATGGAGGGACTGGTAGGAACACCAAGGATTTCACACAAAGGAAGCAATACAAAGAGAGCAGGATACATTTAACACAGGTACATGGTACAGCAGGCACATATCAGGAATATAAAATGTTGGGTTTACATATTCTTACATATGTTTGCCATTTTTAATCCTTTCTGTACTGTGCTAGCAGAACTCATTATCAGTTATAATCTGGATTTGAACACTGTCCTAATAGAGGGTTAAAGATCTAGAAACTGAGCTTCTTCATTATGTGTTAACAAGGGGAAATTCAGCGTGTCCCTCCTTGTCACTGTGGACAGATTGAGTTTAATTTCATTTGAAACTGTTTAGATTAGCTCGCAGTCTGCCCAAGGCATGCTCAAAACACACATCTGGAAAAGTAAGAAATTTATTTTGTAACCACTTGATGACCGCTCTATAGCCAATCTATGGCTACAGCGCTGTCATCCAGTTTTGGGAGGACGTCTATTGATGTCCTCCCAGAATCACGCATCCTTTGGGCTCTGTGATTGAGGTAAAGGGCCAATCACAGCAGCCACGTGATCAGCGGTGTCCAATCACAGCTGTTCACGATGTAAACACATTTACCAGTTATCGGCATTCCTTTCCTCAAACTGTCACAGTGTGGGGAGAGGAGAGCCAGTAACCCGCAAGTGTGAAAGGCACTGATCATCAGTGTCCTGATCATCAGTGCAGCCCCAACAGTGCCCATCAGTGCTGCCAATCAGTACCCATCAGTGCTGCCTATCAGTGCCCATCAATGCCTCATATCAGTGCCCTTCAGTGCTACCTATTAGTGCCCATCAGTGCCGCCTATCAGTGCTCTTCAGTGCCACCTATCAGTGTCCATCACTGCATCCTATCAGTGCAGACTCATCAGCGCACATCAGAGAAGGAGAAAAATTACACGTTTGCAAAATTTTATAACAAACAGAAAAACGTTTTTTTCCAAAATTTTTGGTCCTTTTTCATTTGCTTAGCAAAAAAAAAAAAAAAAAACCCAGTGGTGATTAAATACCACCAAAATAAAGCTCAATTTGTGTGAAAATATTGATAAAAATGTCATATGGGTACAGTGCTTCATGACCGTGCACTTGTCATTTAAAGTGTGACAGTGCTGAAAGCTGAAAGTTGACCTGGGCAGGAAAGGGGTAAAAGTTCCCAGTAGGCAAGAGATTAAATTATTTTTAGGTAGGAATGGGAACACATACAGTAACAGATGTGAATGCAAAAGTAGAAATGCACTTTTAGGCTAAGTTTACACTTATGCAGGTTGCAGTTGATGCATTTTCCCAGTGCATTTTGCACTTTTTTTTTACACTATTGTAATGCATTTTGCTTTTTTGGAAGGTATCTGTTGTCATGCAAAAGAAACCAGCAAAAACGCAGCAGAAACGCATCAAATACTGCTGTATTCTGCTGCATTTAGATTGACGTACAATGAAGGGAATTTTGTACAATTTCCCACTGACAAGGAAATTATTATTATTATACAGGATTTGTATAGCGTCAACAGTTTACGCAGCACTTTGCAATATAAAAGGGAGACAATACAGTTATAATACAATAAAATACAAGAGAATTAAGAGGACCCTGCTCAGAAGAGCTTACAATCTAATAGGGTGGGGCAGGTGAAACAAAAGGTTGTAACTGTGGGGAATGAGCTGATGGAAGTGGTAAAAGATTAGTTGGAGGCGTGATAGGCTTCCCTGAAGAGATGAGTTTTCAAGGATCGCCTGAAGGTAGCAAGAGTAGGAGATGGCCGGACAGGTTGAGGTAGCGAGTTCCAGAGGATGGGAGAGGCTCTGGAGAAATCCTGGAGATGAGGGAGCTTGAGAATAGGAGGTCTTGGGAGGAGCGTAGAGGACGGTTTGGGTGATATTTTGGAGACAAGATTGGTGATATAGCTTGGGGCAGAGTTGTGAATGGCTCTGTATGTTGTGGTTAGTATTTTGAATTCAATTCGCTAGGCGATTGGGAGCCAGTGTAGGGATTGGAGGAAAGGGTTGGCAGACGCTGAATGGTTGGCAAGGTGGATAAGCCTGGCAGCAGCATTCATGATAAACTGAAGAGGGGCTAGCCTATGGAGAGACAGGCCAATGAGAAGGGCGTTGCAATAGTCAAGACGAGAGATAACAAGGGAGTGAATGAGGAGCTTGGTGGTTCCATTTGTTAAAAAGGGGTGTATTTTAGAGATATTACAGAGGTGAATTCTACAAACTTTTGACAACGATTGGATTTGAGGCTGAAAGGACAAGTCAGAGTCTAGGATTATGTCTAGTACCTTGGCATGAGGGGAGGGACTAATGGTTGCATTGTTGATTTTGATGGAAAAGTCTTGGAGGGGGGCACGGGCAGGGTGGAATATTAATAGCTCGGTTTTAGAGCGATTTCATTTAGAGAAGTGGTGTGACATCCATGCTGATATGTCAGTCTATAATTGATTGGTATGTTTATTTTACAAGTGAGAGACAGAATAACAACAAAAATATCCAGAAAAACGCATTTCAAAAAAGTTATAAATTGATGTGCAATTTAATGAGTGAAATAAGTATTTGATCCCCTATCAATCAGAAAGATTTCTGGCTCCCGGGTGTCTTCTATACAGGTAACGAGCTGAGATTAGGAGCACTCCCTTAAAGGGAGTGCTCCTAATCTCAGCTTGTTACCTGTATTAAAATACACCTGTCCACAGAAACAATCAATCAATCAGATTCCAATCTCTCCACCATGGCCAAGACCAAAGAGCTGTCCAAGGATGTCGGGGACAAGATTGTAGACTTACACAAAGCTGGAATGGGGTACAAGACCATCGCCAAGCAGCTTGGTTAGAGGGTGACAACAGTTGGTGCGATTATTCGGAAATAGAAGAAACACAAAATAACTGTCAATCTCCCTCGGTCTGGGACTTCATGCAGGATCTCACCTCGTGGTGCTTCAATGATCATGAGAACGGTAAGGAATCAGCCCAGAACTTCACGGGAGAATCTTCTCAATGATCTCAAGGCAGCTGGGGCCATAGTCACCAGCAAAACAATTGGTAACACACTACGCCGTGAAGAACTGAAATCCTGCAGTGCCCACAAGGTCCCTCTGCTCAAGAAAGCACATGTACAGGCCCATCTGAAGTTTGCTAATGAACATCAGAATGATTCAGAGGAGAACTGGGTGAAAGTGTTGTGGTCAGATGAGACCAAAATCAACTCAACTCGCTGTGTTTGGAGGAGGAGGAATGCTGCCTATGACCCCAAGAACACCATCTTCACCTTCAAACATGGAGATGGAAACATTATGTTTTGGGGGTGTTTTTCTGCTAAGGGGACAGGACAACTTCGGAGGCCATGTACCCTCAAATCTTGGATGAGAACCTCCTTCCCTCAGCCAGAGCATAACAAAAGGGTGGTGGATGGGTATTCCAGCATGACAATGACCCAAAACACAGCCAAGGAAACGAAGGACTGGCTCAAGAAGAAGCACATTAAGGTCCTGGAGTGGCCTAGCCAGTCTCCAGAACTTAATCTCATAGAAAATATGTGGACAGAGCTCAAGATTCGAGTTATCAAACGTCAGCCTCGAAACTTAATGACTTGGAGAGGATCTGCAAAGAGGAGTGGGACAAAATCCCTACTGAGATGCGTGCAAACCTGGTGGCCAACTACAAGAAACGTCTGACCTCTGTGATTGCCAACAAGGGTTTTGCCACCAAGTACTAAGTCATGTTTTGCGAATGGGTCAAAATAGAATTTTTATCCTATTTTGACCCATCACGGGACACAGAGCCACAGTAATTACTGTATGGGTTATATAGGCACCTTTAGGCAGAAAGTTTAGCTCCCTATATAATCCCTCCCCTTACTGGGAGTACCTCAGTTTTGTAGCAAAGCAATATACATTTATCAGAAGGGGGAGGGACCTCTGTGTCCCGTGATGTACTCTAAGAAAAGGATTTTACAGGTAAGCTGTTGTAAAAATTCTATTTTCTTGTACATCACGGGGCACAGAGACACAGTAATTACTGTATGGGATGTCCCACAGCAATGCTATCTGAGGGAAGGGAGACACAAACAAAAGTAGGGTGCAATCAGACCTGAGGATCTATATTGCTGCCTGCAGCACACCTGATATCGCACAGGCGATATCCTCATGCCTTCTTACATCCACCTGATAGAATCTGGTGAATGTATGGACTGAAGACCAAGTTGCGGCCTTGCAGATTTGAGTCATGGAGGCTTGGTGATGCACTGCCCATGAAGCACTAACAGCCCTGGTGGAGTGTGCTTTGATTTGAAAAGGTGGAACTTTCCTCTTCAAACCATAAGCTTGAATAATTACTTGCCGAATCCACTTAGTAGATTTTGATGCTGACTATCCTTTTTTTTAGGACCTTCAGGCAACACAAACAGAACATCCTTTTTCCGAATCTGAGCAGTCGCCTCCAAATAGATTTTGACTGCTCTCACTACATCAAGAGAATGTAGTGACTTTTCTTCCGTAGAACAGGGTTCTGGAAAAAAATGAAGGCAGAACAATATCCTGGTTTAGATGAAAACCTGAAACCACCTTCAGCAGAAAGCTAGGATGAGGACGCAATAGTACTCTATCCTTATGAATAATTAAATATGGCTCTTTACAATAAAGAGCAGCCAATTCTGATACCCTTCTTGCAGAAGATATGGCTACCAGAAAAACTAGCTTCCTTGTCAAAAGTACCAAGGGAATATGTCATATCGGCTCAAAAGGCTGTTTCTGTAATGCTGACAGAACTAAATTCAAGTTCCAAGGATTCAGGGGTGCTCTAACCGGTGGATTAAGCCGCGTTACCCCCCGAACAAAACTACGGACCAGGGGATGCAAAGCAAGTGGTCGTTGAAACAATACCGATAAGGCCGAGACCTGGCCTTTGATAGTACTCAAGGCCAGCTTCATTTCTAACCCAATTTGTAGAAAGGCAAGGATTCTACCTATGGCATATTTTCTGGGATGCCAACCCCTGGATTCACACCAGGAAACATATGCCTTCCAGACTCTATAATAAATGACTCTGGAAGCTGACTTCCTTGCATTAATCAAGGTAGATATCACTGAGCCAGAAAGCCCACGATTCTTTAGAATATGGGTTTCAATAGCCAAAGCGTTAAATTTAGCGTTTGTAAGGTAGGATGGAACACTGGTCCCTGTGATAGCAGGTCTGGACATGGTGGTAGGGTCCATGGGGCCCCTACTGCCATCTTTACTATTTCTGCATACCAACGCTGGGGCCACAAGAACCACCGACTTCTTTTCCTGCTTGATCCTGCGATGAAGTCGTGGTAGCAGCAGAATAGGAGGGAATGCATAAATCAGTGAGAACTGATCCCAGTTGGTCACCAATCGCATCTGTTCCGCATGTGAGTGGAATCCCTTGTTCTTGAGACAAAGTTGTCGACTTTGTTGTTGAACCAGGACGTAAACAGATCTACGTCCGGGATCCCCCATCTTTGGCATATAGTCAGGAAGATGTCGGGGTGAAGGGACCAGTCCCCCAGGAACAAAAGCTGGCGACCTAAGTAGTCCGCCTGCCAGTTTTCTACCCCTGGAATGAAAATCGCACATGCTTTTCTGCCCAGGTCAGGATATGGTTTACCTCTCCCTGGGTTGCATGACTTCTGGTGCCCCCTTGGTGATTGATATAAGCCACTGCTGTGGCATTGTCGGATTTGATCCTGACAGGACAACCCCGCAACCTGAATGTCAAGGCCTTTAGGGCTAGGTACGCTGCCCGAATCTCTAGAATGTTGATGAGTAAGGTCCTTTCGGTTCTGGACCATTTCCCTTGGACAGTCGTCTCTTCCAGGATTGCTTCCCAACCCGAAAGGCTGGCATCTGTTGTTACCACCTTCCAGGTAACTGGTAAGAAGGATTTCCCCTCCCGCAGATTCTCAGGTATCAACCACCAACTGAGGCTCTGGCGCACTATTGGCGACAAATGCATCGGAAAATCTAGCGCCTGAAATTTCTTGTTCCAGGCAGACAGGATACTGTTTTGCAGCAGTCTCGAATGAAACTGAGCATAGGGAACTGCTTCGAATGCAGCCACCATCTTTCTCAACAACCTCATGCAAAGGCGAATAGAAGGACCCTTCTTCAGCCCTGACCACCTGAACCAGCTCCTTTATGGCGCTGATCTTTGCCTGGGGTAAAAACACCCTCTTCTGGGTTGTATCTATAACCAGACCTAAGTACACTGGTCTTCTTACTGGCTTTAAAGAAGATTTCTCTAGGTTGAGGACCCAAGCTAGGTTTTCCAGGTAGTTAACTGTGGTGACCAAGCTTTGGTCTAAGCGGGCTACCGACCGGTCTATCAAGAGCAGGTCGTCTAGGTAAGCTATAATCGTTATACCTTGGGCCCTTAATCTGGCCAGAGGAGGGGCTAGGACCCTTATAAACACCCGAGGTGCAGTAGCTAGACCGAAAGGCAGAGTGACAAACTGAAAATGAAGATTTTCCACTTCGAAACGCAGAAATTTCTGAAGAGTGGGGAAAATAGGTACATGCCGGTATGGATCCTTGATGTCGATTGATGCCAGAAGTTCTCCTCCTTGTAGGATGGAGACTACTGATCGGATTGATACCATGCGAAAAGATCGAATTTTCAGGAACTCGTTTATATCCTTGAGATCTAGAATGGGTCTGACATCTCCATTTGGTTTTGGCACCATGAAAAGGTTTGAATAAAACCCCAACCCCTGCTCTTCCATGGGGACCATCATGATCACTTTCTGCGACAAAAGTCAGTCTAACCGTTGAAGGAGAGACTTCTTTTTTTCTGGATTTTTGGGAACATTTGACCTGAGGAAACGAGGAGACAGAATTTTCAGAATTCTAGTTTGTAACCTAGAGCTATTGTGGAGACCCCCCATCGGTCTTGAAAATCCTCCTGCCAGACCCTTGAGAACTGTAGCAGTCTTCCCCCCACTCGAGCCAGCGGGGGGCGCCCCTTCATAACATTCTGTCTTGTAGGTTTCCTCCCCCAGGACTTTTTTTGTCCCTGGGGTTGACTCTGAGTTTACCTCTTGAACTTGACGGTGGAGCCCGTCGCGATTGCCTGGAGGCTGATGCCCCCTGCACTAGAGAAAGCCCGTTTAAATGACGGACGTTTACTCCTTTTCTTAACTGTCAAAAGGGTACTTTTCCCACTTGATATCTTTTGGATATAATTGTCCAAATCATCCCCAAACAGCCTTTCACTGCGGAAAGGAAACGAGCCAGGAGCTTTTTGCATGGCGCTTCGGCTTACCATTTTTTCAACCATAAGATTCTACGCATATGCACCAACCCAATCGTAAGGCGAGAGGTCTGAAGAATAGAATCTCTGATTGAGTCAGTTGCAAAACACAAAGCCCCTGGCAGCTCGGCTAAATCCTGGGCCTGCTGTTCAGGGAAAACCTTGAGCCCCTTTTTCAGGTGGTCTCTCAAGGATTGACACACTCCAATTGCCGCCACTGCAGGTTGAGCTACTGAACCTGCCAAAGAAAAAAATGTTTTTTAACAGGAATTTCAACTTTTTATCGGTTGGATCCCTAAGCATTTGAGCATTGTCAACGGGACAAGTCAAACTTTTATTCACAGAGGATTTAGCCACGTCAATTGCTGATATACTTCACATCTTCATAAATTTTTCCTCCATAGGATAAAGTGTTGAAAACTTTTTGGGAGGGAAAAATGCTTATCTGGGTGATCTCACTCAGAATATATAAGCTTTTCCAGTAATGAATGGACAGGAAAAGCATGCAAAGCTTGAGAAGGCTTTAGTGAACCCAAGCAAGAAGTGGGCTTTAAGGGTAACTTAAATGTGGAGCGGACCATTTCAGTAAGAGACTGCACCAGCAATTTCTCAGCCTATGAAGCTGAAGAAGGTCCTTCCCCACTTGATTCCTCAGAAGAGGAGTCATCAGTCTCTTACCGGTCCCCTGAGGGAGAATCATCTTCCCCCTCCCAGTGTTCCTCTGTTTGAGGGTCCTGAGTGGTAGAAGGGGACCTATTGCGTTTTCTTCCACTTTGTGAAGATGCAATTAAAGCCGTTAATCTTTCCTCCAATCCAGTCACGGCTGAGGAAAAACCTCCTGAGTAATATATACAGGGGCTGAAATACCAGAAGCAGTTGCAGCCCCTGACAACCCCGATGGCTCGCTCTGACCAGCCTCCCTAGGTCTTTCAGGGGGAGATGGCGTTGCAGAGGGGGGGTTCTCAGAGCCTGAGGGAGATCCCTTTGAGCCCCTGTTTTTTGGGGTATTTGTACCTCTTCTTCTGCCCATAGTGCCAAGCACAAAAAGCAGAGGTACAACCACAAAATGCACCCACTGCTAAGCAAAATAGTCCAGCAACTGCCACTGATATCAAGGCTCAGTCTGATGCTAAGTAAACGTGCCCTGGGAAAGCCTGTGTCACCAAACACTCACATGCCATCCATCTGCTCTGTGTCCCTCCTTCAGCTGTATACACTTGCAAAAAGTGCACCTTATAGCTTTACACAGCCCCTGCGTTGTGGACGCTGAATCATGCCAATGCAAGGGCTAAGGCCCCGCCCCCCTTTCTCCAACCTCCCACTGCGCTGCGCCCTCCCCTCATCTTTTTCAAAAGAAACCATTTCCCGCGCGACCGGATCGCACGTGGAGGGGGGGCTGGGGTGGAGGTGAGGAGGAGAGCTGCTGGATGGAGAGCCGTCATAATGGCGGCAGCGGCGCATACTGCTGCCTGACCCATGCCCTCTCTGCCTGCTGGAAAAGAAGCTGTCCAGGTGGGGGGATATTCCAAAGGGAAAGAATAACCCTTCCCACATCCTACCTAGGGCTTGGGCTGGAGGAAGCGTGCAGCTTGTGACACTGAGCGACACTGACAAGCATGGAATCAGGTACGTTCTCTTGACAGCCCCCGGGCATGACAACATTTACTTAAAGGAGAAAACCCACAAGAATTAGAAAAATTCCTTAGGAATCTCCCTTACCTTATCCGGCTGCAGGGTTCTGTGGTAAACCGGACAGACCCAATCTTCAACACTCACGGTGGGCTCTGTTAAAAAACCCTCAGGAACCGGGGCCCCTTTGTATTGGGGGATCCACACTCCTGAGCCTGTAAAGCACCCCGCCAAGAAATATGGCTGAAAAAACCAAACACTGGATCCCGGGGTCCAGCTCTCTAAAAAGAGAGCATTACAGGCAGAACCTCGTTTCTTCCGACACGAGGCCTGTGTACCATTAAATTCGTCCTGGAAAAGACACTTTGAATGGATCCGGTTGCATGGCTTGCCCCAGCAAAGATTTCTCCAGCGGAGCTCAGCACAGCACATCTTTACTTGTGACCAACACCTAAGAAGACACTGGCGAAAATAACTGAGGTACTCCCAGTAAGGGGAGGGGTTATATAGGGAGCTAAACTTCCTGTCTATGGTGTGTCAGTGTCCATCACCTAAAGGTGTCTATATAACCCATACAGTAATTACTGTGGCTCTGTGTCCCGTGATGTATGATAAAGAAATATTTATTTCACTCCTTAAAATGCAAATCTTTGTAACTTTTTGAAATGCATTTTTCTGGATATTTTTTTTGTTATTCTGTCTCTCAGAGCCGGTTCACACGGGGCTTGCAGCACGACTCACAGAGGCGACCTGCACACGACTTCAGCGGCGGCTTGCAAAATTACTTCTGTATAGGAGTCAATGCAAGTCGCCTGAAGTCACCCCAAAAGTAGTACAGGAACCTTTTTTCTAAGTCGGAGCGACTTGAGTCGCTCCTATTAGAATGGTTCGATAGTACAGAAAGGAACGCAACTTGTCAGGCAGCTAAGTCGCCTGACAAGTCGCCCCTGTGTGAACCAGGTCTTACTGAAAAAAAAAAAAAACCTACCATTAAAAATATAGACTGATCATTTCTTTGTCAGTGGACAAACATACAAAAAAAGGGGATCAAATACTTTTTTCCCTCACTGTATATGAAACCAAAAAAGCATCCTGCTGCTGGGCAAGAAAAGTCCCTGACCCTTTCCAAAAAACACAGCGGTTGGACTGTAGGGTGTTTCTTCAAAACTGAAAATGCGTTGAAAAATGCATAGGTGTGAACCAGGCCTAAAGAGAACCTGTATTTTGCACCTTCACTGCATGAGAGTGACCAAAGACAAACTGTACTTACCTTCCCCATGCTGCTTTAGTACTCTAATGCCCCGTACACACGGTCGGACTTTGTTCGGACATTCCGACAACAAAATCCTAGGATTTTTTCCGACGGATGTTGGCTCAAACTTGTCTTGCATACACACGGTCACACAAAGTTGTCGGAAAATCCGATCATTCTGAACGCGGTGACGTAAAACACGTACGTCGGGACTATAAACGGGGCAGTGGCCAATAGCTTTCATCTCTTTATTTATTCTGAGCATGCGTGGCACTTTGTCCGTCGGATTTGTGTACACACGATCGGAATTTCCGACAACGGATTTTGTTGTCGGAAAATTTTATATCCTGCTCTCAAACTTTGTGTGTCGGAAAATCCGATGGAAAATGTCCGATGGAGCCCATACACGGTCGGAATTTCCGACAACACGCTCCGATCGGACATTTTCCATCGGAAAATCCGACTGTGTGTACGGGGCATAATGCCGCGTACACACGATCGGACATTCCGGCAACAAAATCCTGGATTTATTTCCGACGGATGTTGGCTCAAACTTGTCTTGCATACACACGGTTGCACAAATGTTGTTGGAAATTCTGAACGTCAAGAACGCGGTGACGTACAACACGTACGATGAGCAGAAAAAAATGAAGTTCAATAGCCAGTGCGGCTCTTCTGCTTGATTCCGAGCATGCGTGGAATTTTGTGCGTGGGAATTGTGTACACACGATCGGAATTTCTGTCAACGGATTTTGTTGTCGAAAAATTTGAGAACCAGCCCTCAAATTTTTGTTGTCGGAAATTCCGACAACAAATGTCCGATGGAGCCTACACACGGTCGGAATTTCCGACAACAAGCTCACATCGAACATTTGTTGTCGGAAATTCCGACCGTGTGTATGCGGCATAAGGCCTGAGTCACACCTATGCAGTTTTCAGGTGCATTTTACGTTTTTTCAATACACGTTTTTGATCCATTGAAGTCTGTGGAACCAAAAACCAGAAAAAAGTCCCAGGCTCTTTCCAAAAAATGCACAGGTGAACGTGACCCATAGGAAACCATGTTAAATGGACTGTAGTGTGTTTCTGCAAAACTGAAAACGCAATAAAAAATGCATAGGTGTGAACCAGGGCTAATTGACCCCCAGAAGATTGGTTGATACTCAGTGCTTGCAGGCCCAAGCACTGTAATGTGATTAAGGTGGTTGAATGCATAATCCTATGTAAGTTTTGACTTTTATTGGCCAACTAGTAGGGACAAACTATGGGTTGGCTTTATTTTCATTTTGCAGGCTTTTTCAGTGGAAAAAAAAAAAGAGCAAAGTACAGTAACTCTTTTCATTTAGAGTGTATATCTTCAGTGGATCTGGGTTGCAGTACTGTATTGCACTTGCTTAGTGAATTATCATAACCGTAGTGAATATTTGTAGAAACTGGCAATTAACATTTAATTTGTAAGATGTATTTTCCTTTAAAGCATAAATTATGGGTTCAGAAGCTAGATTAAATAACAGAAATAATTCTTCATGACAGATGGACCCATTAAATCATCAAATCTGGCTACATGTAGATGTGAGTTGTTTTTAAAAAGCATGCCAGCGTTGCGCAAGTGTGCCAGAACAAGCTGTTGTTATGCCTCATGAAGAAGATCTGCACTAAACTGAAATGATTGTTAAAATTACAGTTCTCTGGTTTTACAGATACTTATTTCAAGCTCCATTTTTTAAAATGTATTTCTCTGTTATTACCCACCAATCATCTTCCAGACGCCATTACTCCAGTGAAGATAAATGGAAGTATTTGTGGACTATGAATGGCAACGTTTTTTCTTCTTTCAGACAATCTGAAGCGTTTATTGATGCTCCATTGTTTGTTTCTGTACAGTTCATGGCTTAGTAAATAGCACCGGAGTCCTGGGTTCAGTCCCCACAGGCACAATATTTAAATTAAATATATGTATTATTCCCATGTTAAAGTGGGGTTCCTCACCAAAACATACTAGTAAGATAACTGGTTTTGCCTACAAATTTTCCCCAAAGTCGGTGAGTCTTTATATTTTTGGTAGAAAAATTAAAGGAGATGTACAACCCGATACATATCAAAACTGCTCTCAGGTCCTTTGCCTCTCTCCCTTCAGCTGTGGGTTCCAATACTTCCCCACACTAATTGCATATATTTGTATATTGCAAAGTAGTGGAGCTGCACACTGCTCTGATTCATTGTATACAAAAGCTTTATTCTGTCAACGGTAACAGAGGCATTCCAACCATGTCCCCCTACTGACGCATTTCGCCCTCTAATGGGCTAATCATAGAGCAGATGTAAACCCTAACTACATGACATTTTTTGGCTAAAGCACTATTTATGATAAACTATTGCCATTTTTCATCAAACAAAATACTTGTTTTACCTTTTATTCACCTATTGCTAATCTCCTGCTGCTTCTTTGCAGCAACTTGGTGCCTACATGCACTGTGGGGATGGCTGCATGGTATTTCTCAGGTCAAGTTTGCTAATGATGACAACAGTGGATCATGCCTGCTCAGGTTTGTTGAAATGACCACTTGTAGGCTCTGTTGGTTGCCTGTGTGACAGGATAAAAACAAAGCAGCATGAGGAGGCAGGGCCTGAGTGTTGTCACCTCAAACTAGGATGTGGGGGTAAGTCTGTAGAGCCGATGCGGGTGAGTCTGTAGCGCCGCTACTTCTGCATTGACTAACACAGGCTACCTGAATGCAGCTCCACTCTGCTCCCGAAAACATTAACGCCCCTTCACGCTCTACAGGCCTTTGTACCCATGTGAATGAGCCCTAACAAGAAATGTCTGAACAAGGACCTTGTTGAAAATGACTTTTAGCAGGCACAAAAGAAGAATGCTACAATATATTTTACCATGTTTAAAGGATATTTTCACCTTTCTGTACATGTTACATGTTACACCTATATTTAGGGTGTTACATTTAACATGTTCAGCATCTGCCTGCTCTCCCCTTGATCCCCCCCTCCCCTTTGACAGCGGGCCAGAGATCTTCTCCTCACACCCACTGTCACTATTCAAAAGAAGTGTGGCCTTGCAGAGAGGGCTTCACCCACACGGCTCTATCATTTATTCAGAGTTCTGTGAGTGAATGAATGAACTACAAGTACTGACAGCCTTTGCAGCTGGCGGCTTGTAGTTCTCAATGAACTACCAGGGCGTTGATGAGCTCTCTAAGTAGTTAATTGATCTTCTTGTCACTCAGTAAGGCCTGGTTCACATCTATGCAGGTTGCAGTTTGCATATTCCAGGTGCATTTTGCATCTTTCAATACACATTTTTGATCCATTGAAGTCTATGGAACCAAAACCAGAAAAAAGTCTTTGGCCCTTTCTATAAAATGCATAGATATAAACATGACCCATAGGAAACCATGTTGAATGGACTGAAGTGTGTTTCTGCAAAACTGAAAACGCACTAAAAAATGTTTAGGTGTGAATCGGGCCTTACTGTCTGCCCATATCGGAAGTACAGGTAGACAGCTACAGAGACAGGCTGCAGGAGCCTGGCATTAGAGCTGAAAACTGCTAATCGCGGGTGCAATGCTTTACAAGCTCTTTAACCGATTGCCGACCAGCCACCGTCATCATACTGCGGCAGGTCGGCACGATCACATGAATCGTCAGCTATGAGCCGGCTCACGGGATCGGGATAGCAGGCGTGCGCATGCGCCCACTGCACAGCGGGGGTGCCGATGTTCGTGGCCGACGGTCGCGCTGACCAACGAACACAAACGATCGCGAGCACGAGGGACAGAACAAGGAAGTGTGTGTGTAAACACACAAATCTGTGTTCTGCTCTGAGAGGAATGACATATCGTGTGTTTCTATTAGCTAAGAACCACGATCTGTCACTTCCTGTAGTCAGTCCCCTCCCCCTTCAGTTAGAATCACCTTCCAGGGAACCTAGTGTTAACCCCTTCACTGCCAGTGACATTTTTACAGTAATCGATGCATATTTATAGCACTGATCGCTGTATAAATGCCAATGGTCCCGAAAATGTGTCAAAATTGTCCGATGTGTCCGACATAATGTCGCAGTCACGATAAAAATCGCAGATCACCGCCATTACTAGTAAAATAATAATAATAATAATAATAAAAATGCTATAAATCCATCCCCTAAAACTTGTGCGCAAACCAATCAATATACGCTTATTGCGATTTTTTTTTTTACCCACAATATGTAGAAGAATACATATCAGCCTCAACTGAGAAAAAATTGCTTTTTTTTAAAAAAAAAATGTGATATTTATTACAGCAAAAAGTACAAAATATTGTTTGTTTTTTTTTTCAAAATTGTCGCACTTTCTTTGTTAAAATAAAAACCGCAGAGACGATCAAATACCACCAAAAGAAAGCTCTATTTGTGGGAAAAAAAGAATGTTAATTTTGTTTGGGTGCAACGTCGCACGTCCACACAATTGTCAGTTAAATCGACGCAGTGCCGTATCGCAAAAAATAGCAGGCCATTCTGCAGCCAAATCTTCCGGGGCTGAAGTGGATAAAAAAAAATAATAAATTCACATTTTTTTACTTGCAAGGAGAATTTATCCTTTAAAGCCTGGTCAATTAAATGTGTATTGCCTTATTTGTTGAATACGGGGGCCTTTTTTAGGGTTTTATTGTGAAAAGGTACATTTGGAGTACAGTAAAATGTATTTAAGATTTTTCTACACATTTAAGTAGCTTTACTTCTTTAGTAGTCATATAGTTCTTCATTTTACATATTTCAATAAAAGATGTTCTGCCATTTAATAAGTGTAAAATTTTACAGGTTCTTAGTGACCTGTAAATGCTCTTTTCCTTCTATTAGCTTCAGTTAATTACAGTACATTTACACGCCATTTAATTTCTGAAGAGACAGGATTTATTGAGCGATGTGTGACAGAGTGCTGCAGAGTATTTCTGATTTATATGTCCAGTAGGCCAATAAATGGAGAACTTTCTCTCTAAAGGAGATGTTCTATCTTCAGGCAGTTGAATATCATTCTTACATAAAAATTGCACATTTATGAAACTTGCTGGATTTCGATTCGGGTGGCATCACCTTGTGTTCTTTGCTTTCCCAAAGGGTAGTGGGGAACGAGTCCATCTGACCGTATCTCGCCCTGTAAAGCATCCTGCTCCTAATATGTCACGTGAAATAAGCAATGGACAATCTCACCACCATATGCAGCCCGTCTACCATCACAGACCTACTGCACACAGGGTGAGTGCTTCCTGACATTTTTCTCAGATTGTCAAGTGGACCTGAAGTCAAAAGTGAAGATATGCTATATATATATGCTGGTATAGATTAGAGAACATCTATAATTGGTATTTATGCTTATAGGAACCTTGAAAAATATACAGCCAGGTCCATAATATTGGGACATCAACACAATTCTGATCTTTTTGGCTCTATACACCACCACGAGTGTGGAGAGTGTTCTTGATCTGGCCAACTGTTGTGAAGGGTGTTTTCTTCACCAGGGAAAGAATTCTTCGGTCATCCACCACAGTTGTTTTCTGTGGTCTTCCAGGTCTTTTGGTGTTGCTGAGCTCACCGGTGCGTTCTTTCTTTTTAAGGATGTTCCAAACAGTTGATTTGGCCACACCTAATGTTTTTGCTATCTCTCTGATGAGTTTGTTTTGTTTTTTCAGCCTAATGATGGCTTGCTTCACTGATAGTGGCAGCTCTTTGGATCTCATATTGAGCGTTGACAGCAACAGATTCCAAATGCAAATAGCACACTTGAAATAACCTCTTGACCTTTTATCTGCTCCTTGTAAATGAGATAATGAGGGAATAACACACACCTGGCCATGGAACAGCTGAGCAGCCAATTGTCCCATTACTTTTGGTCCCTTAAAAAGTGGGAGGCACATATACAAACTGTTGTAATTCCTACACCGTTCACCTGATTTGGATGTAAATACCCTCAAATGAAAGCTGAAAGTCTGCAGTTAAAGCACATCTTGTTTGTTTCATTTCAAATCCATTGTGGTGGTGTATAGAGCCAAAAAGATTAGAATTGTGTCGATGTCCCAATATTTATGGACCTGACTGTATATTTTGCCCTGAATTCCTTCTAAAAAAAAATAGCAGTGCACCCCTTGTGCCTTGAGCTTCATAGCTCTGTATCTATAGAGTGAAGTAATATAAGGCAGGGTTTGTTAAAACACATTCATGTCAGAACCTAAACAGTAAAATTATTATTCTTGGATCTAAGAAGAGAATTATTACCAAAATGTCAGAAAATTCATACAAAGACAAGTATTAATGGCCATATTAAAAAAAAAAAAACACACGCAAACAGTAATTAAAGTGATACTAAACAGAGAAGTGTTAATTACTATAAATAATTAACATAAATCCTATATATCATGCTGCTGTATTTTTTTTTTTTTAAGTACCTTCCTCCTGCAGCGCTGTTGTGTGGTCACATGATCTTTCCCTGTTCTTTAGCATATGCAGGGTAAGATCTTTGGGAGAAGCTTCTATTACTCTGCTGATGTATGTTGTGAGTCTGTGTCTGGCCAGCCCTGATTGGTGCTGTGCCAGTCACATGACTAAAAAAAGGGTTTCAAAAGAGCAATTCCAATTTAATTCTGAATATCAAATAACTGTCTTACAGCTCCCAATAAATCTTTATTGAACATCAATTGTTTATTTTTTGTGCATTAATATGGTGTAAGCGGAGTCAAAGATGATCGATACTAGCTTTCACTCTGTTCAGACAGCATCTGCATCCAAAACGCCTTTTTACCTTACGGGTATTAGCAATTACGTTAAATATATTTAATATTGATTTATATTAAAACTAAAAACTTTTGTGAGTTTCTTAGTAAATGTAATCAATCAGCATACTATATCTCACCCTCATAGTGTTTAGCAATTGGAGGACAAGGAGGAGTAGGGAGGGAGGGGAGTGTAATGTACCACTGTGTATACTCCCACATGTGTGACTCTATAGTCACATGGGCTGCTCAGATAAGAAAAAGGAGGAAATTAAGAGCTTAGAAGGGAACTGAAACAGAGCATGCTCCATAGAGGACGCTAGCTAGTTTACACAATCTCAGCCTGCAATGAGGACACAGAGAAGATGGAAGGGAATGCTGAAGGCAGGATAAACCAGACATATATTTCACCCTATACAAAACAAATGCTTTAGTGGCTTTGTGAGTATGCACACGCTGTTATAAAGCATGTAATGAGTTATTCATAGTCTGGGTTTATTGACACTTTAATGCAACCTTGTATTTATCATGGTGGGGGCAAGGACTGCACATGAGAACCACTGTAGAAAACTTCCCAAACGGGCACTATGGGGCTAGCTACCTGCCCACAGCTACTGTGTTTCAAGATTCAGCCTAAACTACTTACCCTTTCATTGCCAAAGCAGTTCTTTAAAGGTTTCTGATTTGCCATGAAATAATTTTTGGGGTCTGTTTTCATGCTCTGGTTGTTTTGTTAAAAAAAAAAGATATTCCTAGCTTGTTACATTTAAAACTTTCATTATTAAGCACTTTCCCGAATTGAACACATTGCAGGCACTTTTGTCTATTTCTGCAAGCTGTAGTAAAGCTACGTAAAATAAAATCTTACTTTTTTTTTTCTTTTAGTAAAAGAAGACATTTCCCAATAATGCTTGACCTTTATTTGTGCTGCCATTTATAGTGTGCTGATTTTGCACTTGGACACAAAGTCAGCTGGTGACTCTTCCCAAACCCATTGTATGTCTGCAACCCCATTAGGGTCATGACCCATAGTTTAAGATTTTGAGATCTAGCACCAAGTTTCAAGTCTCTCGGTGTACTATGCAAGGTATATGACAATGCACTGCACTTTTTTCATAGTAGTAATTTAGAAGCATTACATTTGTGATAGGTTTATTGCAGTTTCCCCAAAAACCCTGAGCTTTATTGTGAAGTTGACCAGTATTTGAAATGGTAGGTGTACGGTTTCTGATACACATCACCAATATACCTTAGAGTTTCTTTCGAAATTTGGAGCAGATCACCACTATGCATCAATTCGTTGTTTATACTCTTGCTTATACTGTCCTGACATTTTAATAAGATATTCTTTTTTTAATCTTATTTCCTCTTTAGGATCTTGCTCAGTGTGTTACCTGTCGTGAAAAACACATTACGGTAAAGAAAGCCCCCATGGAGTCATTAGGCATGACAGTAGCGGGGGGCAGAGGGAGTAAAAGCGGGGAGCTGCCAATCTTTGTGACCAGCGTGCAGCCTCATGGATGCCTGGCACGAGACAGCAGAATTAAACGAGGTTTGAATTCACATCTTCTTTCCAGAACACAGTTCAGGTTTTGATGAGTACAGATTGAATGATGCGTTTGACAGGAATGTAATTTATGAAACTGCAAATATCCACAGCTCACACTAAAATAGATTCTGATGATCACATTTAATCATCTGCTACTCCATAGTTTGCTTCCTGTACATTTCAATACAGTGAAAATGGCAGTATAGACATTTTAAAATGAAATATAAAGTTTATTGATTAAAAGAGAACTCACAATTCAGTTGTATGCAGTAATGGGAATGATGTGTGAATGTGCTTTGTGGATGTACAGTTGTTAGACACAAAAGTGGTCCTTTTTTATTTTTTATTTATTTTTTGTTTATCCTTTGTTTGCTATTTATATAAAATCTTTGTTCCGCTAATAAACAGTAAATACAGGCTACACCCATGTCACAGGATTCCCAGAGCACTGTGGGAATTGTAAAAATAGAGAGAGCAGAATAAGCTGTGTTTTCTCTCTCTCTGTCTCTCTTTCCCTCTCTCCCTCCCCCTCTCTCTCTCCTCTTCTCTCTCTCTCTCTCCCCTTGAAAAAGTATTCACACCCCTTGAAATTTTCCACATTTTTTCATGTTACAACCAAAAAATGTAAATGTATTTTATTGGGATTTTATGTGATAGACCAACACAAGGTGCCACATAACTGTGAATTGAAAAGAAAATAATAAATTTTTTTCTAAATTTTTACAAATAAATATGTGAAAAGTGTGGCGTACATTTGTATTCAGTCCCCCTGAGTCAATACTTTGTAGAACCACCTTTCACTGCAATTACAGCTGCAAATCATTTTTGGGGATGTCTCTACCAGCTTTGCACATCTAGAGAGTGACATTTTTGCCCATTTCTCTTTGCACAAATTTTTTTTCATATTGAGCAGTAGTGATGAGTAAATTGGTTTGCACATGTAAGAATGCTCAGGTATGCAAGCTAGTTCACTGTGATCAAAAATTTTGGATGGCCCCCTTTGCAGTGTGTACTTATTAACTGGTTAGAGGAATACTTTTACCAGTTCATTAATACCCTGGAGGATAGATTTACCTAGCAAAACTGTTAATAGACACCCAGCCAGATCACTGGTAAAGTGGGTTTTCCATCACTTGGTCTAATGAGCAGCATAAGAAACCGGTTACATCACAACACTATCCCTGAAATTCATAAAGACTGGCGCAGACAAATTTTGTGAAAGTGTCACTTGTGTTCTAAAAGTGGTGCAGCATGTGCCAAACTCATATATCTGTAATATTTGTTCTTAAATTTGGTGCATGCTACACCACTTAAAGCGGAGTTCCAACTAAAAAAAAAAAAAAATTAAAAGTCAGCAGCTACAAATACTGCAGCTGCTGACTTTTAATAATCAGACACTTACCTGTCTCAGGGTCCAGCGATGTGGGGGAACGAAGCCCTGCTAGTCTCCCCCTCCTCTCTGTGGCGCCGGCATTGTCACTGTGAGCGCCTGGCTGTGGCTCTTCAGACGGGCACGCACTGCGCATGCGCGAGCAGCGCTGTGCGCTGTGACTAGTCGGGCAATCATCTGGGACCCGTGATATGTCCCAGATGATTGCCGAGAGGGAGGGGGGAGAGGGGAACTTACTTCCAGCGCTGCGGTGCCCCGAGAGGAAGTGGGAGCTGGAACCCTCTAAAAAAGAGGGTCCCTGCCCCCCCCCCCAAAAAAAATGACATGCCAAATGTGACATGTCAGGGGGAAGTTCCATTTTTGGGATGCATGTGAGATACTTTCGTAAAATCTGTCTGCGACAGTTTCTCTCTGCACGCCAAATAACAGTTGGTCTTAATTAGCTTCACTTTCATAAGATACAAACTGTCTGTGTTTTGTTTAGAATTTGGCATGTTCATTTGAACAACGTAGAAGTGGCACATTTCAGAACTACCTGAATTTGGTGTGCAAGTCGCTGTCAGAATCAAAAGTATTGTAGATGCTTTATTTGATGCAATACATTACCAGGAGGGATTCACGCCAGCAAAGTGAATTTCCCCCCGTCTAATATTTGATGAGGCAAAGATCAATATACGTATATGCTCTATTTCTGCAAGGTAACTGCAAAGAATTTAAGTGTGTGCACAGCCCAAACTTTTTGTATAGAGTAGGGAAGGGTTGAACCCATCCTCATGTTTTTTTTTTATGCAGTCTGTGTCCTGATAGGTAAATTTCAGAGTGCAAAAAAAATGGCAGAAGATCTAATCTTTCCTCACTCTATAAAAAAAAAAAAAAAAACTTTGGCCCTTATATACACTTTAAGTTCACACAGATATGTTCTTGTATCTGTTAAGAACCCAACCTGGAGATTGACCCACTGTTTTTTTCTCCTTATTCCTGCATTATGGCAAACCTGTAAACCCAGGTGCACATATCTTGGCATTTTGGAAATTGTAGTTTTTAACATCTAAAGGATTACGAGTTGCTCACTCAAAGTAAACTGTCCGTTCTTACTGATAGCTCTCTTTAAATAAAGTACATATGCAAATAGGTACATAGTATTAACAGTTATTAGTCTAACCTGTCTGTGTTCATTTTCTTCTGCCAGGTGATGTACTACTGAGTATAAATGGCATTGATCTCACCAACCTGAGTCATAGTGAAGCAGTGGCCATGCTGAAAGCCAGTGCCGCCTCCTCAGTCATCACACTGAAAGCCTTGGAGGTGGAAGTTCTTGAAGAGCAGGCACAAATAAATGAAGAAATGAGCACAATCAGTGAGAATGAGTATGATGCCAGCTGGTCTCCATCATGGGTCATGTGGTTGGGTCTTCCCAGGTATGTAACCATTATAGAAAATTTCTTGGTACTCTCATTCTGTTTCAAAACAATACAACATAGTGGAACTACCAAATGTAATATGTTTGTCATTAACTAAATAAAGTTGCAGTAAGAAGAAAAAAAGCAAATTTATTACTCACCATGGGGCCGATTATTTATTGCTTTTCCTTAGCAAACCTTCTCCCTTACTGCAGCATTAGATCTTCTATAAGACTATAAAAGTCTCTTCCAGTAACAGTGAAAAGCTTAATTAATACCTGCTGGGTTCAAGCTGTTTGCTCACCACTATGCCAATGAACTGTGTCAAAGAGATCTCTTTTTCAGAGTGACTAAGATGTCACCCCTGCCAACCTTTGCCTCTGCCTATGGTGCGGAAATCCAGCGTCAACTAATAAATATATATCTTACTGGGGTGTGGAAACCATTTACAGGTGATTGCTCGTGAGCGCTAGGTTTAAATGAAGTTTTAGATGACAACAGCCATATCTACTACACTTTTTACTGCATATATGATCAGTACATTTTAGTACAGCTCTGTCAAAGCAGTGGCAGAAACTCCAGGTTTTGGGAGGAAAAAAAAATGTACTAAAGACAAAGACTCCTTCATTACCAATGGCAACTGCCCCAACCTATAACTGGCCTTAACAACAAGTAGCACATGGAAGGGCGACGCATGTCAAACAAAAACAAAGAAAAATTCTCAGCTTACCAGCCAGCCTGGGTTTAGTTTGCACATATGTGCAAATATATGGGTAAGCTGCAGAGGCCGCGACAAGGCACCCCATTATTGTCTGCAGTCCTAACTCTATAAATTTTGAGAGCCTTCATAATATGAGCACATATATAGTAATGGATAGATTGAGGGCAGGTATGCCTGGAAGGAGTCCACTCCTTAAGGGCACAGGGGCGCACTGGACACCCAGCAAATGGCGCAATGGCAACAAAGGTGTCCAGTGCGTCCCCTCATCAAATAACCAACAATACAAACAAATGGCAAATGTCCCAAAATATAACTGTCCTTAACAGCAAGGAGCACATGGAAGGGCAACACATGCCAAACAAAAACAAAGAAAAATTCCCAGCTCAACTTATCAACCAGCCTGCAATATACTGAATTGGCATGTCTAAGGCTTTATGTACACGGGACGTTAAAAAACCTCTCCTGAACAATGGAACTTGACAGCTAGTAACCAACGGTTAATAACATCCGTTGTGTCGCGTTTAGCTCCGTCTGCGGTTTAGAAGCCTTTTTTACATTGTAAATGGTCAGAAATGTACACTACCGTTCAAAAGTTTGGGGTCACCCAAACAATTTTGTGTTTTCCATGAAAAGTCACACTTATTCACCACCATACGTTGTGAAATGAATAGAAAATAGAGTCAAGACATTGACAAGGTTAGAAATAATGATTTGTATTTGAAATAACATTGTTTTTACATCAAACTTTGCTTTCATCAAAGAATCCTCCTTTTGCAGCAATTACAGCATTGCACACCTTTGGCATTCTAGCTGTTAATTTATTGAGGTAAGCTGGAGAAATTGCACCCCACGCTTCTAGAAGCAGCTCCCACAAGTTGGAATGGTTGGATGGGCACTTCTGGCGTACCATACGGTCAAGCTGCTCCCACAACAGCTCAATGGGGTTCAGATCTGGTGACTGTGCTGGCCACTCCATTACCGATAGAATACCAGCTGCCTGCTTCTGCTGTAAATAGTTCTTGCACAATTTGGAGGTGTGTTTAGGGTCATTGTCCGGTTGTAGGATGAAATTGGCTCCAATCAAGCGCTGTCCACTGGGTATGGCATGGCGTTGCAAAATGGAGTGATAGCCTTCCTTAGCTTTTACCCTGTACAAAGCTCCCACCTTACCAGCACCAAAGCAACCCCAGACCATCACATTACCTCCACCATGCTTAACAGATGGCGTCAGGCATTCTTCCAGCATCTTTTCATTTGTTCTGCGTCTCACAAACGTTCTTCTTTGTGATCCAAACACCTCAAACTTGGATTCATCCGTCCACAACACTTTTTTCCAGTCTTCCTCTGTCCAATGTCTGTGTTCTTTTGCCCATCTTAATCTTTTTCTTTTATTGGCCAGTCTCAGATATGGCTTTTTCTTTGCCACTCTGCCCTGAAGCCCAAAATCCCGCAGCCGCCTCTTCACTGTAGATGTTGACACTGGTGTTTTGCGGGTACTATTTAATGAAGATGCCAGTTGGGGACCTGTGAGGCGTCTGTTTCTCAAACTAGAGACTCTAATGTGCTTATCTTCTTGCTTAGTTGTGCAACGCGGCCTCCCACTTCTTTTTCTACTCTGGTTAGAGCCTGTTTGTGCTGTCCTCTGAAGGGAGTAGTACACACCGTTGTAGGAAATCTTCAATTTCTTTGCAATTTCTCGCATGGAATAGCCTTCATTTCTAAGAACAAGAATAGACTGTCGAGTTTCAGATGAAAGTTCTCTTTTTCTGGCCATTTTGAGCGTTTAATTGACCCCACAAATGTGATGCTCCAGAAACTCAATCTGCTCACAGGAAGGTCAGTTTTGTAGCTTCTGGAAGGAGCTAGACTGTTTTTAGATGTGTGAACATGATTGCACAAGGGTTTGCTAATCATCAATTAGCCTTCTGAGCCAATGAGCAAACACATTGTACCATTAGAACACTGGAGTGATAGTTGCTGGAAATGGGCCTCTATACACCTATGTAGATATTGCACCAAAAACTAGACATTTGCAGTTAGAATAGTCATTTACCACATTAGCAATGTATAGAGTATATTTGTTTAAAGTTAGGACTAGTTTAAAGTTAGCTTCATTTGAAAGTACAGTGCTTTTCCTTCAAAAATAAGGACATTTCAATGTGACCCCAAACTTTTGAACGGTAGTGTATATCCATTGAAAACGCCTATAAAAGAAACATGGCTAAACCTGAGTTACCACGTTTAGCCTCGTTTTCACGCTGTTACAAGAATTTGGTGTTTCAAATGCCAATAAACTTCCTTCCTGAATGCAATTTTTTGCTTTCAAAAAAATGCCACTAAACTTAACTGCCTCTAAATAACTATAAACTATTCAGTGTACATGGACAGATAAAATAACATAGAGGAGAGTTCAGGGGCTGCTGAAAAAAATGCCAAACTGCTCCTAAACGTCCGTTTATCAGCAGCAGTGTACATGAGGCCTAACAGTTCACGTTAAAAACAGGGGTTTAGTTTGCACACATCTGCAAATACAGTGCCTAGAAAAAGTATTCACACCCCTTGAAATTTTCCACATTTTGTCACTTTACAACCAAAAACGTGAATTTTTTTTACAAATAAATATGTGAAAAGTGTGGCATGCATTTGTATTCAGCCCCCTTTACTTTGATACCCTAACTAAAATCTAGTGGAATCAATTTCCTTCAGAAGTCACCTAATTAGTAAATAGAGTCCTCCCGGGTGTAAATGAATCTCAGTGTAAATACAGCTGTTCTGTGAAGCCCTCAGAGGTTTGTTAAAGAAACTTAGTGAACAAACAGCATCATGAAGCCCAAGGAACACACCAGACAAGTCAGGGATAAAGTTGTGGAGAAGTTTAAAGCAGGGCTAGGTTATAAAAAAATACCCCAAGCTTTGAACATCTCACAGAGCACTGTTCGATCCATCATCCGAAAATGGGTAGAGTATGGCACAACTGCAAACCTACCAAGACATGGCCAACCACCTAAACTGATAGGCCGGGCAAGGAGAGCATTAATCAGAGAAGCAGCCAAGAGGCCCATGGTAACTCTGGAGAAGCTGCAGAGATCCACAGCTCAGGTGGGAGAATCTGTCCACAGGACAACTATTAGTCGTGCACTCCACAAATCTGGCCTTTATGGAAGAGTGGCAAAAAGAAAGCCATTGTTGACAAAAAGCCATAAGAAGTCCCGTTTGCAGTTTGCAAGAAGCCATGTGGGGGACACAGCAAACACGTGGAAGAAGGTGCTCTGGTCAGAAAAGACCAAAATTGAACTTTTTGGCCTAAAAGCAAAATGCTATGTGTGGTGGAAAACAAACACTGCACATCACCCTGAACACACCATACCCACTGCTTTTCTTCAGCAGGGACAGGGAAGCTGGTCAGAGTTGATGGGAAGATGAATGGAGCCAGATACAGGGCAATCTTAGAAGAAAACCTGTTAAGAGTTTGCAAAAGACTTGAAGACTGGGGTGGAGGTTCACCTTCCAGCAGGACAACGACCCTAAACATAGCCATAGCTTCAATGGAAAGGTTTAGATCAAAGAATATTCATGTGTTAGAATGGCCCAATCAAAACTAAATCCAAATGAGAATCTGTGGCAAGACTTGAAAATTGCTGTTCACAGATGCTCTCCATCCAATCTGACAGAGCTTGAGCTATTTTGCAAACAAGAATGGGCAACAATTTCACTCTCTAGATGTGCAAAGCTGGTAATGACATACCCCAAAAAGACTTGCAGCTGTAATTGCAGTAAAAAAGGGGTTCTACAAAGTATTGACTCAGGGGGGCCGACTGCAAATGCATGCCACACTTTTCACATATTTATTTGTAAAAAACTTTGAAAACCATTGATCATTTTTTTTTCCACTTCACAATGATGTGCCACTTTTGTGTTGGTCTATTACATAAAATCCCAATAAAATACATGTACATTTTTGGTTGTAACATGACAAAATGTGGAAAATTTTGAGGGGTATGAATACTTTTTCAAGGCACTGTACATAAAGACTCCTTCATGTTTATTCTTACAACTAGTAAACTTCAGATGTAGATAGCATTTGAAGAACAAGTGAATAAAAATAATATTTAGTATTCTTTGTTCATTTGTGAGCAAAAATAAACTGTAAAGCAGGCCAGATAAAATGGAGAGTTTGAGATAAAACTAGGCTCTCACTCAGGATTGCAGTATAAGTGGTACAGTACCATATAATAAATAAAATCAGTATCATATTTCCAGAGACTGAGCACTACTATGCTTCCAGAAGAGGGTGCAGTGGTTTGGAACCGCTGCTACACTGAGAACTCCTTGGACCATTTCCTGGGTGGCAACACACCCCAATGCACCTATGTTTCAGTGAACCATAACACACTAGCTTGCATTGCATTGTGGTGCGCTGTATTACCTAAATACAACAAAAACATTTTTTGATCTAATTAAAGGGTAATGATATATGAGGCTTCAGGTGTCCTCCAACAATCTCCCAAATAAATAATGAAAAAAATGTCCAGTTGCCAATCCAAAATATCAAATTACTGTATCCATATCAAGTCAAGTCAAGTCCAGCTTTGTCATTCTCCTACATGTAAGGACACACAATAGAATAAAATATCGTATCTCACAGGACCACGGAACTACATACTAAATAAACATAATTGTAAATATACAAAAATAAAACACTGGGAAAAAAAAACTTTACCAATATACCCTACAACCCAAGCTAACACCCCTCAATGTTACCCACTTTAGCCCCGGAAGATTTTACCCCCTTCCTGACCAGAGCACTTTTTACAATTTGGCACAGCGCAGCTTTAACTGACAATTGCGCGGTCATGCAATGCTGTACCCAAACAAATTTTGCGTCCTTTTTTTTCCACAAATAGAGCTTTCTTTTGGTGGTATTTGATCACCTTTTATTTTTTTATAAACAAAAAAAAGAGCGACAATTTTGAAAAAAAAAAAACAATATTTTAAACTTTTTGCTATAATAAATATCCCCAATTTTTTTTAAAAAAAACAAATTTCTTCATCAGTTTAGATCAATATATATTCTTCTACATATTTTTTGGTAAAAAAAAAATCACAATAAGCTTATATTGTTTGGTTTGCACAAAAGTTATTGCGTCTACAAAATAGGGGAAAGATTTATGGCATTTTTATTATTTTTTTTGTTTACTAGTAGTGGCGGTGATCTGCAATTTTTAGCGGTACTGCGACGGACAGATCGGACACCTTTGACGCATTTTTGGGACCATTGACATTTATGCAGCGATCAGTGCTATTATGTCACTGGTAGGGAAGGGGTTAACACTAGGGGGCGATCAAGGGGTCAAATGTGTGTTCCCTAGATGTGTTTTAACTGTATGGGGATAGGACTGACTGGGGAGGAGACATATCATTGTTCCTACTTAGTAAGAACAATGAAAAAAAGCAAGGAGAAATCAGCTGATGAACTTATCTTGACAAACCCTACCACATCCCAAAATGTAGAGAGAATAGAGAAAATTGTCCCGTGGGGATGGTATGGGTAGGGTAGAATGTCAAGATATGAGAGACAACAATATAGAAGTAGCATAAAAATATAAATTTTATTCAAAAATATATGAATACGAAAATATGAAGGCAAAAAGCCATAAAAACATGAAAGTGGAGCAAAAAAGGTTAATATAGCAGCTGCTGATTATTGGGACACACAAGTTACCAGACAAAAAATTAAGTGTGGATCGTGGTCGCAACAATACCCGACATGTTTTGGAACAAAAGGCCAAAAAGGCTACATAAATGCTATGTTAATTTCCTTCTTCAGGGGTTAGACAGAAGCATGCTGATATAATTCTATTGGAAAAACAAATACAAATATAAGTATGTGGAAGCATAAAATAATTAGTTATGTACAAACAAATCAACCGATATATGTTAGTTATTGATTATATAAATGTTCTATAAGTGGATTATCAATGGCAGAAGGAGAGTTAAACGCTTACAATGCATGATACTCACAAACACTATGTTCTCTCAACGAAATTGTGCACAGCCCCCTTGTAGTGGATGGTGCCTCACACCTCCGCAGACTGCCGAATCATGGGGATTCAATGCGTAAAAATTATAAATGGCCATAAGATGGTAATGGTCTCGCAGAGGGTTTTGTAGGAGATTCGTCAATCCATATATCAGGATACATAAATGTTGAGGAGTATGGTAGTGGCTGAAAAAAGCATCTTTCCCAAGGGGGAGCGGCAAAACAGGGCACACAAGGAAGGCCACTGTTAGGGTGCCTGCCAAAATAACAATAAGTGGATAAAAATGCATAGAAATAGGTAAAATAAAGGATAATGCAAGTAATGGGGTGGAAAAAATAATATCTTGTGTACTATATAAAGGAAGGGGCCAAAAATCATTTGGGAGATGGAGTATGGGGCTGAGGGTATCAACAGAAAATAGTTGATGATAGTATCGCTTTGTGACAGAAGTATGGAGGGCGAACCCCCATTGATGCATATATTTAACAAGGTTTAAATCAAATGAAGGATAAATGGAAGTGGTAAATGCATCTGAGGGAACCCAATATTCAACCATGCATAAATATATCATACCTAGCGCCAACAAAACTCCAAGAGATAAAGATCAAACAGATATCCTGGCTGCGCAGCAAGGAATCAATTGAGAAAAAAGCCCTGCATAAATGAGAAAAAATATGGGAGTGGCTGAGCTGACTGGCCTATCAATAATAGGAATGTCTTTAATAGCAGGAGGACTAACAGGTGAGCCAGATAGGTGCCGACTAAACGGCACGTGCAGACCTCTTAGTAGGAACAAACGATAGGTCTCCTCTCCCCTGACAGAACAGAGATTTGTGTGTTTACACACACAAATCCCTGTGCTGGCTCTCATGCATGCGATCGCATCCGCCGGCCACGCGCATCGGGTCCCCCACCGTGCAGCAGGCGTGCGCCCTCTGGCAGCTTCTAAAGTGTAAGCCGTACCCGTAGAGCCATTCTGCAGCAGTATATCTATGTGAGCCAGCCGGAAACCAGTTAAAATAGATCCACCAGGGGTTTTATCTTAGGTTGTATGCAGTGGCGGCTAGTACTCAATATTTTTTTGGGGGGAAGGGCGGCAAACACTACCCGTCCTAAGACTCCCTGGCCAATCGGGTCTCAGGACCAGCTTCAGGATTGGCCAGGAGGAGAAGCAGGAAGCAGCTCTGTGCCCCGAGCCCACCCTTTTTGAAGCAAATTAGAGCCTCAGGCTCTAATCGCGTGCTTCAAAAAAAAACCCCACATTAAAATCCATGCGTCTAGCACCCTGCATGGAGATAAGGGGCCGGGCGCATGGAATAAGGGGGCAGCGCCCCTGCGCTCCTAATGGGCGGGCCGCCACTGGTTGTAGGGTATGTGGGTAAAGTAATTTGAATAAAGCTTTTTGATATTTTGACAGTTTTGGATTGCTGTTTACATCTTTTTATCATTATTTTTTGTGGGATTGTTGGATGACAGCTGGAACTTAATACATCATTACCCTTTATTTAGTCATTTATTTTTGGAATATTGCTTTTATAGGGTAGTTGGGACTTCTATTGGAATGATTTACCTCCCCTTTATATCATTTTTGATCTGTTGTGGTCCCTTGGGCAGCCCATTCAACAAGCCTTAACCACTTGACCACTGGGCACTTAAACCCCCTTCCTAACCAGACCAATTTACAGCTTTCAGTGCTCTCACACTTTGAATGACCATTACTCAGTCATGCAACACTGTACCCATATGAAATTTTTGTCCTTTTTTTCACACAAATAGAGCTTTCTTTTGGTGGTATTTAATCACCGCTGGGTTTTTATTGTTTGCGCTATAAATGAAAAAAGACCGAAAATTCTGTAAAACAAAAAATACAATTTTCATTGTTTCTGTTTTGCAAATTAGTGATTTTTCATAATAAATTTTGGCCAAATTTTATACTGCTACATATCTTTGCCAATCTCTGAAAATTGATCACACCTGATGTACTGACGGCCTAGCTCATTTCTTGAGACCCTAATAAGCCAGGACAGTACAAATACCCCCCAAATGACCCTTTTTTGGAAAGTAGACATTCAAAGGTATTTAGAAAGAGGCATGGTGAGTTTTTTGAAGTTGTAATTTTTTTCCCACAATTCTTTGCAAAATCAAGATTTTTTTTTCTTTCTTCACAAAAGTGTCATATTATCACAGACAGCATATGCATACCACAAATTACACCCCAAAACACATTCTACTACTCCTGAGTACGGCGATACCACATGTGTGAGACTTTTACACAGTGTGGCCACATACAGAGGCCCAACATGCAGGGAGCGCCATCAGGCGTTCTAGGAGCATAAATTACACCTCTAATTTCTTGACTACCTCTTGCACTTTTGAAGGCCCTGGAGCACCAGGACAATAAAAACATCCCAAAAATGACCCCATTATGGAAAGAAGACACCAATACGTATAATCTATGAGGCATATCGAGTCTTTTGAACATGTCATTTTTTTCTACAAGTTTTTGGAAAATGTGGAAAGAAAATGAAAACGCATTTTTTTTGCACAAGGTTGTCCATTTTTACAATATTTCTAACACATAGCATGTACATACCAAAAATTACACCCCAAAATAGATTCTCCTACTCCTCCTGAATATGGCGATACCACATGTGTGAGACTTTTACACAGCCTGGCCACATACAGAGGCCCAACATGCAGGGAGCAATCGTGTGATCGTGTGGTAAACGACCGCTATCAGCTGCCATTTACCCTGATCCGTGATTCGCTGGGTCCTCGGGACCCGGCGGTCACGGATGTTCCCAGGTGCACGCCCCAGGGGGGCAAGATTCTGGGAGGACATCCATGGATGCCCTCCCAGAATAAGCCGACCACGCTGTAGGCGTCTTTCTGCTATGGCCCGGTCGGCATGTGGTTAATGTGGCACTTCAGTTGACCACCCTGGTGCAATTGGGCCCTAAGGCTGGCCATACATGATGCAATTTTCTTATTCAATTTCCTTTAGGTTTTACCTTCAACTATGTAGTGCAAGGGCCTGCCTGATTACACACAAATTCAAATTCTAAAGGAAACTTGTACAAGAGAATTTTATAGTGTATAGTCAGCCTAAGAGAATTAGAAGTACTAAACCATTTGTTACAAACTGTTTTCAACTAACCTGCACAATTCTTAAATACCTTCTGCCCCACGCCTCCCTGTTTAGTTGTAGCTCCTTCTATTACCTGTACTTCTATTTTGTTTTTAGTTATGTATACAGATTTTTCCTGTAGGGTACATAGCAATAGGGCTAGCATGGACAATTCCCATCTAATGGCATGATAGGAAGTGCACACAATTTTTTCCACATCAGTTTGAATTTATGGTGGTAACACGGTTTGCTGTGTATTTGCATTTATTTCACATTCAACGCTCTGTTTACTGTTTACATAAGAGAAGATGGTGAAGTATGTAAATGAGACAGAACTCTAGCATATGATTTGCCTATAAGCCAGCTGTAGCACAGCAGTCAACACTGTTTAGCTCTCCATTTAACTGAGTGAAGAGCTTACACCATAAACTGCAGCATAAGCAGGAATATTTTGTTCATTTTTACTCGTTTCTTTCCCCTCTGTTCATTTTTACATACATTCATACATTCCATTTACTTGTTCAAGGAAACATATATTGAATTAGATTTAACATCCCATTGAGCAGTGTTTCTATGTCTATGCTTCTGGCTGCCGATTAACCATTGAACAGCAAATGCATTTAAAAACAAGCGACTCCTGTCTTTACAGATTGCAATAATGGCCACTTCCCACCTGTAAAACCTTCATGTGTTTCAGAGTGGAACATAGATGTCTACTTTAAAATGATGCTTTCACAAAATTTTATGTACCCTGTGGCTACAGCCCAATCCTTTTTGTTTTCTTTAGCAAAGCTCTGACAATCCTTGGTTGTGTTGAAGTTTATCGCTCCATCCCATCCCCACATAGATCTATTGGATTACTAGTCAATAGGAAATTGTAGGAGATAGGAAAGGGAGCCAAAAGTGTTGGAGTTTTGCTTTACTTTGCCTTTTATAACGACCTAGGAATCAGCCACAGCAATAAGGTTTTATTCTGGACAAACTAGTGCCCTTCCAGAATGCTGCTTTGGGACATGTTCTCTCCCCCAGCTTCTATTAGTTTTAATTTAGGAAAGATTTTTATCCTTGCAATGTTATACTATGATATGCACAAGAAAATCTTACCAGTCTGTGCAAACTGTTATGCCGCGTATACACGGGCGGACTTTTCGACAGACTAGATCCGGCGGAGTTTCGACGGACTTTCCGACAGACTTTCGAATGAACGGACTTTCGAATGAACGGACTTGCCTACACACGATCAACCAAAGTCCGACGGATTCGTACGTGATGACGTAAGACCGGACTAAAATAAGGAAGTTCATAGCCAGTAGCCAATATAGCTGCCCTAGCGTCGGTTTTTGTCCCTCGGACTAGCATACAGACGAGTGGACTTTTTGACCGGACTCGAGTCCGTCGGAAAGATTTGAAACATGTTTTATTTCTAGGATTGTCGGACTTTTAGGAAAAAAAAGTCAGCTGGAGCTCACACACGGTCGAATTGTCCGACGGAGTCCGGTCCGCCGGACCTAGTCCGTCGAAAAGTCCGCTTGTGTGTACACGGCATAAGGCTAATAATAAGTTAAGATCAAGTTGAATTTTTGCGGACAGAAACGATGGTGACATTTTTACAAGTTTGCAATCATTAAAATTCCAAATGGCATTGAGCCTGCTTATTTGTTTTCACACAGTGTCATTCAGAGCATCCACCATATTTGTTGGGACCATGGCATAAATGAAGAGGGAATATTTTATTTACTGTGTTTATTACAGGTACTTATAAAGCGATGTCAATTTTACGCAGCGTTTTACATACAGTGTCTCACAAAAGTGAGTACACCCCTGACATTTTTGTAAATATTTTATTCTATCTTTTCATGTGACAACACTGAGGAAATGACACTTTGCTACAATGTAAAGTAGTGAGTGTACAGCTTGTATAACAGTGTAAATTTGCTGTCCCCTCAAAATAACTCAACACACAGCCATTAATGTCTAAACCGCTGGCTACAAAAGTGAGTACACCCCTGAGCGAAAATGTCCAAATTGGGCCCAAAGTGTCAATATTTTGTGTGGCCACTATTATTTTCCAGCACTGCCTTAATCCTCTTGGGCATGGGGTTCATCAGAGTTTCACAGGTTGCCACTGGAGTCCTCTTCCACTTCTCCATGATGACATCACAAAGCTGGTGGATGTTAGAGATCTTGCACTCTTCCACCTTTCATTTGAGAATGCCCCACAGATGCTCAAGAGTGTTTAGGTCTGGAGACATGCTTGGCCAGTCCATCACCTTTACCCTCAGCTTCTTTATCAAGGTAGTGGTCGTCTTGGAGGTGTGTTTGGGGTCGTTATGTTGGAATACTGCCCTGCAGCCCGGTCTCCGAAGGGAGGGGATCATGCTCTGCTTCAGTATGTCACAGTACATGTTGGCATTCATGGTTCCCTCAATGATCTGTAGCTCCCCAGTGTAGGCAGCACTCATACAGCCCCAGACCCTGACACTCCCACCATGCTTGACTGTAGGCAAGACACACTTGTCTTTGTACTCCTCACATGGTTGCTGCCACACACGCTTGATACCATCTGAACCAAATAAGTTTATCTTAGTCTCATCAGACCACAGGACATGATTCCAGTAATCCATGTCCTTAGTCTGCTTGTCTTCAGTAAACTGTTTGAGGGCTTTCTTGTGCATCATCTTTAGAAGAGGCTTCCTTCTGGGATGACAGCCATGCAGACCAATTTGTTGCAGTGTGCGGCGTATGGTCCGAGCACTGACAGGCTGACCCTCCACCCCTTCAACCTCTGCAGCAATGCTGGCAGCAGTCATACGTCTATTTCCCAAAGACAACCTCCGAATATGACGCTGAGCACGTGCACTCAACTTCTTTGGTTGACCATGGCGAGGCCTGTTCTGAGTGGAACCTGTCCTGTTAAACCGCTGTATGGTGTTGGCCACCGTGCTGCAACTTAGTTTCAGGGTCTTGGCAATCTTCTTATAGCCTAGGCCATCTTTATGTAGAGCAATAATTCTTTTTTTCAGATCCTCAGAGAGTTCTTTGCCATGGGGTGCCATGTTGAACTTCCAGTGACCAGTAAGAGACTGAGAGCGATATCAACAAATTTAACACACCTGCTCCCCATTCACACCTGAGACCTTGTAACACTAACGAGTCACACGACACCAGGGAGGGATATATATATATATATGTATATGTATGTTGTACATTTACATCAGTCCCCGCCCTCAGGGAGCTTACAACCTAAGATCCCTAAGTCACATTCATATATACAGTGAGGGGATGAAAGTATTTGATCTCCTGATGATTGTGTACGTTTGCCCACTGACAAAGAAATGATCAGTCTATAATTTTAATGGTAGGCTTATTTTAACAGGGAGAAACACAATAACAACAAAAAAATCCAGAAAAACACATTTCAAAAAAGTTATAAATTGATTTGTATTTTAATGAGTGAAATTAGTATTTGACCCCTTCGCAAAACATGACTTAGTACTTGGTGGCAAAACCCTTGTTGGCAATCACAGAGGTCAGACGTTTCTTGTACCAGGTTTGCACACATCTCAGGAGGGATCTTGTCCCACTCTTCTTTGCAGATCCTCTCAAAGTCATTAAGGTTTTGAGGCTGACCTTTAGTAACTAGAACCTCCAGCTTCCTCCACATATTTTCTATGGGATAAGGTCTAGGCCACTTAAAGACCCCAACCACTTGCCGACCGCCCACTGTCCTTATATGTCAGCTGTTTGAAGAGGATTATCATTGTTATGGCAGCAGCTAGCTGCCATAACCCCGGTATTCTGCGGGCGGTCGGCTTTCAGATAAAAGTGGTCTCTGCGGCGGATTCGCCACAAGATCACTTTTATCGGTGGCGGGAGAGGGCCCCCTCCCGCCGCGCTCCGGTGCCCTTCGCCGCTTACCGGAGCCGTCTTTGTCTGTAGTATGGAGCTGACTGAAGGGAAGATGGCCCCCACTCGGCTCCCTACCATTGCAGGGCAGAAGCGACATCAAAATGTCACTTCTGCCCATAGCTCTTAAAGGAAAATTTTTTAAATTATTTTTTTTATTGCATTTTAGTGTAAATGCTTTCTTGAGCAGGGGGACCTTGCGGGTGCTGCAGGATTTCTGCCTTGAGATCATTGAGAAGATTCTCCCATGTAGTATCCAACTTTGATGTTATACGTATTGGAAAGCCAAAAACCCCAAGTAAATAAAAAATAGGAGGTTAACGGTCGTCTCCCGTTCCAACAAATTGCGCGTCTACTCTCCTGCGCAACACAAAATGACGTGCGTACCATATCCAGATCACACGCTCCGATGTACGTCATTACGTCATGACCCGACGTGCGCTCCAAGTGAGATGGAACGCACGTCAAGGATCACCAGAGGGAACGTGCGTTTCACATCCCCATAAGATGGCCGAACGCACAGCGTGGCTTAGTGGGGATTATGCCACAAAGGAGCATTGGGTGACTTATCCAGCGGGACACCTCCCATTTTATTGTTACAGATATGAAAAATTTTATAGGAAAGTTTGATAAGATCCGCCCCATGTCAGGGGATCTAATTGACCAGACCGTGTGGACTGCACAGAGGAGACCAGAAACACATGTAAGTGAAAAAATAATGGTGTTTATTAAACAAGTGACAAGTAAGAGGAATATAAACAGTGCAAAACCAACCACAGACCCACAAACAACAAATAGTATATACAAGTAAATGGAGATACCGGAATCGTAAACAAAGCCAGGCCAAGGTCATACACAGGGAGGTCAGCAGATGGGCAAGGACGGGAAACCAGCAGGACAGGGAGAGGATGGATGGTTAGGCTGCAGGGCAGGGATCCAAGGGAATCAGGAGGGACAAGAACAGGATGGGATAGGGATCGGATCAGAGCAGGACAGAAACAGGTACATGATCAGGATACAGGCAGCCAGGTCAGGGCGCAGGGAGAAAGATACCAAGGCAAGCCTGTGAGGGCTTGCCGGGTATTTATAAGGCTGTGGTAATTGACCTCATGTTACAGCTGAGCGCAGAGGGTGCTGTTTGCTCCACACTGCCAGAGTGCACCCGCTGGTGGACACCGGTACTACGGCCCAAGGATGCAACAGTGCCACCAGCAGGAAAGACCTCTTACTACAGGTCCCAGGTGTTGGAAGACACCCGCTGGTGGACACTGGTACTGCGATCCAAGAGACCGATAGCGCCACCAATGGGTAAACCCTCTCATGACACCCCAACCAATGGGTATGGGCCATTCCTATATAAGACATGAATTAATGCCTCGTAGGAGTGCATCATGGCAGCCTGAGTAGTAACCGAGGTGATCTCTGGATTTGGAAAGAACCACCAATGGATATGTGTTAGCTGAAATGCCAAATAGTAACACTGGAGATTCGGTAAGGCCAAATCACCCGTCTGGAGAGGTAAGTGCAATCTCTCCAATTAGATCCTAGTTGGCTTAGAGCCCCAGAGAAATGATGAGATTAGCTTATTTATTTCTGTGAATATTTTTTGGGGAATATAGATCGGGGGCTGCCAGAAAATATATAGAAATCTGGAAAGATATATCATTTTAAATATGTTGATTCGGCCTAGGAGATTAAGAGGTAGCTTAGACCAACTCTGGAGATTATTTCGCAGACGTACTATTAACGGGGAGAGATTGTTGGAGATATATTTATTTAGTGGCAATTGAATTTCAATTCCTAGATACCTAAATTGACAAGTAAGAGGAATATAAACAGTGCAAAACCAACCACAGACCCACAAACAACAAATAGTATATACAAGTAAATGGAGATACCGGAATCGTAAACAAAGCCAGGCCAAGGTCATACACAGGGAGGTCAGCAGATGGGCAAGGACGGGAAACTAGCAGGACAGGGAGAGGATGGATGGTTAGGCTGCAGGGCAGGGATCCAAGGGAATCAGGAGGGACAAGAACAGGATGGGATAGGGATCGGATCGGATCAGAGCAGGACAGAAACAGGTACACGATCAGGATACAGGCAGCAAGGTCAGGGAGAAAGATACCAAGGCAAGCCTGTGAGGGCTTGCCGGGTATTTATAAGGCTGTGGTAATTGACCTCATGTTACAGCTGAGCGCAGAGGGTGCTGTTTGCTCCACACTGCCAGAGTGCACCCGCTGGTGGACACCGGTACTACGGCCCAAGGATGCAACAGTGCCACCAGCAGGAGAGACCTCTTACTACAGGTCCCAGGTGTTGGAAGACACCCCCTGGTGGACACTGGTACTGCGATCCAAGAGACCGATAGCGCCACCAACGGGTAAACCCTCTCATGACAGTACCCCCCCCAAAAGAGCGGCCTCCGGACACTCCAACAAGATGAAATTGTCCAAAGTTCATGGCCTCAAACCGAACAGATGAGGGTACATCAGGCTGGGCATCGGGTACATCAAACTGGACAGTGGGCACGTCCGAGAAGACAGCGGGCACATCCAAGAAGACAGCGGGCACATCCGAGAAGACAGCGGGCACATCCGAGAAAACAGCGGGCAGGAATACACCAAGCTGGGCAGCGGGCACTTCGAGCTGGGCAGCAGGCACATCAGCAGGCACATCAGGCTGGGCAGCAGGCACAGGCACTTCAAGCTGGGTGGCAGGCACATCAGGCTGGGCAGCGGGCACTTCGAGCTTGGCAGCAGGCACGGGCACTTCAAGCTGGGTAGCAGGCACATCAGGCTGGGCAGCGGGCACTTCGAGCTTGGCAGCAGGCACGGGCACTTCAGGCTGGGCAGCAGGCACGGGCACTTCAGGCTGGGCAGCAGGCACGGGCACTTCAGGCTGGGCAGCAGGCACATCAGGCTGGGCAGAAGGCACATCAGTCTCGGAAGCTGGCACATCAGTCTGGGAAGCTAGCACATCAGTCTGGGAAGCTGGCACTGAGACATCAGGCTGGAAGGCAGGCACTGGGACAATAGGCTGGAAAGCAGGCACATCAGACTGAGAGGCTGGCACACCAGACTGGGAAGCTGGCACACCAGACTGGGAAGCTGGCACACCAGGCTTGAAGGCAGGCATCGAGACAGGCTGGAAGGCAAGCTTCGAGACATCAGGCTGGAAGGCCGGCACTGAGACAACAGACTGGGAAACTGGCACATCAAACTGGGACGCTGGCACATCAAACTGGGAAGCTGGCACATCAGGCTGGAAGGCAGGCACCGAGACATCAGGCTGAAAGGCAAGCTTCGAGACATCGGGCTGGAAGGCAAGCTTCGAGGCATCAGGCTGGAAGGCAGGCACATCAGACTGGCAAGCTGGCACATCAGAGTGGCAAGCTGGCACATCAGGCTGGCAAGCTGGCACATCAGACTGGCAAGCTGGCACATCAGGCTGGCACATCAGGCTGGCAAGCTGGCACATCAGGCTGGAAGGCAAGCTTCGAGACATCAGGCTGGAAGACGAGCTTCGAGGCATCAGGCTGGAAGGCAAGCTTCGAGGCATCAGACTGGGAAGCTGGCACATCAGACTGGCAAGCTGGCACATCAAACTGGAAAGCTGGCACATCAAACTGGGAAGCTGGCACCGAGACATCAGGCTGAAAGGCAAGCTTCGAGACATCGGGCTGGAAGGCAGGCACTGAGAAATCAGACTGGGAAGCCGGCACATCAGACTGGCAAGCCGGAACATCAGACTGGCAAGCCAGCACATCAGATTAGCAAGCTGGCACAGCAGACTAGCAAGCTGGCACACCAGACTGGCAAGCTGGCACACCAGACTGGCAAGCTGGCACACCAGGCTGGAAGGCAGGCATCGAGACATCAGGCTGGAAGGCAAGCTTCGAGACATCAGGCTGGAAGGCAGGCACAGAGACAACAGACTGGGAAGCTGGCACATCAAACTGGGAAGCTGGCACATCAGGCTGGGAGGCTGGCACATCAGGCTGGGAGGCTGGCATCGAGACATCAGGTGGAAGGGCAGACACCGAGAGGTCAGGCTGAAAGGCAAGCTTCGAGACATCAGGCTGAAAGGCAGGCATGAAGATATCAGACTGAAAAGCGGGCACCGAGACTTCAGGCTGGAAGGCAGGCATCAGGACATCAGACTGGAAAGCAGGCACATTAGACTGGAAAGCGGGTACATCAGACTGGAAGGCGAGCACATCAGACTGGAAGGCAGAGACATCAAGCTGGAAGGCAGGCACCGAGACATCAAGCTGGAAGGCAGGCATCGAGACATCAAGCTGGAAGGCAGGCATCGAGACATCAAGCTGGAAGGCAGGCATCGAGAGATCAAGCTGGAAGGCAGGCATCGAGAGATCAAGCTGGAAGGCAGGCATCGAGACATCCGGCTGGAAGGCAGGCATCGAGACATCCGGTTGGAAGGCGGACACCGAGACATCAGGCTGGAAGGTAGGCATCAGGACATCAGACTGGAAAGCAGGCACATTAGACTGGAGAGCGAGTACATCAGACTGAAAGGCGAGCACATCAGACTGGAAGGCAGAGACATCAAGCTGGAAGGCAGGCACCGAGACATCCGGCTGGAAGGCAGGCATCGAGACATCCGGTTGGAAGGCGGACACCGAGACATCAGGCTCGGGCTGGAAGGCAGGCATCAGGACAGACTGGACAGTGGGCACATCAGACTGGACAGCGGACACATCAGACTGGGAGGCAAAGACATCAAGCTGGGAAGCAGGAGCCGCGACATCCGGCTGGAAGGCAGGCATCAAGACATCAGACTGAGAAACGGCACATCAGACTGGAAGGCAGAGACATCCGGCTGGAAGGCAGGCACCGAGACATTCGGCTGGAAGGCAGGCATCGAGACATCCAGCTGGAAGGCAGGCATCGAGACATCCAGCTGGAAGGCAGGCATCGAGACATCCGGCTGGAAGGCAGGCATCGAGACATCCGGCTGGAAGGCAGGCATCGAGACATCCGGCTGGAAGGCAGGCATCGAGACATCCGGCTGGAAGGCAGGCATCGAGACATCCGGCTGGAAGGCAGGCATCGAGACATCAGACTGAGAAACGGGCACATCAGACTGGAAGGCAGAGACATCAAGCTGGAAGGGAGGCACTGAGACATCCGGCTGGAAGGCAGGCACTGAGACATCCGGCTGGAAGGCAGCCACCGAGACATCCGGCTGGATGGCAGGCACCGAGACATCCGGCTGGAAGTCAGGCACCGAGACATCCGGCTGGAAGGCAGGCATCGAGACATCCGGCTGGAAGGCAGGCATCGAGACATCCGGCTGGAAGGCAGGCATCGAGACATCCGGCTGGAAGGCAGGCATCGAGACATCCGGCTGGAAGGCAGACATCGAGACATCCGGCTGGAAGGCAGGCATCGAGACATCAGACTGGGAGGCAGGCACATCAGACTGGATAGCAGGCGCATCAGACTGGAAAGCGGGCACCGAGACTTTGGGCTGGAAGGCAGGCATCAGGACAGACTGGACAGCGGGCACATCAGACTGGACAGCGAGGGCAGGTTGGGTTACTGGCAAGATGGTGTGGGTCGGGAAGAATTTTTGTTTCTTTTTTGGTTTAGCCCGTGCAGTTTTGTATGTAGGTGCAGGGCTGTAAGAAAAGAAAGTAGCTGGGCAGAAGGAAGACCAAGGAACTGTGGCTGGAGGAGGGTTTTGTGGGACTGTTACAGGTGGAGGAGAAGAGACAGGTGGATTGAAGGCAGGATAGGTGCTACACTTGGAGACTGGGTAGTAGTATTTGGTAGGGGGCTGATTAAACTGGGCTGTAGCTGAGGTTGCCATAGGCGACGGGGAGATAGATTTTTGGGAAGGCAGATGATTAATGGCAGGGCTGGAATATTGTGGCTTAGCTAAAGACAGGAGATCTTACCATGCCTGCAGCACAGGTTGAACAAACGCTGATTCACACACAGCTTGACTAACCAAGGATTGCACCGACTGGATGCAATTAGACAACACCTGCTGTGAACAGGAGGAATAATGTTCCATGAAATAGGCTGGATCATCCTCTAACAACCAAACCAGGGATTCAACTTGGCCATAATTGAAGGGGGGCGAAAAATCATCGCTCCCTTCGGGAATACATGACAAGGCTGGTTTTGCACATAACTGGATCAGGGGCTGAACATCTTCAAATGACACATACCCCTGATCCACTAGGGAATGAGCCGATCGGATAGTTTCCATCAGCTGGTCACTAGTCCACCCTTTTAAAATCTGGCGACAATATTCACCATCCTCTTCTGCTAGCAGAGAATAATAAATTATTTAATTGAAATCCATTTAAGCAGACCTGACAAACCAGGATGGTTTCCTCAATGCAGCCACGTCTGGTCAGGGATGGCCTTGGTATACTGTCAGGGGATCTAATTGACCAGACCATGTGGACTGCACAGAGGAGACCAGAAACACATGTAATTGAAAAAAAATGGTGTTTATTAAACAAGTGACAAATAAGAGGAATATAAACAGTGCAAAACCAACCACAGACCCACAAACAACAAATAGTATATACAAGTAAATGGAGATACTGGAATCGTAAACAAAGCCAGGGAAAAGGTCATACACAGGGAGGTCAGCAGATGGGCAAGGACGGGAAAGGATGGATGGTTAGGCTGCAGGGCAGGGATCCAAGGGAATCAGGAGGGACAAGAACAGGATGGGATAGGGATCAGATCGGATCAGAGCAGGACAGAAACAGGTACATGATCAGGATACAGGCAGCCAGGTCAGGGCACAGGGAAAAAGATACCAAGGCAAGCCTGTGAGGGCTTGCCGGGTATTTATAAGGCTGTGGTAATTGACCTCATGTTACAGCTGAGCGCAGAGGGTGCTGTTTGCTCCACACTGCCAGAGTGCACCCGCTGGTGGACACCGGTACTACGGCCCAAGGATGCAACAGTGCCACCAGCAGGAGAGACCTCTTACTACAGGTCCCAGGTGTTGGAATACACCCGCTGGTGGACACTGGTACTGCGATCCAAGAGACCGATAGCGCCACCAACGGGTAAACCCTCTCATGACACCCCAACCAATGGGTATGGGCCATTCCTATATAAGACATGAATTAATGCCTCGTAGGAGTGCATCATGGCAGCCTGAGTAGTAACCGAGGTGATCCCTAGATTTGGAAAGAACCACCAATGGATATGTGTTAGCTGAAATGCCAAATAGTAACACTGGAGATTCGGTAAGGCCAAATCACCCGTCTGGATGGGTAAGTGCAATGTCTCCAATTAGATCCTAGTTGGCTTAGAGCCCCAGAGAAATGATGAGATTAGCTTATTTATTTCTGTGAATATTTTTTGGGGAATATAGATCGGGGGCTGCCAGAAAATATATAGAAATCTGGAAAGATATATCATTTTAAATATGTTGATTCGGCCTAGGAGATTAAGAGGTAGCTTAGACCAACTCTGGAGATTATTTCGCAGACGTACTATTAACGGGGAGAGATTGTTGGAGATATATTTATTTAGTGGCAATTGAATTTCAATTCCTAAATACCTAAATTTAGGAACCACCTGTAAGGGGATATTCGGAGGCAACCTTGGAGTGAACAAGGGATCAAAGGGGGAAAACATTCGACTTATTTCAATTAACCTTGAATCCAGAATAATCACCAAAATGTGATATTAGATCTAAAGCTGTGTTCAAAGACCCATCCGCATCCGCCAGATACAATAGCATATCGTCAGCGTACAGAGAGGTCTTTTCTTCCAATGTATTTATCCAACACCCCTTGACATCTTTATCTGCGCTTAATACAGTGGCCAATGGTTCTATAACAACAGGGACGATAGTGGACACCCCTGCCAAGTGCCCCGGCCTATTTCAAAAGCATCAGTAATAATATTATTTACTCGTAACCGATCCACAGGATTTAACAATTTTACTCATGAGACAAAATTGGGTCCGAACCCCAGCCGCACAAGTACTGCCTGTAAATAAGGCCATTCAATAGAATTGAATGCTTTATTTGTATCCAATGATCCCACAGTTCTAGTGTCAGGGCAAGGCCCCTCAGACTGCAAGACCATAAATAATCGGCGTGGATTAATAATAGACATGATCACCTTTTTTAGTCTTCTGGCAAGAAGTTTAGCCAATAGTTTGGCGTCTACATTAATTAACGCTATCGGGCGATAGGATTCACATAATTTATGATCTTTGTGCGGCTTAGGGATCAGGACAATGAGCCCTTCTCTAAGAGACTCAGGGAGCACACCCTTATCAAAGGCATCACAATATACGTTGAGCAATTTATGTGCAAGAAATTCTTGGTATGTAAAGTACCACTCTATCGGGTACCTCCAACCCTGGGTTTTTATTGGGGGTAATGGAATGCATTACAGCTTCTATTTCAGGCACAGGGATCAGAAGATCCAATTGCACTGCTTCCTCCTGTGACAGCACAGAGAGAGTATTGCCGCGTACACACGAGCGGACATTACGGCGGACTTTGCCCGGCGGACTTTTCGACGTACTTTCCGACGGACTTTGTGAATGAACGGACTTGCCTACACACAATCCACCAAAGTCTGTTGAATTCGTACGTGATGATGTACGACCGGACTAAAACAAGGAAGTTCATAGCCAGTAGCCAATAGCTGCCCTAGCGTGGCTTTTTGTCCGTCGAACTAGCATACAGACGGCGGACTTTTCGACCGGACTCGATTTCAACGGATAAATTTTAAACAAGTTTCAAATCTAATTCCGTCCAACTTTTGAGAAAACAAAGTCCGCTGGAGCCCACACACATCGAATTGTCCGACGAAATCCAGTCCGCCGGGCAAAGTCCGCCGTAATGTCCGCTCGTGTGTACGCGGCATTAGTGTTCTAAGTATTGCTGAACCGCTTTGTTACTGTAGTTTACACGGGAGGAATATAGTGTATAATAAAACTGCACAAATGCCCTTGCTATGTCATCTGGGGATTTACAGAGAGTCTGACACTCATTATAAATGCAGGGTATAGAGGCAGGTGGATGCTGTGCATGGGCCAAATATGCTAATAATTTACTGTTTTTATCCCAGAATTCAAAGACACGTCGGGATTGATAGATTGATATAGCAATTTCTTTTGTGTCTTTTCTACTAACACTATATCTAGTTGGCGGGCGAAATCCCTCCAAATCCTAAAATTAGCTGAGGATGGGTTATATTATATACTGATATATTGTACTTCAGCTTCTGAGGCCGCTTGCTCACATTCTCGAACTTTGCATTCCCTATCAGACCTGAGTTTTTTAATAACCCCTGAAATAGATCCCCAAAGGACAGCCTTAAAAGCATCCCAAGTGACACTCAACGGGGTTTCAGTTCTATTTTCTGACCAGAAGTTTCCAATAGCGGTAGCAGATGCTCTTTCAAAGCAATCCTCCTTTAACCACAATGGGCTTAAACTCCACAATTTTCATCCACATGACTGACCTAAGGCCAGAGTCTGTAGCATGGGGGGTGGTCCAAAACCGTCCTCGGAAGATACTGAATCTCGACTACTCTGGGCAAGACATCACTAGATAAACAGCACATATCCAAACGGGACAGAGTATTATATGTGGCAGAAAAGCAAGAATATGCACGGGTATCTGGGTGTTTCCACTTCCAAGCCTCGACTAAATTGTATTGTGCCAAGCAAGTCTCCAATGGGGTACCACATTTAGATATGGCCTGGAATCTATCCAGGGCAGGAGAGAGTACTGTATTCAAATCCCCGCTAAAATAATCGGTCCTTCAGCCACTTGAAGCACCATTGCCAACACCACCTCCCACACAGCTACAGGGAAAGGCGGTGGTATATACACTGCAACGAAAGTATGGGGCAAATTGTTAATCAGGAGGACCACCACAGCAAACCTACCAAATGAGTCTGTAACAATATTTTTGGGGGTACATGATAGGGATTTAGCCACCAAAATAGAGAACCCTGTAGTGTAATTAGAGTACATGGAGTGAAAGTCATGCCCTATAAACACTCGCTTAAGAGCTAGCGTTTTAAACCCAGTTAGATGGGTTTCCTGCAGGAAGAGTAGATGAGGTTTGTATTTTTGGGTATATTTGAAGACTAATGCACGTTTAAACTTGGAGTTAAGACCCCTCACATTCCATGACAGTACATTAAGAGTTCGGACATTGGAGGCTATAGTATTGATCAGTGACATCATGCTGTTGTCCAGTGTATTGCAGCAGCAAGGGGCCTCTGACTTCTAAAAGTAACAATGGCCAGCCCCGTAACCTGTGGAGATATGGTTGGTAGGCATATATTTTTTGTGCAATGTGGAAAATTCTCAGTGTGAGTGAAAGTAAAAAATGCCCGCAGTCCCAAACATACTACAGGCCTTTACCCTAAATAACAGTACAATGATGTCACCCCATGGGGGTAATTCTTCCTCGTCCAGCTCGAGATGAAAAAAACGTTGTATACATTTTTGAGCAGTAAAACAAACCATGAATCGCAACAGTATATATTGTGAGAGATTTCAGCCAAGCCAGCCAAGAACTGAGCTTTACCCTTGTATACCACACAAAGCTTGGCCAGATATAGCATGCTGTATGGCAGATTGCGTTCCTGCAGCTGTTTGATGCTTTGGAATGCTGCATGCTGCTTCTGCGTTGCCGCAGAGAAGTCGGGAAAGATAGTAATACGATTGTTATTATAAAGCAATTCAGGCATATTTCTAACATGTTGCAGGATTATTTCCTTATCCCTGAAATAGAAGAATCGAGCCAGCAGTAGTCTAGGGAACTGCCCTGGTGGAGGGGCCCTCAGTGGGACCCGGTGCACTCTTTCTATGGCAAACAGATGGGAAAAGGATTCCTCCCAAAGGTGTGTTTCAGCCATTTAAGTAGAAATAGTGATCTATTGTTGGCTGTTATTAGGTCTGTCCAATCTAAGCATGAAACGAATGGCATCAGGGCACTTCTCCTTTAAGCACAATGCCAACCCATTTTGTTCTGATATGCTGCTACTCTTAGTGAGCTCTGTATAGCAGGTTAGCAAGCCCAGGAGCTGGACTGCAACTGTCACTGAATTATAATATTGAGAGTCAACAACATGATTGATAATTGGCTGTGTGCCACTCCTGACAGCACTTTATGCCCATGTTTTCAATGTTCAAATACAACTCCTGCCTCCACACTGCTAAACAAGCCTACTACAACACTCTTATCAAAACCCTCTCATCCAAACCTCATCAACTCTTTTCTACCCTTACTTCCTTACTTCACCCCCCACTGCCCCCACCCACCAACTTGCTTACCGCTCAACAGATTGCCAACCATATCAAAAGCAAAATCGACACAATTCGCAAGGAGATATCCAGCATTCAACTTCCTCCGCACTCAATACTCTCCCCCTTCTGCCCAGTTACCACCGATTTAAGTTGATAAACTCCTCTCCATGGCCCACCTCACCACCTGTCCCCTCACAATTACTGCGACCACCTTACCACTCTATCCTAAACTCCCTAACCCACATCTTCAACCTCTCCCTCTCCTCCGGCACCTTTCCTTCCCCGCTCAAACATCCACTGGTTACCCCCATACTTAAAAATCCCTCACTAGACCCCACCTGTTTGAATAACTTAAGACCCATCTCCCTGCTCCCATTTGCCTCGAAGCTCATCGGACGCCTTGTCCATGACCGATTGAGTCGCTACCTCATGGACAACAACCTTCTCGACCCCCTACAGTCCGGCTTCCGTCCACAACATTCCACTGAAACTGCCCTACTAAAACACACCAATGACCTACTAACTGCTAAAACCAATGGCCATTACTCCATACTCATACTCTTAGACCTCTCTGCTGCCTTTGACACAGTTGACCACCTGCTCCTCCTCAGCAAACTTTGCTCCCTTGGCCTCTGTGTTTCTGCTTTATCCTGGTTCTCCTCCTATCTCAGCGCACTTTCAGTGTCACAACTCCATCTTCTCCGCTCCTCTTCCTCTCTCTGTTGGGGTACCCCAAGGCTCCGTCTTTGGGCCCCTCCTATTCTCGCTGAATACCTATTCTCTGGGCCAGTTGATAACCTCCCATGGCTTCCAATACCACCTCTACACCGATGACACCCAGATCTATCTTTCCACTCCTCAACTCACCCCCTGGTTCTCCTCACGGATCTCAAACTTGCTGAATGGCATATCGGTATGGATGTCACACCACTGTCTCAAACTCAATCTTTCTAAAATTGAACTTTTTATATTTCTTCATTCCCGGTCATCCAAACCCCCCCCCCATGACTTTACCATTTAGATCAACAGCACAACCATTGGTCCCTCCACACATGCCAGGGTGCTGGGTGTAATCCTTGACTCTGACCTCTCCTTCAGCCCCCACATCCAATCACTGGCTAAATCCTGCTGCCTTAAACTCCGCAACATCTCCAGAATTCGACCCTTTCTGACTAATGACACCACAAAGCAACTTATTCACTCCTTGATTATTTCCCGCCTTCATTACTGCAACTCTCTCCTTAATGGCCTACCCTTACGCAGGCTATCCCCCTTCAGTCTATTATGAATGCTACTTCTAGACTAATACATCTCACTAACTGATCCGTGACTGCTGCCCCTCTCTGCCAATCCCTTCACCGGCCTCCCCTAACCCACCGTATAAAATTCAAAATGCTAACCACAACATACAGGGCCATCCACAACATCGCCCCCATCTACATCACCAACCTCATCTGCAGATATCGCCCAAATCGGCCCCTCCGCTCCTCCCAGGACCTCCTGCTCTCTAGCTCCCTTGTTGCCTCCTCTCATACTCGCCTTCAGGACTTCTCCAGAGCCTCTTCCAATACTCTGGAACTCCCTGCCCCAGTATATCCGATCAGCCCCTAACCTGTCCACCTTTAGGAGATCCCTGAAAACTCACTTATTCAGGGAAGTCTATCCCACACTCACCTAACAACTGTCCCCGAGCCACCACCATCAAATCATTCCCTGCATCTATTACCTTTTGTACCACCACCCCCTCCTTTTAGAATGTAAGCTCTATGAGCAGGGCCCTTCTGTATTGAACTGTACTGTAATTGTGCTGTTCCCCCCTCTACATTGTAAAGTGCTGCGTAAACTGTTGGCGCTATATAAATTGTGTATAATAATAATAATGTTTTCTATGTAGGAAACCAGGCCTGTCCAATCCAAGTAACATCCCAAAGGCAGATCTTTGAAATAGAAGAGCTCTTATGCTCACCTCCCTTACAGCATGTGCACTCTATTCCAGTGCTACCGTCTTCCTCAGGCTTTTCAGCATTTATTAGTTCTGTGAATGTCGGATGCCAGTGTCCCCCACCATGAGCTGTGGTTCCATCCACCAACCCCTACGTCACTACAGGACACAACAGTGATGTAGTAGTCATTAAATAGAATCGCAGCTTTTTGTGGGGGACACAGGCATTCGACATCCCCAGAAGTGCCAAATGCTGAGGAGCCTGATGGAGACTGTAGTTCTAGAATGGAAAGAAGGTAGAGGCACATGCAACCAGAGAGCTGAGCATAAGAGCTCTTCTACTGAAAGAACCTTCCTATAGGATCTTTCCTTAGCCTGACAGGAGCACTTTAAGGATTACAGGCTGCTATATGCAGCTGAATTCAAAAATATGTGCAGCAGTGTTTTAGTTCATTATATTAAAATTTAGATGTTAACATTTTGCAGCTTTTTTACGGGTCTTCTTCAAAATTATCTTCTTTTTTTAACGTTTGCCAACCTGACTGTAGCTATTCCCAAAACGGTCACATCATTGGTTGTGAAGTACATGATACCTAAAATGTTACCTGTGCATAAATATGAGCTACTGATGATAAGTACTGAACATTTAGTGAAATGTCACTGATGATTATAACTGCCTAATTATGTCTCCTTTTTAGCTGTCTCCATCGCTGCCATGACGTGGTGCTGCGGAGGAGCAATATGGGGAGCTGGGGCTTCAGCATAGTTGGCGGTTATGAGGAGAATCACACAAACCAACCTTTCTTTATTAAGACCATCGTGCTCGGGACGCCAGCATATTATGATGGGCGACTGAAGTGAGTAATAGACATCATTAGAACTTAGTAAACATTTGTTTTGCTGAAACAGTTGAAGATTTCCCAAAACTATATGTAGCTATTGTAGATGCAAATACTGTTTAGCTGAATTCTTCTTTATTCTCAGTCATCTAACTTTTAGTCACCTCCTAAAAATGTTGTTTATACAGATGTAAATCTTTCAACGTTCTTCTACTTTATAAAAACTTAGTTACAATTATGGCTTGCTGTCTCTTTGGTACATTCTGTCACTATTTGAGACATATATGTGGACAATCATTTCTTGCATCTGTCAGTGCAAATACTTTACTAGGTTTGCCCCTCATGCACTCTGTAATGGGATAAAAATTAGCATCCACTGCAACATGTCAATAAATGCGATCAAAGCTTCATGGGAATAGTGTTTGGTTCACCGTATGGCATTTTAAAACATTTACAAAATACATCCCAAAATTTCACATTTGCTTCAGAGTGAAGCTCCAGGAAGGAGAGCAGAAATTCAGGACATCAAATGAAAGGTAAGGGGAGAGTGGCGCTTCCTATAATGATGGGAACAGAATCCCTACATGAACATGAATATGTATAATGCACCCAAGTGTAGATGTGCTTCAACCACCTAACTAAAGAATGGGTGTTGTACCGTGTATCATTATATATGTGTATACAATATCGCTGCAAATAATAACAAAAATATGTATACTTCACCCAAGTGTGGATGTGCAACACCACCTAAATAAAACTAAATATAAAGAATGTATGTTGTACCGTGTAACACTGTATATGTAGTATATATTAATACAGCATCTACGAAAATATGCAAAAAAATCAGTCAAATGCTTCAATGGTGCAGTCTAAAGGAATGCACCATCAGCAGAAAACAGGGGTCTCCCCCACAGGAATTCCCAGCTACCAATAGAAAGTGACATCCAAATAAATATATATATATATATCACAAAATATATTATAATAATAATAATAATAATAAACGTCCAATTCAGATAAGAGATTCCTCAGTTGTGAAGGTGAAGCTCAGAAATAGCAAAGTGTACAAAAAATATATAAATATAAAATATATGGGACAAAAAATGATTCAGAGAATGATCAAAAGAATGAATAGAAGTGAGACTCCAAAAAATGGCATAGTGTTCATAGCAAAAAATTATTCATGCAAAAAATAAATGTTCATAAGCATCTAGGTGACTCTTGTGCTCCAAAAGCATCCAGTGACTTCTGTGATGCCCCTTAAGGGTCCCCACTCACCAGCTCCTGGCACCCCTACAGGGGTAGAAAGTGTGTAGTATTAAAGGTGGATGAGCTCCTATCCCGGATGGGACGTCCCTACCGATCCTGTGTTCAGCATGACTGTATCCAGGAGATAATTCACCGGCTTTCAGTAGTCACATCCTCTTAAGGAAAGAGACAGGGCTCCCATAGTGCAGTAGTTTAAAAACTTTTATTTGTAAAACTGATAAAAGCAATACTTCCCACCAGGGGAGAAAACGCTATAGCTATGGTCAAAATTAACAGTGTCCAGGGAGCGGGCGGTCCACAGCCCGCGCTCCAAGCTCCCTGTCAGTATGCTGGGTATGATGTAAGTGCGTATTCAGGACATGCCAAAAAACTCTGCTTGTATCAGACAGTTATGCCCTGTACACAAGACCGGTTTTGCCGTCGGAATAAACTCTGAAGGTTTTTCCGACGGAATTCCGCTCAAGCGGTCTTGCATACACACGGCCACACCAAAGTCTGACCGTCCAGAATGAGGTGATGTACAACACGTATGACGGGACTAGAAAAAGGAAGTTCAATAACCAGTAGTCAATAGCTTCCGTCTTGTACTTGCTTCTGAGCATGCGTTGTTTTTGGCACGTCGGAACAGCATACAGACGAGCGGGTTTCCCGATAGTAATTAGTTCCGTCGGAAAAATGTAGAACATGTTCACTATCTAAGTCCGTCAGAATTTTCAATGGAAAAAGTCTGATGGGGCATACACATGGTCGGAAATTACGATGAAAAGCTCAGACTTTTTCTGACGGGCATTCTGCTTGTGTGTACGCGGCATTACAGTATTAAACAGAGGCACACTGCCATCTAATGGCTGCGGATGCCTGTGGCCTCTGAAACAATTATTTTCTGGCATCCTTAGTGTGTATGTTAGCTGTTAAATCTGTCTGACAACTTTGGCCCCCACTAAGTGTCACCTGGCAGCTTTCAAGGGCATCAGGAGGAGGAGTATTAATATAAATATTGCAGTAGGGTAAGAGCTTAAAGGAGAAGTACATTCAAAGCTTGTTTGGCTGTACTTCTCCTGTGGATCACAGGTGTGCAAATTGTTTTGGACTGAAGTCGGCTGTCTGCTGACATCAGAGCCAGTCCAGGCTTGGGCAAGATCGCAACAATGAAGTCGGGATCCGCCCACATGCCTGGACCGGCACCCAGCTCAGCATCTCAGTGAGCCGCTAAGAGCATAAGCCGCCCGCTCCCGCCTCCTCCACAACTCAGAGCTCCAGTGAATGCTGAGGACAGAGCAGAGAGCTGTGAGAACCAAGCAATCGGTGGTGTTTAGATCCCTTGCTTCTCAGTGTCAGAGCCAGTGGGGGGACAGATGCAGCATCAGACTAATGCTGCATCCTGCTAGGTAAGTGTGATTAAAAAAAAAGGGATTCCCATACTTTTCTTTTAAAGGTAATCTGTAGCGAGAAACATGCTTGGGTAGCCATTGTAGCCTTTGTTCTAAAAATATTAGTTACCTGGCTGTCAGTGGTTTTAATAACAGCTTAGGCACTGATCCAGAACTAGAATGTACTGTAGATCAGGAGTTCTTACTTGCTGCATACTTATTCTGTGTCAGTGACTCAGAATACACTGAAGCTACAGACAGCTGAAGAAGGAGCTTTACAGAAGGTCCAGGTTCTCATTAACACCTCAGAGCTATGTGCTTGGCTTTCTGTTAAACACAGCTAAACTATTGACTGGCTCCTTTGTACGTATAATAATATGAGTTGAACTTTCTGCTTACAGATGTGGAGATATGATTGTTGCTGTGAATGGTTTATCTACGGTGGGAATGAGCCATTCTGCTCTTGTCCCAATGCTGAAGGAACAAAGAAGCAAAGTCACCCTTAGTGTGATCTCTTGGCCTGGAAGTCTTGTGTAAATCGCTCTACACAAGAGCATTGCCTTCAAATATCTCCTGTGCTCCAGAACTGGCGAACAGTTGGGTCACCTGTCTTCAGCAACCAAGGTGGCCGACAAGTGAGTCTGTGGTCAAGAGACGAAACTATCACTGGAGTGGCCCAAACTCACCCATTACCTGCGCTGGTCTAGCTGTGACCTTCCCTTGCTTCTCTTCCAGCCATTGAAAATACCCTGTGATGAGTCTGTAGTTCGTACCTTGTGCAACGCTGTCAGCATAAAGTTTTGCTGTGAAGATTGTGTAAAGCCATAGAATAAAGCGCGTGTGTGTGCCAAGATGACAAGGCGCTGAATGGCCATGTCGCCACGTCTGCAGTATGACCAGCTTTAGTATTGTACCATCCTCTTTGTCAGTGTGAAAAAAGGATTCCCACTGCAGTCAGAATATTGTGCTGCTATAAGGCTGGTATTGGTTTACCTCACAGGAACATTGCCAGTAACATATGTTCTTTAAAATAATATCAATCATCTGCTCGTGTTCCCTTTTACTTTAAAACAGGGGGCCAAAGCCAACTCTTTCACGGAATGGATTTTATACTGTGCAATAATAGATGTTTCTTTTTTCCCTTCTTCGTTTGTCAAAGGGTAATTTAATACACAACGTAGCCTGTAAGAACGTTAAACGGGGATTCGTTGCAAGGTTCATCTTCCTGATAACGAATGTTTTTGTTAGCATACACAAATTTTGATATTTTTATTGCAATATTTCTAAGATAATGTGCTTGTGATTGTGAAATTTTTACAAAGGTAAACATGAAGACAGTTTGATGAATTAGTGTTATATATAAAACAAGAAAGGAATTTGAGCTTCCCTACACACTACTGCCAGAAGTTGTATTACAGCTACTGCAAGGTATCATGGGAAAAGGAATCCAACGTGTAGTTGCCATTAAAGATGGAGTTTAGCACAGTAGGGATTAGTGTTCACGGAGTAAAGAGGTCACTAGCACTTCTCAAGAAGCAGCAACGTTAATGAAACTGCCAGTTTAGATGTAATGCCCTGATGTTTAATAACCCACATCCCTTCTTTAGAGAGCCCATGGAAGTACTGTATTTTTATGGTTTTACTACACTTAACTTCAGGTAAGACCGAGAATTGTAGCTTCCATAAAATTGGAAAACTGTTGGCGTGCTCAAATCTGTTATTTATTTATATCAGGCATTTTTTAAGTTATGCTGGGTTTAAAGAATCATTCAATATGAAAGGCTAACTGAATCACCAGGGCACAAGCCAACAACATCAAATAGCAAATGTGCTATTTGGCTCCAGTCTTGTATGGAACATGTGAGAACAGTGCCTACAGCTTGCAAGGGATGGGTCTGTTGTTATTTAATCATTTCCATTTAACTGAACTGTGTTCTTTCCAAACAATTACTAGTCCTCCAAGTGTATAACAGACACCATCTTCTAGTATTATAATTTGTCTTTTGTCTGTGGCCCTGATCCAGTTTGCAGCCTCTGCATAATTTCTGGACTGACAATAAACTGATGGTTTGCTATGCACGCTGCAAGGCAGCCTCTCCTCGACCAATGGGACACCAAGCAGGCCACTCAGACATCAAGCACTGCATTGTGGCAAGTTAGAGAGATTCATCACATATTCCTCTATACTCATAATATTTTTGAGAAAAATATTTTGTCTGAAGTAGGGTGCATGGTGGCCAGGGTTGCCAACCTCCTGCAGCATTTTTTACTGACAAAACATGGAAATTTTACTGGCGGAGCACATTTTTTTTACTGGCAACCTGAGAAATTACAGAACTCCTATTGAAAACTAACACTGTGAATATTTGAACAGTATAAACATGATATGGAAACACTGACAATACCTATAACAAAGTAATTTGCTTGATTTACACTTAAAAAGTCAACACAGCATGAAATTATCAGCCCCTGATATTTACTGGCAGTTGTAAAACAATCACTGATCTTTACAAACTGTCAGTAAATTTACTGGTGGTTGGCAACCCTGATGGTGGCAAATAGGAGCAGAAGAGGTAAGTTGCTAGTGGATGCCTGCTATACACTAGGAGGGGCTACTTTATAGACACCTACATTTTCCTACAGCACACTATGCACACTGCCATTGACCCCATTCCCTAGTGTGAAAGGTCAATTACAATTCTATCAATGCCCCTGCCTTGGAAGCTACCACTCTTAGAACTACCAAGGGTGGTGCTGGAATATAGCAACACACCAGTCTCCATTTTCACAGGCTTGGTTTTGTGGTCTTTTAAAAATTATAATAATGGAAGCCATAGCTATTGAGTGACTGGGACAGCTGTTTGGCAGGTACGCTGTGTTCCTTGAATGAGGTAAAATGTTCATGTTTGGCAGAAGTGTATCTTTAATATCTATAGAATGATAAAACATATAAGCACACATTTTCTTATAAACAAATATACAGGTATGGGAAGCAAGAAAAGTGGCATGAACTATGGAATGGTACATATTTTCCCCATTAGGTGTCTCTTCAAACAAGCCCTACATTCATGGCTTCTAGTATTAATAAAGTAAGTTGCCATAAGTTTTGGGTAAGCCTAATGTATAGGCAACAGGTGCTCTTTAATGTGACCCTGCCATGCCGCATGATATCTGGCAAAGACAAGGCTAATGCCCTCTGCTAGAAACAGCCATTATCTGACCCCCTTATCGTATTCTGCACTATATAAAGCCAAAAGTGTATAGACCCCTCACCATCACACTCACTATATGACCCAAAGCATGCGGACACCTCTCTAAAGTGCTACGTTCAGCTGTTTCCAGTGAAGAGTACTGTTAAAGGCATTCTCAAAGCTGTGTGCTTTCAACTTTTTGGCAACAGTTTCAGGAAGGTTCTTCTCATTTCCAGCATGACTATGCACAAAGCCATTTTCATAAATAAACAGTTTGACAAGTTTGTTGTGGAGGAATTTGAGTGGCCTGAACACAACCCTGACCACAACCCTATTAAACACTTTGGGATGAATTAGAATGCCAACTGTAAACTTGACCCCTATGCGCTGGTGCCTCCCGGCCCTTTAAGAGGTTTCGAATGCTGGGGGCGGGGTTCATGATCATGTGACCACCGTGATTGGCTGTCACAGTGGTCAAATGATCAGAAAGCTCCCAATCACAAGTAGCGTTTGGTAGCTTTCTGTTAGCCACCGGTAACTGTGTCGGGAGCACACAGGGCACACGCTCTCAGCACAGCTGCATTCACCCAAATTCAGGCAAATATGCAGCTGCTCTGCACCAAGGCCCACCCGCCGAGAGGCCACATATTTGTGTGCAGCCGGTGCCAAGGGGTTATTCTTCTCATCCTCCAAAACAATACCTAATTTTTCAAACGCTCTTTTGAATTAATGCGAAAAAATCCCTCAGTCATTTCAAAATATTGTAGGAAGCCTTCTTAGAAGAGCAAAGGCTGTTATGGGGAGAGGTCAACTCTTTATGAATGTCTGTGGTTTTGACTGGGAGGTCTAACAAGTGATGGTCAGGTCTCTATAAACATTTGGCCATAAAGTGTAGTTTCTTGGCAAGTGACATCACTACCCAAGAACTAGAATGTAGTCCAGGAGTCAGACAACAGATGCATCCAGCTAAGGACTTAGTAATGTTGTGGCAGGGTCCCTTTAATATAATAACTTAAGCATGGTTATAAAAGAAAAAAAAAACTATTTTGCTATTTCCAACTGAATGTCAAAGATTAAATGCCACCTACCTTGGCAGTTAATATGGGGTATATATTTATAGGTAATAAAACCGTGTTCATATTTAGGCCTCTTTATTTTCTTGTATGTTGTTCATCTAGGCATGGATATTTCTTTAATGTGTTGACTGGACAAACATCAGAATGATGTACAAAAATGCTTAAATAAACTTCAAAGTGGGTCAGTTACACAGATGTTTCTTCTTTTTATTGGGTACTTGTTGAAAATATAAATGCAGTATTATGTGAGACCAAAACAAAATGAGTTACCTGGAACTGAGGTTATGTGATCTGAATATCAATTACGTAAAATAATATCAAACAATCAAAACAAAAATGGCTTTATATGAAAAACAAATTTCATAGTCCTAGGTACAAGCAATATTCCACAGACTTTAAATAGTACATGTAAATCGGACCTCTCTAACAAAAAATAATTAAAATTGAGCTGGGTAAACATTTCATATCCGGTCAGCAGATGGAGCCCCAGACTCCATTTCACATGTCTACCTGTTTGTTCTTGACAAACAATTAGTAAAGTCTATATCCACAACTGAATAAGACAGAGCAATGACGAGGGAGAAACATTCTTTGCAGTCCATGCTGAATGATGACGCATCCCCAAGGACATGCCCATGACCACAGAAAGTGCTTGAATGACGTTGGGGTACAACCACTAGCAAAAAGAATGTGAAGGTAAGTGCTTTAGTGTGGAGAGGGCTAGTAATGCTGCACCACCTCTTTTCACCCAACAGGAGAAAGAAGCAGAATTATGCTATTTATAAAACATGTAAAGTATAGTTACATATGGCACCTAGTAACTTTTTTTGAATATAGATAAAGTGTTGTGCACTTATTCAGCCAGCAACCTGTCCTCCAACACAGCAAGAATACTGGCAAAGTCATAACTAGTGAAGTACTAGTGGAAGAACACCTGCAGTCTGGTGAGAAACTACTAAAACATAAATCCCTTTCTTACAAGAATGAGGTAGAAAGTAAGGGAAATGTATAGATACATAGATGGAATCCACAGAGAAGAAGCAAGAGAATGGGACACCAGAGTAAATGCTGCCCTGAAGCAGAGACTGTTGTGTTGCCACTAAATTAATTTGAATAAAATCCCCGCCTATGCAGAACCTGCCGTTCTTTATGGGCATACTGTTCTATGACATATCTTGTTATAACTTGTCGAATAAAAATACATTTTAAAAAATCACTGACAGTGAATGTTAACTTTGAAGTCCCATTTCCTTTTCAAACAGAACTGTATGGTGGTGGCAGGTGGTCTATCACCATTGACCTGTAGCTGGATAAACAAAATAATGTTTCCCATCCAGCAGCGTGATGAAGGTTTTCCTTTATCAAAGAGAGTAATGAGGCTCAAAGCCACCATTTTTTAGGTATTCTTAAGAGGCAGTTAATATCTTTATATCTGCCAGTAGCAGAAACATTCAGTCTGCAGAGCCCTTCTAAACATTTTATTCCTGCTAATCAAAAAAAACTAAATTTGGGTTAAGAGAAATGAAAAGAAATTTCTAAAAACCAAAAATGTGTTTTTGCAACTCTGTAGGGCATTGTTTAAGGAGAAGAAAATATGGTCATTCACAACCACTCATAAGTCCACTTCACAGTGACAAGTGCAGGGGGTTAAGCCATAGTGTCGGCAATGTAAGAAGTATGGCATTAATAAAAAATACCATCAGGTCCAGAGTAGGTTGAATGTTACTGGGACCTTAACATTCCATCAAACAATGGGAATTTCAGATATATGGCCAATGCAACCCAATTCAGTGAATATAATAGAAACATAGAAAAGCGATGGCAGAAAAAATACCAAGTGGTCCATCAAATCTGCCCACCTTTTTTTTTTTTTTTTTTTTTTTTTTTTAATAAATGTTTTGTAGTTTTTTCCATTAACTTTTTTGTCTGAGTATACAGTAGATCTGTTTGTCCCATGCGTGTTTGAAACCACTTACTGTTGACTGGCTTACTACTTCTGCCGGTCGTCTATTCCAAGCATCAACTTCCCTTTCAGTAAAATAATACGTCCAAAAGCCTAGTACACACAATCAGAAAATCAGATGAGAAATACCGCTTTCAAAGCGATCGTACGATAATCTGATCGTTACTAACACAGCTTCAGAGAGCCGATCATGACCGTTCATCTGAAATTATCCAAAGGGACAATCACGAAGATTTTTTCCGTATGATATCCGATCAAATTTTTTTTTTTTTCAGTACAGTTTTCGTCTGAAAAAAATCGGAAGAGCAAGAGTACGCATGCTCGGAAACAATACAAGAATACAATACAATACATTACATCATATTTATATAGTTGGTAAGGGTAAATATAGAAAACAGTCCATCAGTTCTGAAGTTGTATTCTGTCGTACGAGAGTTTTTGTAAGTTGAGTAACCTCTTTCATTTTTAATATGAGACTAGCATGCAAAGAAAACAGACAATCATTTCTCCGATATTCTCATCGTGTGTATGAGACTTAAGATTAGTTTTGAACTTTCCTCTAGTTAGTTTAAAGTCATGTCCCCATGTTCTTGATTTTGGTTTCATATTGAAAATACTGCCCTCCAGAACCTTATTCGTGCTCCTTGATCATCCGATCGAGGGCGAATACTGCTGTGCAAAATGTAAGCACCTTGTTTCCCTGGAAGCCCAGGTTCTGAATCTAGGGAAGCAACTGTCAACACTGAGAAGACTCTCCATACTAAAGGAGAGTTGGGATTGTACCCGGCAGGTGCCAGCAGGGGCCAGCACGGAGGCGGATGGAGATAAAGAGAGTCAGGCACCAAAGTAGAGTAGATGGGTGACAGTCAGGAAGGGTAGAGGGGAAAGTGCCAGGGAGGCCTGTCCTGGGCTGGAACATCCCAATAAGTACGCCCCGTTGCATGACTTTGGTGAAACCAGTCAGGGACCAGCACTGCTGGAGTTGAGTGACTTCCCTAGCTGCCAGGGGAATAACTCCTCCAGTGAGGTCAGGAGTAAAGCCAAGGGCAAGGAAAGACAGATTCAGGTGGTAGGGGACTCAATTCTTAGAAGGACAGAGAGGGCAATCTGTCACAAAGACCTGAAGCATCAAACTGTATGTCGTCTACCGAGTGCTCGAGTTCGGCACATCACAGATCTGGTGGACAGATTACTGGGAGGGGCTGGGGAAGACCCGGCTGTCATGGTGCATGTTGGCACCAATGACAAAGTCAGAGGAAGATGGAGTGTCCTAAAAAACGATTTTAGGGACTTAGGAGCTAAATTGAGGAAAATGACCTCTAAGGTAGTATTTTCAGAAATATTATCGGTACCTCAAGCCAGACCAGAAAGGCAGAGGGAGATTAGGGAAGCAAACAAGTGGCTGAGGAGCTGGTTTAGAAAAGAGGGGTTCAGGTTCCTGGAGAACTGGGCTGACTTCTCAATCGGTTACCAGCTCTTCAGCAGGGACGGACTGCACCTAAATGGGGAAGGTGCAGATCAGTTGGGAGTGAAGATGGCCGACAAGTTAGAGGGGCTTTTAAACTAGGGGACGGGGGAAGGGTCTAGAGGTAGAGATATTCAGCGCGGAACAAATTCCAGAGGGTAGTATTGGGGGCATTAGTGGTAGGTTGACTAAACCACCTAAACTCAAGATAAGTACAGTAACAAATCCTATTTGCAACCTCAAAACACCCAATAAGGAGATAGTATGCGACTGGTTTAAACTACGTGGCATGTTCGCCAATGCCAGGAGTCTGGCGGACAAGATGGGAGAACTAGAGCTGCTGTTGTATGAAGAGGATTTAGATTTTGTAGAAATTTCAGAGACTTCTCATGATTGGCTGGCAGCCATTCAAGGGTATTCCCTATATTGCAGGGATAGAGAGGGTAAAAAAGGAGGGGTATGCCTGTATATCAAAAATAATGTACAAGTGAATGTGAGAGATGACATCACTAAGGGAGCAAGGGAGGAGGTGGAATCCCTATGGGTAGAGCTACAAAGGGAGGAAACTAAGGGGAAAGTAATACTGGGAGTATGCTATAGGCCCCCTAACCAGAGGGAGGAGGGGGAGGCGGACCTGCTATCACAATTTGGATTAGCAGCAAGGATGGAAAGTGTCATTATAATGGGGGATTTCAATTATCCAGGCAAAGATTGGGCGGAAGGAACTGTGCATTCATTGAAAGCTCCCATTTCCTAAATGTCTTCCAGGACAATTTCATGGGGCACATGGTAAATGCACCAACTAAAAACAAAGCGTTACTAGACCTACCAGCAATACAGACCTAATCACAGATGTGGAAATATGGGGCAATCTAGGAAATAGTGATCACAGGTTAATTTGTTTCAGTATAAATGACACAAATAGGAAACATAAGGGGAGTACAAAGACACTGAATTTCAAAAGAGCCAACTTTCCTAAACTACGATCCTTGCTAGAAGGTACTAAATGGCATAAAATCTTAGGAACAAAGAACAGGGAGGAAAAATTGGTATGCTTTAAGAGCATATTAAATAAGGGTATTAGAATACAGGACGGCTAAGATAGAGCACGAAAGTCACATAGAGGAGGAGAGTAAAAAAAATCCCAAGAAATTCTTTAAGTATATAAATAGCAAGTAAAGAAGAACAGATCATATTGGTCCCATAAAGAATGATGATGGGAATCTGGTTACTAAGGATGGAGAGATGGCGAAGGTGTTGAATTTATTCTTCTCCTCAGTCTTTATGAGGGAAGCAGGGGGGCTTCAGTAACCAAAACTGCAATGTTTATCTTCATGACACGTCACAGGAAGCACTCTCATGGCTAACAGAGGATAGAATTAGAAATAGACTTTAAAAACTTAACATTAATAAGTCACCGGGACCAGATGACTTGCACCCGAGGGTCCTTAAGGAACTCCGTCAAGTAATTGCCAGACCATTGTTCCTAATTTTTACGAACAGTCTACTGACTGGAATGGTACCAGCTGATTGGAGAAAAGCAAATGTAGCACCAAGGCCAAGATACATCCCTGGGAATTACAGACCAGTTAGTATGCAAGCTCTTGGAGGGTATGATAAGGGACTATATACAAAGATTTTAGTAATGACAACGGTATCATTAGCAGTAATCAGCATGAATTCATGAAGTATCTTTCTTGCCAAACCAATCTATTAACCTTCTATGAGGAGGTAAGCTGCCATCTAGATAAAGGAAGGCCCGTAGACATGGTGTATCTGGTTTTGCAAAGGCATTTGATTTGAGTACATGGATTGAAAACTGGCTACAGGGGCAAGTTCAGAGGGTAGTAGTAAATGGGGAGTACTCGGAATGGTTCGGTGTGAAAAGTGGGGTCCCCCAGGGTTCTGTCCTGGGACCAATCCTATTTAATTTATTCATATACGATCTGGAGGATGCGATAAACAGCTCAATCTCAGTATTTGCAGACGATACAAAGCTAAGCAGGGCAAAAATTTCTCCGCAGGATGTGGAAACCTTACAAGAAGATCTGAACAGATTAAGGGTTGGGCAACTACATGGCAAATTAGGTTTAATGTAGAAAAATGTAAAATAATGCATTTGGGTGGCAAAAATATGAATGCAATCTACTCACTAGGGAGAGAAACTCTGGGGGAATCTAGGATAGAGAAGGAGTCCTAGCAGATCATGGGCTCAGCGGTGGCCTGCAAGCAAAGCAAACAGAATATTGGCATGCATTAAAAAGGGGATTAACTCCAGAGATAAAACGATAATTCTCCCACTTTAAAAGACTCTGGTCCGGCCGCACCTGGAGTATGCCATCCAGTTCTGGGCATTAGTCCTCAGGAAGGATGTGCTGGAACTGGAGAGAGTCCAGAGAAGGGCAACAAAGCTAATAAAGGGACTGGAGGACCTTAGTTATGAGGAAAGGTTACGAGCACTGAACTTGTTCACTTTGGAGAAGAGGCGCTTGAGAGGGGATATGATTTCAATGTACAAATATCGTACTGGTGACCCCACAATAAAGATACAACTTTTCAGCAAAAGGGAATTTAAAAAGACATGCGGCCATTCACTAAAATTAGAAGAGAAGCGGTAAGAGCGGTAAGGATGTGGAATTCTCTTGCACAGGCAGTGGTTTCAGCAGGGAGCATCGATAATTAAAAAAACTATTAGCTAGCCACCTGAACGACCACAACATACAGGGATATACAATGTAATACTGACATAAGAGCACAAGCACACACACAGGTTTAACTTGATGGACTTGTGTCTTTTTTCAACTTCACCTACTATGTAACTATGTGAAAAAAAGGAAAAATACCGCGCTAAAGCATATAAGTGAATTATTTATAAAGAAGCAGCTTCTAAAACTATGAGATACACATAGGAAAAACACAATAAAACAATGTAGCAGCACTAATACACATGAAAAAATAAAAAAATGAATAAGTCCAAACAATTAAATGTGGCTAGCATAAATAATAAAAATCACAGTCCAGGGATAGCACATAGATGAGTGCTTAACCAAAACACCTCTTGACGACAGTGCACCACCACCACATAGATAATGCACTTACCAGAGGCAAGCTTATAGAGAGCCTGCGGCTAATACCCAGCCAGGGCCTTTATCCACACGGAAGATGATAAGCACACGGAGGATGATATCCCACCACTGGTAAAGGGAAGCGCTTTTACACACTCCTTGCACAAAGATACTCGAGCGTCAGCCACCAGGAATCAATAAGGATATTGCCCAGAAAATATAAAATAGAACTCCATAGTGTACTGTACCACAACGGAATTTATTGGAATAAAAGTAATGCACTTACAATACGGAAGATAAAAATAATCATATAGAACAACCGACCAGCAAGCGAACAACCCGTCCACTGAGAAGCGTGATAACGTCAGCACGTCCACCTCCCCATGTAACTATGGGGGTCATTTACTAAGATGAATGTGCTGCGCCGGTTCATACCTTAATTGGTACGCCAGATAAATCCTTAATTGAGCGCGTGAACCGGCGCACGCACAGCAGTACCTGCCCACGAGAATCACAATCCCATCGCGCTGGTTCTCGGCGAGGTACATCTCGCGCTCGCTGCAAAGAGAAGAACACATCTCCCTATTAAAGCAGCACGAGAAAAATCGGCATGGGTTCCCCCTCCAGGGGTATACCAGGCCCTTCGGTCTGGTATGGATTGTAAGGGGAAGCGCTGCGGCCCCCCCACCCCAAAGCACCTTGTCCCCATGTTGATGAGGACAAGGGCCTCTTCCCGACAACCCTGGCCATTGGTTGTCAGGGTCTGCGGGTGGGGGGCTTATCAGAATCCGGGAGCCCCCTTTAATAAGGGGGCCCCCAGATCCCAGCCCCCCACCCTATATGAATGAGTATGGGGTACATGGTACCCCTACCCATTCACCTGGGGGGAAAAAAGTGTCAAGAAAAAAAACACACTAGACAGGTTTTTAAAGTAATTTATTAGGCAGCTCCGGGGGTCTTTTTCCGACTTCGGGGGTCTCTTCTGCGCTCTCCGGCCTCTTCTCCGCGCTCTCCGGATCTTCTCCGCGCTGTCCAGCCTCTTCTCCCGGTGTCCGGTTCTTCTCCGCGCTGTCCAGTTCTTCTGCCGGGCTCCTCCGCTATCTTCTGCTCTTTTGCCGCTCTTTTGCTAGCGGTGGCCCGGTCTTCTCCCGCTGTCCGGTTCCTCTGTCGCTGTCCGGTTCTTCTGCCGGGCTCCTCCGCTATCTTCTGCTCTTTTGCCGCTCTTTTGCTAGCGGTGGCCTGGTCTTCTCCCACTGTCTGGTTCTTCTGTCGCTGTCCGGTTCTTCTGTCGCTCTCCGGTATCTTCTGCCAGACTCCCCCGCTATCTTCTTCCAGCTCTTTTGCAAGAGGTGGCCCGGTCTTCTTTGTCGTCTTCTCCCCTCTTCTCTTCTTCTGATGTTGACACGACGCTCTCTCCCGCTGTAATGCCATCTGCGAGGTGTGCGGCGACTTATATAGGCATGGGGCGTGGTCACCGTGTGATGTCACCGGGTGACCCCACCCCTTATGACGGCATAGTCCCATCATGCCCCGGGAACCCCAGGATTTACAATGAGTACCGTTCATATGTGTGCGACTTGCTTATGCCCATGCGCACATTCCGTATACACAGCGGGCACACATCTTTATTACAGAAATCCATATTTGGCATGGAAATTAACCACTTGCTTACTGGGCACTTAAACCCCCGTGCTGTCCAGACCAATTTTCAGCGCAGATGCACTTTGAATGACAATTGTGCTGTCATACTTAGGCCAATTGTTTTTTTTAAAGTTCCCACAAATAGAGCATTCTTTTGGTGGTATTTGATCACCTCTGTAGTTTTTTCTTTTGTTCAAAAAAAAAAGAAAAGACAGATTTTTATAAATAATTTTGTATATTTTTGGATATTTTGATATTAAATTTTGCAAACAGGTAATTTTTCTCCTTCATTGATGTACGCTGATGAGGCGGCACTGATTGGTTACACTGATAGGCAGCACTGCTTGGGACCACTGGTGGGCATTGATAGGTGGCACTGGCAGGTGGTACTGGTGGGCACAGATGAGGCAGATTTGCCTCTTCGGGACCAATGTCCCTTGCACCTAAGCCGGTGATCAGCTTTTATTTTTATCCTCATGCTGTTAGCGTGAGGAGAAAAAATAAACCATTACCGAGCTTTAGTTTACATCATGTGATCAGCTGTCATTGGCTGACAGCTAATCTCGTGGTAAGGGGCTGGGATCGGCCCTTACTTTGATCTGTGATCACCCGAGTCTCAGTGACTCAGTGCGCGCTGCACGCCCTGCAGGGAGCACACGGGGAGCTCGTCCTATGACAGCCTCCCAGAAATTCAGGTCCACGCTGGGGCCGTCGTTTGGCTATAGCACAGACACCAAGTGGTTAATAGAAAAACAGATGTAGATTTCTAGGACTGGCCAAAAATAATGTTTAGAGGCAACTCATGACTTTCAAAGGCAACTGATGACTTTCTATTAAAGGTCTAAATGGGCCATTAACATGCATCACAATTGAACTTAGGAATGTGTCTTTGCAAAGTTAAACTAATTAAAATCCTTTCTTATTTTTTCTTGGGGATAGACTGCAGAGGGATTAGAAGTTTTGGGGGATGTCTACACCTCTGATAGGGTGAAGACGACTCCCAAATTTTGCCAAGTTCTCATTAAAAATTATTCACTTCCTGTCGCATAGCCAAACAGGAAGTGAGGGTAAAACCCTATCAATGTATGTCCTTGGGGACACACAGGTCAATCTAAATAGTTTCCCCGTTCAGGAAATTGCACTCTAGCATTTTGCCATGTACATCCCAAATTATTATGTATCTTGGGGTTTATTTACTAAAGGTAAATCCACTTTGCACTACAAGTGCACTTAGAAGTGCAGTAGCTGGAGATCCGAGGGGGACATGCAAGGAAAAGAAAAAAAACAGCATCTTTGCCTCTACATGATTGGATGATAAAGTCACCAGTGTTTCCCTTCTGATTTTCATCAACTATATTTGTATTGCAGAAAGGATTTGCCTTTAATAAACCCAAAAAACCTAATAATTTGGGGTGTACACAACAAAGTGCTAGAGTGCAATTTGCATAAAGGGGACACTAGTTAGATTGACCTGTGTGTCCCCAAGGAAAAATATTGTTAGGGTTTCACTCTCACTTCCTGTTTGGCTATGTGACAGGAAGTAAAGCCAATTTTAAGAAAAAGACACAAAGCCCAACCTAAAAAAAAAAAACAATAATCTTGATTTCCCTCAAATGTCCAAAATTAGAGCAGTGGTTTTCAGTCTCAGTCCTCAAGTACCCCCCCCCCCCCTCCCCCGACAGGATTGTCTTCAGCTTGATTTTAGTTCAGTGCTCTAAATCAGTGCTCCTCAACCCTGTCCTCAAGTACCCCCCAACAGGCCATGTTTGCAGGTTTTCCTTCATCTTGCACAGGTGCTTTAAATCAAAGTCAATGGCTTTGTATTTTTGGCAGCTATTTTAGATAAGATACATTTCCTAAACATGTCCTCTCGGGGGTGGGGGTCGGGGGATACTTGAGGACTAAGACTGAAAACCACTGCTCAAAAAGAAAACTGAATACTTACTACTCTGAAATGTTACTTTCCTGGTCACTATCCATGACAGCATACACACAATCCATGCATGTGCTACCATGAAGGCACCAGGAAAGTAACTTAAAACTAAAAAGATAAATACATGAATAAAAAAGGGATTTGTCTAAGACATGCCAATCAGCCTAGTTAAGCTGCAGCTAGGAAATCCGTTGCATGAAAAGAACACACATAAAACATAAAAAAATTGAAAATTTAAATTTTATTGGTTCAAAAAAAAAAAAAACAGGACTTGGAAAAGAAGCAAGGAAAGCAAAATACACACATGTATGTTAATTTGAGACACTAACAGAATATGTTTGAGGTTTAACCCTTTTGCAGTGTAAATTAACAGGAGTTAAAAGGAGTGCACCCACGAATGGACATCTATTAAGGATTAAAACAACATTAGGCACAACTTGAGAAAGAATTTTAAAAATAATGCAGCACAGACAGTTAAATCAAAGTGAACGTAAAAACAACAAAAATTGCCAACATAAAAAGATTTCATGATAAAATAACCACCATCCAAAAAAATACAACAAACCAAAGTAACAAATACATTTCATAAAAACACATCTGTTTTGCAACAACATAACAAACAAAATACAAATAGAAAATACATGCGTTAGAAACTCGATAAGGACACCCAAATGTACTCTCTTGCGATTCGGCACTGCGTCGCTTTAATTGACAATTGCGCGGTCGTGCCACGTGGCTCCGAAACACAATTGACGTCCTTTTTTTCCCACAAATAGAGCTTTCTTTCAGTGGTATTTGATCATCTCTGCGATTTTTATTTTTTGCGCCATAAACAAAATAAGAGCGACAATTTTGAAAAAAACGCATTATTTTTTCCATTTTGCTATAATAATTATCCCCAAAAAATATATAAAAAAACATTTTTTTCCTCAGTTTAGGCCGATACATATTCTTCTACATATTTTTGGTAAAAATAATTCGCAATAAGCGTTTATTGATTTGTTTGCGCAAAAGTTATAGCGTTTACAAAATAGGGGATAGTTTTATGGCATTTTTATTAATAATTTTATTTTTTACTAGTAATGGCAGCGATCTTTATTGTGACTGCGACGTTATGGCGGACATGTTAGACATTTTTTACACATTTTTGGGACCATTTTCATTTATACAGCAATCAGTGCTATAAAAATGCATTGATTCCTGTATAAATGACACTGGCAGTGAAGGGGTTAACCACTAGGGGGCGGGGAGGGGTTAAGTGTGTCCTAGGGGATTGATTTCTAACTGTCAGGGGGATGGGCTGGTGTGTGACATCACTGATCTCCTCTCCGAAGACAGGGAGCAGAGATCAAGTGACACTTGTCACTAGGCAGAACGGGGAGATGCTGTTTACAACGGCATCTCCCCGTTCGTCCTCTTCGTGAGGCGACTCACGGAGATCACGGCAGGCGCGCGCACACGGCGGCAAATTCAAAGTAACGTACGGGTGCGTTACTTTGAGCAGCCATGCCATTCTGCTGACGTAAAAGTACAGGAGCCGGTCGGGAACCGGTTAAATATGCCAAATTGCTTAAGGGCCAGTTCACACCAATGCAGTCCAGTGCATATTTTATGCATCAAAAATGCATGGAAAGTCGGTTATATGGTTTTCAATGGCATAGTTCACATCAGTGCTTGCATTTCCAGTGCGTTCCAGTTCCTGAAAAAAAAGTAGAACATGCTGCATTTTTTCTGCACTGGACTGTACTGGAAAGCTGTAAAACGCATCAAAAACGCACTGGAACGCACTTGTCCTTATTTAAGGTTAAGAAAAAAGAGGGGGGGAAAAAAGCGCTGGACTGCATCAAAAACGCACTGGAACGCATCAAAAACGTGCATGCAGAAAAGCACCTGGAATGCGTACGGATTGCGTTTCTATGGTATGAACTGGCCCTAAGGGCCAGATCACACCATCGAAACGCAGTCCGCGTGCGTTCCAGGTGTTTTTCTGCATGCACGTTTTTGATGTGTTCCAGTGCGTTTTTGGTGCATTTTTGATGCAGTCCAGTGCCTCCCCCCCCCTCTTTTTTCTTAACCTTAAATAAGGACAAGTGTTTTGGAGTGCGTTTTTGGTGCATTTAGATGCGTTCCAGTGAGTTTTTGATACATTTTACAGCGTTCCAGTACAGTCCAGTGTATAAAAAATGCAGCATGTTCTTTCAATGGTTTTCAATGGCATAGTTCACACCAGTGCTTGCAGTTCCAGTGCATTTCCAGTTCCCGAAAAAAAAGTAGAACATGCTGCATTTTTTATACACTGGACTGTACTGGAACGCTGTAAAATGCATCAAAAACTCACTGGAACGCACCTAAATGCACCAAAAACGCACTCCAAAACACTTGTCCTTATTTAAGGTTAAGAAAAAAGAGGGGGGGGGGAGGCACTGGACTGCATCAAAAATGCACCAAAAACGCACTGGAACACATCAAAAACGTGCATGCAGAAAAACACCTGGAACGCACGTGGACTGCGTTTCGATGGTGTGATCTGGCCCTTAGGGCCAGTTCATACCATAGAAACGCAATCCGTACGCATTCCAGGTGCTTTTCTGCATGCACGTTTTTGATGCGTTCCAGTGCGTTTTTGATGCAGTCCAGCGCTTTTTCCCCCCCCTCTTTTTTCTTAACCTTAAATAAGGACAAGTGCGTTCCAGTGCGTTTTTGATGCGTTTCACAGCGTTCCAGTACAGTCCAGTGTATAAAAAATGCAGCATGTTCTACTTTTTTTTCGGGAACTGGAAATGCACTGGAACTGCAAGCACTGGTGTGAACTATGCCATTGAAAACCATATAACCTACTTTCCCTGCGTTTTTGATGCAGAAATAAAAACGCACTGGACTGCATGTGGTGTGAACTGGCCCTTAAGGAATAAAAGTTATTTAAAACTACTCGCAGCTATAATGAAATGTCGGTCCGGCAATACACATAAAAGTTCATTGATAAAAACAGCATTAAGAAAAAAAACAAAATTAAGAAAAAAAAATGTGTGGGGTTCCCCAAAAAATTCCATACCAGGCCATTCAGGTCTGGTATTGATATTAAGGGGAACCCCGCGCCGAAATAAAAAAAAATTGCGTGGGGGTCCCCCTCAAAATCCATACCAGGCCCTTCAGGTCTAGTATGGATTTTAAGGGGAACCCCACGCCAAAATAAAAAAATGGCATGGGGTCTCCCTCAAAATCCATACCAGGCCCTTATCCGAGCACGCAACCTGGCAGGCCGCAGGGAAAGAGGGGGGGACGAGAGAGCGGCCCCCCTCCTGAACCGTACCAGGCCACATGCCCTCAACATTGGGAGGGTGCTTTGGGGTACCCCCCAAAGCACCTTGTCCCCATATTGATGAGGACAAGGGCCTTATGCCCAAAACCCTTGCCTAGTGGTCGTGGGGGTCTGCGGGCAGGGGGGTTATCGGAATCTGTAAGCCCTCTTTAACAAGGGGACCCCCAGATCCCGGCCCCCCCGTGTGAAATGATAATGGGGTACAAATGTACCCCTACCATTTCACAAAAAAAGTGTAAAAAATGTTAAAAATGACAAGAGACAATTTGACAATTCCTTTATTTAAAGTCTCTTCTTTCCATCTTCGGGTCTTCTTTCTTCCTTCATGCTTCGGTTTCTTCCTCCATCTTCTTTTTCCTCTGCTTCTTCCTCCGATCCTCGACTTCTTGCTCCGGGGGTTCTTATCCGGGGTCTTCTTCTGCGGCGTCTTCTTCCCGGTTTAGTTCTCGGGCCACTCCGCATCCATGAAGGGAGGCTCCCGCTGTGTGACGCTCCTCTTCTTCTGACACTTATATAACGGAACCAGGCTTCAGAGGGGGCGGGATCACCGGGTGGCCCGCCCTCCGTTATTTAAGAAGTGTCAGAAGACGAGAAGCGTCACACAGCGGGAGCCTCCCATCATGGATGTGGAGCGGCCCGAGAACGAAGCGGGGAAGAAGACGCCGCGTAGGAAAATGCCGGACGAGAACACCGGAGCAAGAAGCAGAGGATTGGAGGAAGAAGCAGAGGAAGAAGAAGGACGAAGAAACCAAAGGCTGAAGAAGGAAGAAGACCCGAAGAAGATGGAAAGAAGAAGGCTTTAAATAAAGGAATTGTCAAAAACTGTCTCTTGTCATTTTTAACATCTTGTACACTTTTTTTGTGAAATGGTAGGGGTACCTTTGTACCCTCTTACCATTTCACACGGGGGAGGGCGGGATCTGGGGGTCCCCTTGTTAAAGGGGGCTTCCAGATTCCGATAAGCCCCCCACCCGCAGACCCCCACAACCACCGGGCAAGGGTTGTGGGGATGAGGCCCTTGTCCTCATCAACATGGGGACAAGGTGCTTTGGGGGGACCCCAAAGCACCCTCCGAATGTTGAGGGCCTGTGGCCTGGTATGGTTCAGAGGGGGGGCGCTCTCGTCCCCCCCTCTTTTCCGGCGGCCTGCCACAGGTTGCGTGCTCGGATAAGGGTCTGGTATGGATTTTTAGGGGGACCCCACGCCATTTTTTTTTCATTTTGGCGCGGGGTTCCCCTTAAAATCCATACCAGACCTGAAGGGCCTGGTATGAATTTTGAGGGGCACGCCATTTTTTTAAATTTTTGGTGTGGGATTCCCCTTAATATCCATACCAGACCAGAAGGGCCTGGTATTGAATTTTGGGGGAACCCCACGCATTTTTTTTTCTTAATTTAGTTCTCCTGCAGTACCAAATGTATTTGCCGGCGCAGCCGGCTTGTTCGGAGAAAGTTACTTTCTCATTCTATTTTGGGCATATTTGTTACTTGGGCAGTTAGTACCATACTTCCTCACATCACCCCCATAATATTGGCACTTCCAGCTTGTTTAAATTTTAAGTTAAAGATGCCGTGCGCCATGTCTATACTGGCGTACCGATCGCCTCTTCCCGTGCACCGGGAAGAGAAAAGTACATGGGGAATTGCGCTGTGTTACCGGCGCATATGCTTTGTAAATAAAAAAAATGTAATTTGCACATCGGCGTGCGCCGCAACTCATGGCGCAAATGCTTCGTAAATCAGCCCATATGTGTTCCGGTAACATTAACAGAAATGTGATTGGCCAAATAAAGAATAATACCCCTTTCTTAACCAATGACAGCACCAAGCTACTAATTCACTCCCTTGTTATCTCCCTTTTCATTGGCCTAACTATCTTTCATGAATTTTGTGGCTTCCGCTCACCCAACAAATGAAATTCAAAACACTAACAATTTACCAAGCCATCCATAACTCTAAACCAGTGGCATCGCTATGAGAGGACGGAGGGTGCAGCCCGCACTCGAGTGACACCCTCCAGAGGGGTGATACCAGCGGCACATCATTCATCTCTGTGCAGTGTGTGCGGGGCTGAGCCACACTGCATACATGGAGTTGTCTGAGACAAATATAAACCCTGCAGCTGCGCCTATGACTGCCTGCTGCTGAGGCGGCTTGTGTCATAATAACCCCCACACACTGCACACAAAGCTGCTCCAGGTCACAGTGCCCCAGACAGGCAGAGCTGCAGACACCGCCCACCCCATCCCTTCTGACCAACTAAAGCGATCACAGGACTGACCAGCAGCAGCGTTGGCCAATTGGAAGAGATCGGGAAAAATGTCCACTGCCCAGCAGTATCTCTTTGAGAGAGGGAGAGGGCGGGCAATGTGTATGACAGCTCTACTGTCCCGGCGGCAGCTCCTTCTAAAGCCCAGACTGCACACCCTCAGTAAGTTATGGCTGTTCTTTGGCAGCAGCCCCTCTGTCCTCTCTTCTGGCTTGTGAAGCATGCAGTACTTAACTTTGCGCCTTGTACATAGAGAACTCTTGAGCCTCGCACCCTGTAATTTGCGAGTTTTTGAACCCGGCCCCCTGTACACAGCGAACATTTGAACCCTACACCCTGTATCTAGCACTCTCCTGAGCCTTGCACCCTGTATACAGCACACATCTGTACCCTGCCCCCTGTACATAGCGCACTCGAGAGTCCTGCTCCCTGTACATAGTGCAATCTTAAGTCCTGAACCCTGTACGTAGCGCACTCCAGAGTCCTGCCCCCTGTACGTAGCACACTCCTGAGTCCTGCCCCTGTACATAGCGCAATCTTGAGTCCTGCCCCCTGTACATAGCACACTCCAGAGTCCTGCCCCCTGTACATGGCACACTCCAGTGTTCTGCCCCCTGTACATAGTGCAATCTTAAGTCCTGAACCCTGTATGCAGCCCAATCCAGAGTCCTGCCCCCTGTACATAGCACACTCCAGAGTGCTGCACCCTGTATATAGCACACTCTTGAGTCCTGACCCTGTACATAGTGCACTCCTGAGTCCTGCACCCTGTATGTAGCACACAATTCGGCCACACCTACCCATTCATGTGGTGTGCTCCCCCCAGTGGGGGAGTTGTGGTGGGGCCGTGGTGGAGCCCTGGGTGACACTATCAAGTGCCCTGTGGCAAGCTAGACAGGAGAGCCTGATGTGCTAGCCCTCCAAGTGTCTACTCATGCTGTCACTCCGCAGCAGCAGGACAGAGCACTGTGGCAGGCTGGAGGGGGGAGGGAGAGCCGTTCCGATGCGGCAGTGTGGTAAACATGGGGGGGTGACACCATGTTTTACCGCACCAGGTGACACCAACCTTAGTGACGCCACTGCTCTGAGCTACATTGTCAACCTTATCTCTAAATATCACTTAAACTGTCCTCTTCACTTTTCCTAAGACCCCCAACTCTTTAGCTCCTTCATCACTTCTTTCCATGCTTCCAGTGGCGGTGCATCCATAAGGGCGCACGGGTGCTGCCCCCTCTCTCCTGCCACCCCCTCTATCACTAATAGATTCAGGCATTGCATGAATCTATCTATGGCCGCCGCTGCCACCCCCTATTCAGGCGCCCGGCCCCCTTTCGATCGCCGGGCGCCTGAATTACAGCGGCAGGTTTTTTTGATGCACCTGATTAGAGCCATAGGCTCTAATAGGCATCAAAAAAGGTGACCTGCAAGCGCCATGCTGAACGCTCGCAGGTCACTCAGCTGCGTTAGAAAAGCGAATGAATATTCGCTTTCCTAACACTAAACCACCTCTCCGCCAATCAGGTGCTCGGATCTGTTACCCATCACCTGATTGGCTGAAACAACAGGCGCTGTGATTGGACGCCTATCAGGCATCCAATCATAGCAGAGGACGGGAAGAGAGGATGGGAAAAGACATTGAGGTGCTGTCCCACCGTCACCGAGACAGGGTAAGTACAGACGGCCGGTGGGGGGCACACTGGCAGCATTTGATATGGCACAGTGGCTGCGTTTGATGGGGCACAGTGGGAGCATTTGATGGGGCACAGTGAGGCTGCATTTGATGGGGCACAGTGAGGCTGCATTTGATGGGCACAGTGGCTGCATTTGATGGGCAGGGAGAAGATATCACCACTCCAGGTGGGTCAGATCAGAGTAAAGAGCCTCACCTCCAGTGTAGAAGTCCAGGTGGTGGCAATGCATATAGCAATTAGACATCAAAAGAAATTCTGGACAGCCGCACTCCAAAAAAATATTTTGCCTTTTATTCAAAAAAGTGTCATCTAAAATACAGGTCACAGCAGAGCTGAAAAAAGTTTACGCGTTTCACACTACAAACAGTGCTTAGTCATAGCATTTGATGGGCACAGTGGCTGCATTTGATGAACACAGTGGCGGCATATGATGTCACAGTGGCTGCATATGATGGGCACAGTGGCTGCATATGATGAGCACAGTGGCTGCATTTGATGCTGCACAGTGGCTGCATTCGATGGGGCACAATGGCTGCATTCGATGGGCACAGCCACTGCATTTAATGGGACACAGTGGCAGCATTTGATGAGCACAGTGGCTGCGTTTGATAGGCACAGTGGCTGCATATGATGTCACAGTGGCTGCATATGATGGGCACAGTGGCTTCATATGATGGGTACAGTGGCTGCATTCGATGCTGCTCAGTGGCTGCATTCGATGGGGCACAGTGGCTGCATTTGATGGGCACAGTAGCTGCATTTAATGGGGCACAGTGGCAGCATTTGATGGCACAGTGGCTGCATTTGATGGGCACAGTGGCTGTGTTTGATGGGCACAGTGGCTATGTTTGATGGGCACAGTGGCTGCTTATGATCGGCACAGTGGCTGCGTTTGATGGCACAGTGGCTGCTTTTGATGGACACAGTGGCGGCACTTGATGGGCACAGTGGCTGCGTTTGATGGCGCAGTGACTGCGTTTGATGGTACAGTGGCGGTAATTGATGGGCACAGTGGCTGCGTTTGATGACACAGTGGCTGCATATGATGTCACAGTGGCTGCATATGATGGGCACAGTGGCTGAATATGATGGGCACAGTGGCTGCATTCGATGCTGCACAGTGGCTGCATTCTATGGGGCACAGTGGCTGCATAAGATGGGCACAGTAGCTGCATTTAATGGGGCACAGTGGCAGCATTTGATGGCACAGTGGCTGCTTTTGATGGGCACAGTGGCTGCGTTTGATGGGCACAGTGGCTGCATTAGATGGGCACAGTGGCTGTGCTTAATGGGCACAGTGGCTGCGTTTGATGGCACAGTGGCTGCGTTTGATAGGCACAGTGGCTGCGTTTGATAGGCACAGTGGCGGCAATTGATGGGCACAGTGGCTGCGTTTGATGGCACAATGGCAGAAATTGATGGGCACAGTGGCTGTGCTTGATGACACAGTGGCTGCGATTGATGGTACAGTGAGGCTGCCATTGATGGGGGTTTTTTTTCAGAATATTTCACTTTGTTTGCGCCCCCCCCCCCAAAAAAAAATTTTAAGGAACCAGCCACCACTGCATGCTTCCCTTTAGGACTACAGATCCTCTCCCATCCTCTGAAACTCCTTACCCCAATCTCTCCATCTCCTACCCTGCCTTTTGGTGATCCCTGAAAACTCATCTCCTAAGGGAAGCCTATTTCACCTCTACCTAAGAACTGAACTTTCTCCACCAACACATCCCCACACAGCTATTTCCTTTTTTAGATTTCTAAAGATCTTTTAGATTGCAAGCTCTCATGAGCAGAACCCCCTAACTCTCTTGTCTTCTATTGTTTTGTAACTGTACTACAGGGGTCGGCAACCTGACACCGCTTAATGTCTGGCCCGTCAGTGCCCGTGATTAATTCATGGGCACCCGGCCCGTGGACCGAGCGGCCCTTATTACAGGGCTGGATGGGGGCAGGAACTACTGGAGTTTACTTTTTCATTAAAACTGGGGTCCGGCGACCAATCTTTTTTTTTTTTTTTTAGGGAATTGAGACACTTTGCTAACCCCAAAATAATACTTACAGTTTGGGTGTAATATTTCCGCCTCTGTCTGTTTTCGTACTGAAGAATAACTTAAAAAATGTGATGCTGGCTGTTTCCATCTTGCTTGTGGGCATGTGAAGCCCACAAGCATTGATTTCCTGGATGCGGTGAATGCTGTTCATTCACAGCTTGTTCACACGCATGATCATTGTTTCCGCACTGAATCTTGGGAAGCCTGACACTAAGCTCCCAGGAGACAGTGCGGCGCTGGGGAAAGGCAATAAACACACCTACTCCCATGGGAGGAGAGACAGGAAGTGCCACAACAAAGTACAATATAAAGGTAATTACAGCAATAAAAAAAAATTTCATGCTGCATTTGAACATCTATGCAATTAACTGAAGGGGGTAAGATTAAGTTAAAAATTTGAGTGGAACCCCGCTTTAAACAGCAGGTTATGGTTGCTGGGCGATCCTAGCAACCAATCACCAGCCTGTTAACCGATTCAGCCCCAGAAGATTTTACCCCCTTCCCGACCAGAGCATTTTTTGTGACTGCGTCGCTTTAACTGACAATTGCGTGGTCGTGCGCCATTGCACCCAAACAAAATTGACGTTTTTTATTTTTTGCGCTATAAACAAAAAAAGAGCGACAATTTTGAAAAAAACACCATATTTTTGACTTTTTGCTATAATAAATATCCCCAAAAATATATAAAAAAAACTATTTTTTTCCTCAGTTTAGGCCGATATGTATTTTACATATTTTTGGCAAGAAAAATCGCAATAAGCGTATATTGATTGGTTTGCATAAAAGTTATAGCGTCTACAAAATAGGGGATCGCTTTATGGCATTTTTATTATTCTTTTTTTTTTTTTACTAGTAATGCCGGCGATCTGCAATTTTTATCGGGACCGCAACATTATGGCGGACACATCGGACACTTTTGACACATTTTTGGGACCATTGGCATTTATACAGCGATCAGTGCTAAAAAATTAACTGATTACTGTAAAAATGTCACTGGCAGAGAAGGGGTTAACACTGGGGGGCGATCAAGGGGTTAATTGTGATCCCTCTCTGTGTTCTAACTGAAGCGGGGAGGGGACTGTCTAGGGGAGATGACAGATCGCTGTTTATACTTTGTATGAACAGACGATCTGTCTCTTCTCCCCTCAGAGAACTGGAAACTGTGTGTTTACACACACAGATCCAGGTTCTCGGTGTGTAACCAGTGATCGTGGGAGCCTGGCGGTGATCGCGACCCCCGAGCACTCACATCCCCTTCGGGGGCGAGCAGTGGGGGCATGCAAGCAGTCGGAACGCGTGCCCCCCCTAGTAGCCACAGGGCGAAGAGATGTTACACAACGTAGTTTTGCCCAGCCGTGCCATTCTGCCACAGTGAAACTTCGGCGGCTGGTGGGCAAGTGGTTAATGCAAAAAGTTAACTTCAGCAATTCCCGCCCCCATCTAGCCCTGTGATATCGATCTCTGCTACTCGGCTTGCTGCACACTTGTGTAAGGTAGGAGAGTTCTAACTACACAGTGTGCGTTTGTGGGGTGGAGGACAGGGAACAGAGGACTCTACAGTTGGGGGGTTCAGGGGACAGAAGACACTACAGTGGGGAGGTGCAGGGGACAGAAGACACTACAGTGGGGAGGTGCAGGGGACAGAGGATACTACAGTGAGGGAAGTGCAGGGGACAGAGGACACTACAGTAGGGGGGGTGCAGGGGACAGGAGGCACTACTATAAAAGAAGATTTTGCCTCATCTAGATGACTGAACTGCCTGCCTGTGCGTGCCATCCCGAAAGTGAATAATAGAAAAAGATTCCTCCAAGATGGGACTATAAATAGGCGCCAGGCAGTGATAACTATAAAAATTAGAAAATTTTTTGTGCAATACATTAATTACAACATACAAAACATTTGTAGCCAATGATAAAAACATGTGTATGGGAGATAAGTATAGAAACCAGCTAAAGGAAGGAAGAAGGCCCGCAGACTGATTACTGACGCGTTTCAATTACACATACAGTGTAGATCTTCCTCAGGGACCATGCGGCCTTCAACACTTCAAATGCTGTGATTCTATGAGAATAGTAAAGTATGCAACATCAGATCCTGCGCAAGACATCATTGTGCATTCCAAAGCTACATTTAAACTTTATCAGAAACAGCAGTTGTGTCAAAAACTCATTAAAAAGTCTGATAATACTAACCCCAAACATAACACACTTTCACCGGCAGTAGACAGACACTCAAGTACTAAGATGGAGCTATCCGTCAGGGCCAGATCGGGAGCACCAACCCGGACGTCATGGATCTGTCCGTGTTCCCACAGTTGCTCTTAATCATTTAGAAGGATTTACTACAATAAATTGCATCACACTAAGTGTGAAGACAAAGAGATTAAACTAGCATTCAAAAAACATGGAAGAAAAAGAGGGGACAGTAAATGAATATAAACTAGGTATAGCCATACCTTATTATGAAAAAAGTGTGGCTCATGGAGGGTGTAGCCAACCAGAGCAATGTTCCCGTACTATACAGTGGAACACTATCCAGACAGGATAATAATGGAAGCTGTCCTGTAGTTTTGATCCTCATGGCCACTGTCTGAAAAAGCAATAACGAAATTGTTACGATCCAAACAGAATAAGGACCAACATTATAGTGGTCCAGAAATCACAGCCATATTTGCAGAACAATATTGCTAAAAGAAGTAAACTACTTGCCGTTGTGGGTGGAACGAAGGTGTTGAGTCTATCGAGTGCAATGCCAGAAAGACTGACATGCTGTTAGTGTCAGCCTATTTATATACTAGTGCTTTCATTATTGATCAGTTTGAATCAGCTGGTCTGATCAGGGCCTGTCACCTGACCTCAAAGTGGCGGCAAAAAGAAAACCATGCGGAAACCCTTCTGCATTCCATAGTGGTATCGAGCATCACTATAGTGCTGATGGTGTCATGTGGCGCAACGGCGTCACATGGTCTATCTGCGTCATAGCGCAACGTCGTGCAACGTAGTGACCTCACGCGGCGTGATTGGATAATCGTGCGGTGGCGTACACCGACACGCACTCCATGCTGATGGTATATGGAGCACTCTAGTGGCCAAACACAGGCCCACACACAGAATCAAACCAGAAAATCCTACATAATGAAGCAGGGCAAAGTCAATGAAAAAGAGCATGGAAGCACAATAGATCCGGACATCTAGGTTTCGCCCCCAACATGGCCCAGACGGACACACTGCAAGCACCAAAATGACATGACCTTTCACCCAGAAAAGGAGGAGATTGGAGATATTCCAAGTTTGTAAAACTATACAAATAGAATAACAGATGTAGCAAAAAGAGCATTCTTTTTATCTTAAGCAGAGATTATATGGTGAGATTGAAATCAATCCTATCCTAGACCATATGGATGCAATAGAAATGTTTATGGTAGAGCGGTACATAAGGGAAATCATCATATATTTTGGATATTAAGGTAATTCCGGGCCCCCTGAAACATAACCCTCCAAAAAGAGTTTAAAAGTAATCATCTCATTGAGGCCTGGAAATGTTGTGGTGTTAAGTCTGAAAATCCAGCGTTGTTCTCTTTGTAATAAAGCTTTATTCCAGTCCCCCCCCCCCCCTTATCCCTGGATGCACTCTATCGAGTACAAGGAATTTAATACAAGGAAAGATACCACGTGAAAGCATGAGGTATGCCGTCCCAATGGTAAATCTGGGTTGCAGGTCTTCATGCTGGCGATATGCCGATATTCTCTTCGCCAGAGTTCGTTTTTGTTTTTTACCGACATAAAAGCATTGGCATTCGCATCGTAACAGGTAGACCACACCCAAGGTTTTGCAGTTTGCATAATGCCTTGGGGTGAACATAACTTTATTAGGAAGCAATCTGCGCTTGGTAATGACGGATAGCTCCAATTTAGTATTTGAGTGTCTGTCTACTGCCGGTGAAAGTGTGTTATGTTTGGGGTTAGTATTATCAGACTTTTTAATGAGTTTTTGACACAACTGCTGTTTCTGAAGAGGTTTAAGTGTAGCTTTGCAATGCACAATGATGTCTTGCGCAGGATCTGATGTTGCATACTTTACTATTCTCATAGAATCACAGCATTTGAAGTGTTGAAGGCCGCATGGTCCCTGAGGAAGATCTACACTGTATATGTAATTGAAACGCGTTGGACATCAGTCTGCGGGCCTCCTTTCTTCCTTCAGCTGGTTTCTATACTTATCTCCCATACACATGTTTTTATCATTGGCTACTAATGTTTTGTATGTTGTAATTAATGTATTGCACAATAAATTTTGTAATTTTTATACTTATCACTGCCTGGCGTCCATTTAAAGTCCCATCTTTGAGGAATCTTTTTCTACTATTGTATTAGTGAAGCACCTTAAGCACTTACAGACCAGAAGATTTTCCCCCTTAATGACCAGTCCATTTTTTGCGATACGGCATTGCGTCGCTTTAACTGACAAATGTGAGGTTGTGCGCTGCTGTACTCAAACAAAATTGACGTCCTTTTTTCCCCACAAATAGAGCTTTCTTTTGGGGGTATTTGATCACCTCTGCAGTTTTTTTTTGCACTATAAACAAAAAAAGGGCGACAATTTAGAAAAAAAACAATATTTTTTGCTATAATAAATATCCCCAAAAAAATGTAAAAAAAAATTTTTTAATCTGTTTAGGCCAATATGTATTCTTCTACATATTTTTGGTAAAAAAATTGCAATAAGCATATACTGACTGGTTTATGCAAAAGTTATAGCGTCTACAAAATAAGGGATATATTTATGACATTTTTATTATTATTTTTTTTTTTTACTAGTAATGGTGGTGATCTGCGGTTTTTAGCGGGACTGCGACATTGCGGCGAACAGATCAGACACTTTTGACACTTTTTTGGGACGATTAGCATTTATACAGTGATCAGAGATAAAAATATCCCCTGATTACTGTATAAATGTCACTGACAGGGAAGGGGTTAACACTAGGGGTGATCAAGGGGTTAAGTGTGTTCCCTGGGAGTGTTTCTAACTGTATGGGGGCTGGGCTGACTAGAGGAGGAGAGAGATCGCTGTTCCTAATCACTAGGAACAGCAGATCTCTCTCTAACTCCCCTGTCAGCACAGGGATCTGTCTGTTGACATTGACAGATCCCCGTTCTGGCTCTCGTTCCTGCGATCGCGGGTGGCCGGCGGACATCGCGGCCACACGCATCGGGTCCTCCGCCGTACAGCGGGCATGCGAGCGTCCCTGCTACGGCTTCTTAAAGAAGTCGACATACTCCTACGGTGATCAGCTGGAACGTGCCAACCTGCCGCCATATAATGACCGCAGGCTGGTCGGCAAGTGGTTAAAGTGAGGTAAACCTGTACTGTTATTATTACTGTGTTGGGATTTTTATTATCTTCATTTATTAGCAGGTGAATTTGGCCCTCCATGCATTCACATACATTGAATATGGCACTTAAGGGGAAAAAGGTTGCTGACCCCTGCAGTACTATGTCCCTTCATTTAGTACAGGACTATACAAACTGTGCAATATCTACATCCTCTATAATAATATGAGTAAATTAAACCAGTTGTGACAAAAGTAAGGGCTCTTTCACACGGGGCGGATCAGTCATGATCCGCCCCGTGAACATCCGCTTGCTCAGCGGGGATAGCTCCGCCGATCCCCGCTGAGCAGGAAGATGACAGGTGCATCGCTGCACAGTGTGCAGCGACGGACCTGTCAGAGCGCCGCTCTCCCCTATGGGGGGATCGGATGATGACGGTCCGTAGTGTCCGTCGTCATCCGATCCGATCCGAAAACGGATGGAAAAGTAGGTTTTTCCTCCGTTACACTTTTCGGATCGGAGCGGGTCGGATGTCAGCGGACATGTCACCGCTGACATCTGACGCTCCATAGGGATGAATGTATGTCCGTTTTTCATCCGAAAACGGAAGGGTGAAAAACGGACATACGGATCCCTCGTGTGAAAGAGGCCTAAAGTGGATCCCATTGCTGAAATCCCTCTGAAAATTCTAATTGTCTGGTTGTTATGATGTAAAATCATACAATACAGCGCTCGCAAATATATGGTATCAAACAGATAAAATTCTTTTGTGAAACCAAAAAAGAAAAAAAGAAAGAAGATAATAAAACTTTGTTGCAGCTGCAGAGTGAAAGTACTGTACTTTGAAGATATGTAAACCAAGTGAACTGCGCTGGCAACTAAATGTGAAAGATATATATAAACAAAAACCACAAGACACCACAGGTGTTGGTAAAGTGGCACGTGAGTATAGATATGGATGTGTCAGAGAACTGGACCTGCAGCTCGCGCATCTGAGCCAGCACTCAGTGTGCGTGCACTGGACTGCACTACCAGAGCTCCAAGACCCTCCACAAAAATTATATCAATTGGTGTAGAAATGGCAGGATCATGGGACGATGCACTACTTGGACAAATGCATCTATCAAACCTCAGAAATAGCAGTTTAGCATACAATGATATAAATAAAAATATAAATGTATAAGTATGGCATATCAATTGTGCAAAAAATAGGATAGCATGGAGCAAACCACTCAGCAAGTTCCAGATGACACAAAGAGACCATGAAATGTCATCTACAATATAAATACTCCTTCATGAGGCAAACAATAAACGGGCTTCCAACTTTTTCATCTTTTCCAACAACCAGGGCCAATAGTGTAGTGATGTAAAAAAGATTGCTCGTAAAACCACAGAAGCACACGTTCCACCGAAGGAGAGAAGAGAGGTATATAGCATAAAACCTTAAAAAACCAAAGGTCACCTGCGCATAAATGCGCTACTCACGGGACCGGTAAGGAAAGCAGGCATTCAGATATTTCGGTCGGTTCGCCGCTCTTGGCGTGCGTTCCACCGCCAGGAAGTGATGTCACTGGTACAAGACAAACGAACGTGGACAGGATGTTGCGTCGACGCGTTTCGCCCCTCCCCCAGGGCGTTATCAAAGACTTAACATCCTGCTGACGTGTAAACCTTTTATATTATGTTCAGTGAGTGACAGCCATTTGCGGCCAATGGGTGAAAAGTTACCCATTCCTTCCTCTATCATCATATCCTGTTTGCAAAATAAAACTTTACTCAATGGTCGGAGACAAACAACTCCAGTGTACAGATAGGTGTTTACAGCATCTTCATAAGGAAACCATCTTAACACTCACTACCTTCCATAGAACAAAGTATATGCAAAAAATACTAACATCAGGATATCTAGATAGGCGGAAAAAACTGGTACAATATATATTGAATATCTAAACTCCTAATAATAAAAACAATAGTTTAATACATTATCCAATAATTTAAAAATCTATAAAAATGACGAAGTAATATATGAAAAAATATATATATATGGATAAAAAAATTGTACAAAGGAAAATAAAAATATATATATAAAAAAATATATATATAAAAAAATATATATATAAAAAAATATATATATAAAAAAATATATATAAAAAAACCCCTTTCAAGTAGATGTAACTGATATGGCATCCCATATTTCACTCAATGATTTACTAATTTCCCAGATTAGATATTCATGATTGAGACATGGGAAAAAACAACACATGATCAAAAATACATAATGGTAAAAAAACAAAAATAAAACAAAATAAAAATAAAATAAAATAAAATAAAATAATATATATGGGACTAAAGTGCACAAACATATATATAGAAAATATATTGGGATATAATAGAAAAAATATATATTTATACACTACCAATTCGATAAAAAACAATTCAAGTCTAGCTCGATATTCAGGCCCAAGGGGTTCAAAGTGCGTAGTCTATGTATCCACTGGGTTTCATTTTGTGAGATATTTTGTCTAAAGTTAGAACCTCGCCAGTGATCTTCAACTCTGTCAATTCCACAGAAGGTGAGTAGGCTAGGGTCTTGGTTATGGAAAAGCCTAAAATGATTGGAAAGACCATGGAATCTATAACCCTTCTTAATCCTATTTACATGCTCATTAAGCCTTATACCCAGTTGTCTGGTGGTTCTTCCTACGTATTGTAGATTGCAAGGACAAGATAGAAGGTAGGTAACGTGCGTTGTACTGCAGGTTATAAATTTTTTAATTGCATACGATCTACCATCTACCAGAGAGCTGAAATGGGTGGTTTTCCGCTTGCGAAATTTAGATGTTTTACATATTCCACACCTCCCACAACTATAGAACCCAACACTGTCTAGAAAAGTGCATGTCTTCCTAGGGGGATCTATAACATTATGTGCTAACTGGAGCCTCAGAGTGGGCGGTTTGGTATAAATAAAATTTGGCTGTTTTGGCAGCACCTTCCTCAAGTCATCATCCTGATGAAGGAGAGGCCAATGCCTCTTTATGATTCTCTCCAGGTCACGATACTGTCTGTTAAAACCTGTGATGAAGGATAGGCTAAAATTGTTTTCCCCTTTTGATTTAGATTTAAACAGATCATCCCTATTCATTTCCCCGACTGTTTGCTTTATCTTCTCTAAATTTTCCAGACTATAGCCTTTTTCTTGAAATCTTTTCACCATGGTATTAGCTTGCAAGTTATAGTCACTTAAGTTACTGCAGTTTCTTCTAATCCTAAGTAGCTGACTTTTAGGGATACCCCCTAGCCATCTGGGATGGTGGCAGCTTGTCAGGGGGATATACCCATTTCGGTCAACATCTTTGAAGAAAGTGCGGGTGAGTAATTTATTATCTCCCTAAACAGTGTTAGGTCTAAAAAATTGATTTGTTGGTAACTGAAGCACTCAGAAAAGGATATACCAAACCTGTTGTTACTTATTTTGGCCATAAATTCTAAAAAGGAGTCGGGTGATCCTGCCCAAATAATCAGGATATCGTCTATGTACCTCTTATATAACCTGAGCTCTGGGATAATGGATCGATAGATGGCCTCATCCTCCCAAAAGCTCATGAACAGATTTGCCACTGAAGGTGCATACTTGGCACCCATTGCGACCCCTTTCTTTTGCCTGTAGTATTCCTTTTGGTGCCAAAAAAAGTTGTGGCTCATTGCTAGATCCAAAGCTTTTAAGATAAACTTCTTTTGTTTTAATTTTATATCTGTATCCTCTAATGCCCATCCTACTGCTTGTAACGCATGTTCTTGTTGGATGTTGGTATAGAGTGAATTTACATCAATACTTGCAAGCAGACAGTTGTCGTCTATTGTTATGGTCTTAGTTAATTCAATGAGTTCTCTGCTATCTTTAAGGTATGCAGGATATTTTTTGGTGAGTGGTTGCAGGAAACAGTCTAGATATTCACCAAGTCTAGAGAAGAGGGATCCGATCCCGCTGATTATTGGTCGGCCTGGGGGCTTAGATTTATTTTTGTGAATCTTTGGCAATTGGTAAATCACCGGTACCCGTGGTGCATCCGGGGTAAGGTATCTAGCCTCTTTTTTCTTTAAAATACCCTCATCAGTTGCTGTTTTAACTAGATTTTTTAATTTTGACTTGAATTTCTTAGTGGGATTGTTTTTCAACTTTTCATAGGTATCCTGGTCTCCAACCAATCTATTTAATTCCTCTAAATAATCAGCTTTATTTAATATTACCACCCCCCCTCCCTTATCAGCCGACCTGATCACTATATTTTTGTTTTTTATCAGTGTCTCTAAACCTCTCTCTAAATCTTTTTTTCTTCTTTGGGGTTTAACAACAAGCTTGTCCAAATCCTGTTCCACCAGAGATTTGAACACCCCAACGAAATGATTATTACTAATCTGGGGGTTGAATGTTGAGTTATTCTTCAAAGTTGTATGTATATATTCCTCTTCCGGGGAATTTGATACTGTTGCTTTATTGGAAAAATGTTTTTTTATATTAACTTTTCTTATAAATTTCTGTAAATCAATGAACACATCGAATTTATTAAGATTTTTTTCCATGGCATATTTTAGGCCTAAATCTAAAACTTTCAGTTCTTCTTGAGAAAAGTTTACATCACTTAAGTTAAAAATTCCCTCCATTAAACCATTCTTTTTCGCTTTCCTTTTACCTCCTCTGCATCCTCTTGTTCTCCTCTGTTTTTTTGATTTGATTGTGGGGTCGTGGGGTACCATGGTCTCCACTCCTCTGGTGGACTCTGGTCTCTCCCCCAGCCCCTGGGGGTTGTGGCACCTCTCCCTCTCGTAGTGGGGGGTCCCCCTGATCCTCTCCTCTGAAAATCCCCTCTCCGGTTACTGGGATACCATCCCCTTCCCCTATTTGTTGGAGGATAATAATCAGGCTGATTGTGAGCCCAAGGCTGCCCCCCATATCCTCCTCCTCTATTATATCCTCTTTGGTTATGGGATCCTCTATGGTCATAGCCCCTCTGACCATAGGAACCCCCTTGGGATGGGTAAGGGTGATCATACTCAAGAGGTTCAAAACGATTATATGTGGGTACACTATATCCGGATGCTGATGCACCATAGTAGTTGTTTGACTGACCACTATAGGTGGTTTTGGCGGGGTCTTTCTGAGAGTCAACAAACTTTCTAACGGGAGTTTTAATAGTATCCAGCACTCGAATTGGCTCTGTTTCCATAGGGTTAGGTGCAGTATTGGACTCCTCCCCCATTTCTTGCCATTTATAAACTTTGTTGGATTTATAGTCATTGGTGTCTCTGATGAATTTTTTAATTTTTTTCTTCTGGGTATCCTTATCCAATTTATCTACAAAATCCTGGAGCTGTTTTAGTTTATCCTTACATTCCCCAGAGGTAATAAGAGGGCCTAATTTGGATTTGATTCCATTAATGTTAGCCTCAATTAGTTTTAATCTTCTCTCCTTTCTTGCTATTAGCATTTCTAAGAGTTTCCTCTCAACACTATTAAAAAAGGAGAACCATTCATCCTCGAGATCTTTGTCTAGGAGCCCATCATTGGGAGCTAAATCCCATCTGAGCCGTCTGGGGGTCATCCCATCTTTCACATATTTTCTAAGGGAAAAAATATCCCACCAGGTCCTGACTTGCTTATCAAGGGCTCCCCTAAGATGTTTGAAATCCGAGTTGATATCAGATTGTTCATTATTGGACGAAAAAAATTCGTCTGCATTTATACTCCTGTCATTAATAAAAGTGAAAATCTCCATCATGAAAGAATGCAGCTGCTGTGACCAAGTGCTCTTACTTGTGAAACATAAAATCATACAATACAGCGCTCGCAAATATATGGTATCAAACAGATAAAATTCTTTTGTGAAACCAAAAAAGAAAAAAAGAAAGAAGATAATAAAACTTTGTTGCAGCTGCAGAGTGAAAGTACTGTACTTTGAAGATATGTAAACCAAGTGAACTGCGCTGGCAACTAAATGTGAAAGATATATATAAACAAAAACCACAAGACACCACAGGTGTTGGTAAAGTGGCACGTGAGTATAGATATGGATGTGTCAGAGAACTGGACCTGCAGCTCGCGCATCTGAGCCAGCACTCAGTGTGCGTGCACTGGACTGCACTACCAGAGCTCCAAGACCCTCCACAAAAATTATATCAATTGGTGTAGAAATGGCAGGATCATGGGACGATGCACTACTTGGACAAATGCATCTATCAAACCTCAGAAATAGCAGTTTAGCATACAATGATATAAATAAAAATATAAATGTATAAGTATGGCATATCAATTGTGCAAAAAATAGGATAGCATGGAGCAAACCACTCAGCAAGTTCCAGGTGACACAAAGAGACCATGAAATGTCATCTACAATATAAATACTCCTTCATGAGGCAAACAATAAACGGGCTTCCAACTTTTTCATCTTTTCCAACAACCAGGGCCAATAGTGTAGTGATGTAAAAAAGATTGCTCGTAAAACCACAGAAGCACACGTTCCACCGAAGGAGAGAAGAGAGGTATATAGCATAAAACCTTAAAAAACCAAAGGTCACCTGCGCATAAATGCGCTACTCACGGGACCGGTAAGGAAAGCAGGCATTCAGATATTTCGGTCGGTTCGCCGCTCTTGGCGTGCGTTCCACCGCCAGGAAGTGATGTCACTGGTACAAGACAAACGAACGTGGACAGGATGTTGCGTCGACGCGTTTCGCCCCTCCCCCAGGGCGTTATCAAAGACTTAACATCCTGCTGACGTGTAAACCTTTTATATTATGTTCAGTGAGTGACAGCCATTTGCGGCCAATGGGTGAAAAGTTACCCATTCCTTCCTCTATCATCATATCCTGTTTGCAAAATAAAACTTTACTCAATGGTCGGAGACAAACAACTCCAGTGTACAGATAGGTGTTTACAGCATCTTCATAAGGAAACCATCTTAACACTCACTACCTTCCATAGAACAAAGTATATGCAAAAAATACTAACATCAGGATATCTAGATAGGCGGAAAAAACTGGTACAATATATATTGAATATCTAAACTCCTAATAATAAAAACAATAGTTTAATACATTATCCAATAATTTAAAAATCTATAAAAATGACGAAGTAATATATGAAAAAATATATATATATGGATAAAAAAATTGTACAAAGGAAAATAAAAATATATATATAAAAAAATATATATATAAAAAAATATATATATAAAAAAATATATATATAAAAAAATATATATAAAAAAACCCCTTTCAAGTAGATGTAACTGATATGGCATCCCATATTTCACTCAATGATTTACTAATTTCCCAGATTAGATATTCATGATTGAGACATGGGAAAAAACAACACATGATCAAAAATACATAATGGTAAAAAAACAAAAATAAAACAAAATAAAAATAAAATAAAATAAAATAAAATAATATATATGGGACTAAAGTGCACAAACATATATATAGAAAATATATTGGGATATAATAGAAAAAATATATATTTATACACTACCAATTCGATAAAAAACAATTCAAGTCTAGCTCGATATTCAGGCCCAAGGGGTTCAAAGTGCGTAGTCTATGTATCCACTGGGTTTCATTTTGTGAGATATTTTGTCTAAAGTTAGAACCTCGCCAGTGATCTTCAACTCTGTCAATTCCACAGAAGGTGAGTAGGCTAGGGTCTTGGTTATGGAAAAGCCTAAAATGATTGGAAAGACCATGGAATCTATAACCCTTCTTAATCCTATTTACATGCTCATTAAGCCTTATACCCAGTTGTCTGGTGGTTCTTCCTACGTATTGTAGATTGCAAGGACAAGATAGAAGGTAGGTAACGTGCGTTGTACTGCAGGTTATAAATTTTTTAATTGCATACGATCTACCATCTACCAGAGAGCTGAAATGGGTGGTTTTCCGCTTGCGAAATTTAGATGTTTTACATATTCCACACCTCCCACAACTATAGAACCCAACACTGTCTAGAAAAGTGCATGTCTTCCTAGGGGGATCTATAACATTATGTGCTAACTGGAGCCTCAGAGTGGGCGGTTTGGTATAAATAAAATTTGGCTGTTTTGGCAGCACCTTCCTCAAGTCATCATCCTGATGAAGGAGAGGCCAATGCCTCTTTATGATTCTCTCCAGGTCACGATACTGTCTGTTAAAACCTGTGATGAAGGATAGGCTAAAATTGTTTTCCCCTTTTGATTTAGATTTAAACAGATCATCCCTATTCATTTCCCCGACTGTTTGCTTTATCTTCTCTAAATTTTCCAGACTATAGCCTTTTTCTTGAAATCTTTTCACCATGGTATTAGCTTGCAAGTTATAGTCACTTAAGTTACTGCAGTTTCTTCTAATCCTAAGTAGCTGACTTTTAGGGATACCCCCTAGCCATCTGGGATGGTGGCAGCTTGTCAGGGGGATATACCCATTTCGGTCAACATCTTTGAAGAAAGTGCGGGTGAGTAATTTATTATCTCCCTAAACAGTGTTAGGTCTAAAAAATTGATTTGTTGGTAACTGAAGCACTCAGAAAAGGATATACCAAACCTGTTGTTACTTATTTTGGCCATAAATTCTAAAAAGGAGTCGGGTGATCCTGCCCAAATAATCAGGATATCGTCTATGTACCTCTTATATAACCTGAGCTCTGGGATAATGGATCGATAGATGGCCTCATCCTCCCAAAAGCTCATGAACAGATTTGCCACTGAAGGTGCATACTTGGCACCCATTGCGACCCCTTTCTTTTGCCTGTAGTATTCCTTTTGGTGCCAAAAAAAGTTGTGGCTCATTGCTAGATCCAAAGCTTTTAAGATAAACTTCTTTTGTTTTAATTTTATATCTGTATCCTCTAATGCCCATCCTACTGCTTGTAACGCATGTTCTTGTTGGATGTTGGTATAGAGTGAATTTACATCAATACTTGCAAGCAGACAGTTGTCGTCTATTGTTATGGTCTTAGTTAATTCAATGAGTTCTCTGCTATCTTTAAGGTATGCAGGATATTTTTTGGTGAGTGGTTGCAGGAAACAGTCTAGATATTCACCAAGTCTAGAGAAGAGGGATCCGATCCCGCTGATTATTGGTCGGCCTGGGGGCTTAGATTTATTTTTGTGAATCTTTGGCAATTGGTAAATCACCGGTACCCGTGGTGCATCCGGGGTAAGGTATCTAGCCTCTTTTTTCTTTAAAATACCCTCATCAGTTGCTGTTTTAACTAGATTTTTTAATTTTGACTTGAATTTCTTAGTGGGATTGTTTTTCAACTTTTCATAGGTATCCTGGTCTCCAACCAATCTATTTAATTCCTCTAAATAATCAGCTTTATTTAATATTACCACCCCCCCTCCCTTATCAGCCGACCTGATCACTATATTTTTGTTTTTTATCAGTGTCTCTAAACCTCTCTCTAAATCTTTTTTTCTTCTTTGGGGTTTAACAACAAGCTTGTCCAAATCCTGTTCCACCAGAGATTTGAACACCCCAACGAAATGATTATTACTAATCTGGGGGTTGAATGTTGAGTTATTCTTCAAAGTTGTATGTATATATTCCTCTTCCGGGGAATTTGATACTGTTGCTTTATTGGAAAAATGTTTTTTTATATTAACTTTTCTTATAAATTTCTGTAAATCAATGAACACATCGAATTTATTAAGATTTTTTTCCATGGCATATTTTAGGCCTAAATCTAAAACTTTCAGTTCTTCTTGAGAAAAGTTTACATCACTTAAGTTAAAAATTCCCTCCATTAAACCATTCTTTTTCGCTTTCCTTTTACCTCCTCTGCATCCTCTTGTTCTCCTCTGTTTTTTTGATTTGATTGTGGGGTCGTGGGGTACCATGGTCTCCACTCCTCTGGTGGACTCTGGTCTCTCCCCCAGCCCCTGGGGGTTGTGGCACCTCTCCCTCTCGTAGTGGGGGGTCCCCCTGATCCTCTCCTCTGAAAATCCCCTCTCCGGTTACTGGGATACCATCCCCTTCCCCTATTTGTTGGAGGATAATAATCAGGCTGATTGTGAGCCCAAGGCTGCCCCCCATATCCTCCTCCTCTATTATATCCTCTTTGGTTATGGGATCCTCTATGGTCATAGCCCCTCTGACCATAGGAACCCCCTTGGGATGGGTAAGGGTGATCATACTCAAGAGGTTCAAAACGATTATATGTGGGTACACTATATCCGGATGCTGATGCACCATAGTAGTTGTTTGACTGACCACTATAGGTGGTTTTGGCGGGGTCTTTCTGAGAGTCAACAAACTTTCTAACGGGAGTTTTAATAGTATCCAGCACTCGAATTGGCTCTGTTTCCATAGGGTTAGGTGCAGTATTGGACTCCTCCCCCATTTCTTGCCATTTATAAACTTTGTTGGATTTATAGTCATTGGTGTCTCTGATGAATTTTTTAATTTTTTTCTTCTGGGTATCCTTATCCAATTTATCTACAAAATCCTGGAGCTGTTTTAGTTTATCCTTACATTCCCCAGAGGTAATAAGAGGGCCTAATTTGGATTTGATTCCATTAATGTTAGCCTCAATTAGTTTTAATCTTCTCTCCTTTCTTGCTATTAGCATTTCTAAGAGTTTCCTCTCAACACTATTAAAAAAGGAGAACCATTCATCCTCGAGATCTTTGTCTAGGAGCCCATCATTGGGAGCTAAATCCCATCTGAGCCGTCTGGGGGTCATCCCATCTTTCACATATTTTCTAAGGGAAAAAATATCCCACCAGGTCCTGACTTGCTTATCAAGGGCTCCCCTAAGATGTTTGAAATCCGAGTTGATATCAGATTGTTCATTATTGGACGAAAAAAATTCGTCTGCATTTATACTCCTGTCATTAATAAAAGTGAAAATCTCCATCATGAAAGAATGCAGCTGCTGTGACCAAGTGCTCTTACTTGTGAAACATAAAATCATACAATACAGCGCTCGCAAATATATGGTATCAAACAGATAAAATTCTTTTGTGAAACCAAAAAAGAAAAAAAGAAAGAAGATAATAAAACTTTGTTGCAGCTGCAGAGTGAAAGTACTGTACTTTGAAGATATGTAAACCAAGTGAACTGCGCTGGCAACTAAATGTGAAAGATATATATAAACAAAAACCACAAGACACCACAGGTGTTGGTAAAGTGGCACGTGAGTATAGATATGGATGTGTCAGAGAACTGGACCTGCAGCTCGCGCATCTGAGCCAGCACTCAGTGTGCGTGCACTGGACTGCACTACCAGAGCTCCAAGACCCTCCACAAAAATTATATCAATTGGTGTAGAAATGGCAGGATCATGGGACGATGCACTACTTGGACAAATGCATCTATCAAACCTCAGAAATAGCAGTTTAGCATACAATGATATAAATAAAAATATAAATGTATAAGTATGGCATATCAATTGTGCAAAAAATAGGATAGCATGGAGCAAACCACTCAGCAAGTTCCAGGTGACACAAAGAGACCATGAAATGTCATCTACAATATAAATACTCCTTCATGAGGCAAACAATAAACGGGCTTCCAACTTTTTCATCTTTTCCAACAACCAGGGCCAATAGTGTAGTGATGTAAAAAAGATTGCTCGTAAAACCACAGAAGCACACGTTCCACCGAAGGAGAGAAGAGAGGTATATAGCATAAAACCTTAAAAAACCAAAGGTCACCTGCGCATAAATGCGCTACTCACGGGACCGGTAAGGAAAGCAGGCATTCAGATATTTCGGTCGGTTCGCCGCTCTTGGCGTGCGTTCCACCGCCAGGAAGTGATGTCACTGGTACAAGACAAACGAACGTGGACAGGATGTTGCGTCGACGCGTTTCGCCCCTCCCCCAGGGCGTTATCAAAGACTTAACATCCTGCTGACGTGTAAACCTTTTATATTATGTTCAGTGAGTGACAGCCATTTGCGGCCAATGGGTGAAAAGTTACCCATTCCTTCCTCTATCATCATATCCTGTTTGCAAAATAAAACTTTACTCAATGGTCGGAGACAAACAACTCCAGTGTACAGATAGGTGTTTACAGCATCTTCATAAGGAAACCATCTTAACACTCACTACCTTCCATAGAACAAAGTATATGCAAAAAATACTAACATCAGGATATCTAGATAGGCGGAAAAAACTGGTACAATATATATTGAATATCTAAACTCCTAATAATAAAAACAATAGTTTAATACATTATCCAATAATTTAAAAATCTATAAAAATGACGAAGTAATATATGAAAAAATATATATATATGGATAAAAAAATTGTACAAAGGAAAATAAAAATATATATATAAAAAAATATATATATAAAAAAATATATATAAAAAAACCCCTTTCAAGTAGATGTAACTGATATGGCATCCCATATTTCACTCAATGATTTACTAATTTCCCAGATTAGATATTCATGATTGAGACATGGGAAAAAACAACACATGATCAAAAATACATAATGGTAAAAAAACAAAAATAAAACAAAATAAAAATAAAATAAAATAAAATAAAATAAAATAATATATATGGGATTAAAGTGCACAAACATATATATAGAAAATATATTGGGATATAATAGAAAAAATATATATTTATACACTACCAATTCGATAAAAAACAATTCAAGTCTAGCTCGATATTCAGGCCTAAGGGGTTCAAAGTGCGTAGTCTATGTATCCACTGGGTTTCATTTTGTGAGATATTTTGTCTAAGGTTAGAACCTCGCCAGTGATCTTCAACTCTGTCAATTCCACAGAAGGTGAGTAGGCTAGGGTCTTGGTTATGGAAAAGCCTAAAATGATTGGAAAGACCATGGAATCTATAACCCTTCTTAATCCTATTTACATGCTCATTAAGCCTTATACCCAGTTGTCTGGTGGTTCTTCCTACGTATTGTAGATAGCAAGGACAAGATAGAAGGTAGGTAACGTGCGTTGTACTGCAGGTTATAAATTTTTTAATTGCATACGATCTACCATCTACCAGAGAGCTGAAATGGGTGGTTTTCCGCTTGCGAAATTTAGATGTTTTACATATTCCACACCTCCCACAACTATAGAACCCAACACTGTCTAGAAAAGTGCATGTCTTCCTAGGGGGATCTATAACATTATGTGCTAACTGGAGCCTCAAAGTGGGCAGTTTGGTATAAATAAAATTTGGCTGTTTTGGCAGCAAAAAAAAAAAATCTAGTTAAAACAGCAACTGATGAGGGTATTTTAAAGAAAAAAGAGGCTAGATACCTTACCCCGGATGCACCACGGGTACCGGTGATTTACCAATTGCCAAAGATTCACAAAAATAAATCTAAGCCCCCAGGCCGACCAATAATCAGCGGGATCGGATCCCTCTTCTCTAGACTTGGTGACTTGGTGAATATCTAGACTGTTTCCTGCAACCACTCACCAAAAAATATCCTGCATACCTTAAAGATAGCAGAGAACTCATTGAATTAACTAAGACCATAACAATAGACGACAACTGTCTGCTTGCAAGTATTGATGTAAATTCACTCTATACCAACATCCAACAAGAACATGCGTTACAAGCAGTAGGATGGGCATTAGAGGATACAGATATAAAATTAAAACAAAAGAAGTTTATCTTAAAAGCTTTGGATCTAGCAATGAGCCACAACTTTTTTTGGCACCAAAAGGAATACTACAGGCAAAAGAAAGGGGTCGCAATGGGTGCCAAGTATGCACCTTCAGTGGCAAATCTGTTCATGAGCTTTTGGGAGGATGAGGCCATCTATCGATCCATTATCCCAGAGCTCAGGTTATATAAGAGGTACATAGACGATATCCTGATTATTTGGGCAGGATCACCCGACTCCTTTTTAGAATTTATGGCCAAAATAAGTAACAACAGGTTTGGTATATCCTTTTCTGAGTGCTTCAGTTACCAACAAATCAATTTTTTAGACCTAACACTGTTTAGGGAAGATAATAAATTACTCACCCGCACTTTCTTCAAAGATGTTGACCGAAATGGGTATATCCCCCTGACAAGCTGCCACCATCCCAGATGGCTAGGGGGTATCCCTAAAAGTCAGCTACTTAGGATTAGAAGAAACTGCAGTAACTTAAGTGACTATAACTTGCAAGCTAATACCATGGTGAAAAGATTTCAAGAAAAAGGCTATAGTCTGGAAAATTTAGAGAAGATAAAGCAAACAGTCGGGGAAATGAATAGGGATGATCTGTTTAAATCTAAATCAAAAGGGGAAAACAATTTTAGCCTATCCTTCATCACAGGTTTTAACAGACAGTATCGTGACCTGGAGAGAATCATAAAGAGGCATTGGCCTCTCCTTCATCAGGATGATGACTTGAGGAAGGTGCTGCCAAAACAGCCAAATTTTATTTATACCAAACCGCCCACTTTGAGGCTCCAGTTAGCACATAATGTTATAGATCCCCCTAGGAAGACATGCACTTTTCTAGACAGTGTTGGGTTCTATAGTTGTGGGAGGTGTGGAATATGTAAAACATCTAAATTTCGCAAGCGGAAAACCACCCATTTCAGCTCTCTGGTAGATGGTAGATCGTATGCAATTAAAAAATTTATAACCTGCAGTACAACGCACGTTACCTACCTTCTATCTTGTCCTTGCAATCTACAATACGTAGGAAGAACCACCAGACAACTGGGTATAAGGCTTAATGAGCATGTAAATAGGATTAAGAAGGGTTATAGATTCCATGGTCTTTCCAATCATTTTAGGCTTTTCCATAACCAAGACCCTAGCCTACTCACCTTCTGTGGAATTGACAGAGTTGAAGATCACTGGCGAGGTTCTAACCTTAGACAAAATATCTCACAAAATGAAACCCAGTGGATACATAGACTACGCACTTTGAACCCCTTGGGCCTGAATATCGAGCTAGACTTGAATTGTTTTTTATCGAATTGGTAGTGTATAAATATATATTTTTTCTATTATATCCCAATATATTTTCTATATATATGTTTGTGCACTTTAGTCCCATATATATTATTTTATTTTATTTTATTTTTATTTTGTTTTATTTTTGTTTTTTTACCATTATGTATTTTTGATCATGTGTTGTTTTTTCCCATGTCTCAATCATGAATATCTAATCTGGGAAATTAGTAAATCATTGAGTGAAATATGGGATGCCATATCAGTTACATCTACTTGAAAGGGGTTTTTTTATATATATTTTTTTATATATATTTTTTTATATATATATTTTTTTATATATATATTTTTATTTTCCTTTGTACAATTTTTTTATCCATATATATATATTTTTTCATATATTACTTCGTCATTTTTATAGATTTTTAAATTATTGGATAATGTATTAAACTATTGTTTTTATTATTAGGAGTTTAGATATTCAATATATATTGTACCAGTTTTTTCCGCCTATCTAGATATCCTGATGTTAGTATTTTTTGCATATACTTTGTTCTATGGAAGGTAGTGAGTGTTAAGATGGTTTCCTTATGAAGATGCTGTAAACACCTATCTGTACACTGGAGTTGTTTGTCTCCGACCATTGAGTAAAGTTTTATTTTGCAAACAGGATATGATGATAGAGGAAGGAATGGGTAACTTTTCACCCATTGGCCGCAAATGGCTGTCACTCACTGAACATAATATAAAAGGTTTACACGTCAGCAGGATGTTAAGTCTTTGATAACGCCCTGGGGGAGGGGCGAAACGCGTCGACGCAACATCCTGTCCACGTTCGTTTGTCTTGTACCAGTGACATCACTTCCTGGCGGTGGAACGCACGCCAAGAGCGGCGAACCGACCGAAATATCTGAATGCCTGCTTTCCTTACCGGTCCCGTGAGTAGCGCATTTATGCGCAGGTGACCTTTGGTTTTTTAAGGTTTTATGCTGTATACCTCTCTTCTCTCCTTCGGTGGAACGTGTGCTTCTGTGGTTTTACGAGCAATCTTTTTTACATCACTACACTATTGGCCCTGGTTGTTGGAAAAGATGAAAAAGTTGGAAGCCCGTTTATTGTTTGCCTCATGAAGGAGTATTTATATTGTAGATGACATTTCATGGTCTCTTTGTGTCATCTGGAACTTGCTGAGTGGTTTGCTCAATGCTATCCTATTTTTTGCACAATTGATATGCCATACTTATACATTTATATTTTTATTTATATCATTGTATGCTAAACTGCTATTTCTGAGGTTTGATAGATGCATTTGTCCAAGTAGTGCATCGTCCCATGATCCTGCCATTTCTACACCAATTGATATAATTTTTGTGGAGGGTCTTGGAGCTCTGGTAGTGCAGTCCAGTGCACGCACACTGAGTGCTGGCTCAGATGCGCGAGCTGCAGGTCCAGTTCTCTGACACATCCATATCTATACTCACGTGCCACTTTACCAACACCTGTGGTGTCTTGTGGTTTTTGTTTATATATATCTTTCACATTTAGTTGCCAGCGCAGTTCACTTGGTTTACATATGGTTGTTATGATGACCCTTTGACTTTTAAATATTTTGAATCATGAAAGTAAGATGAATTTCATAAGTCCTTATCTACATTCTTGTTTCAGTAGCAGTTCAAAGTATTAAAGAAGAAGTCCAGCCTGAGCTTATTAGACTGAGCTTCTCCTAAGGGTCACAGGAGTGCAATTCGTTTTGCACTCCTGTGACCCGTTTTCAGCGGAGAGCGGTCTGAAGTCCGCTCTCTGCTGACGTCACTGGAATCAGTCCAGGCGGCACGTCATCCCGACTTCCCAAGTTTGGATCTGCCAGCTGCCTGGACTGATGGCAGTCTCAGCCTCTCAGCAAGCTGCTGATAAGGCTGCTCCCCGCCCCTGCACAGCTCAGCGCTCCTGTGACTATGGAGGAGCAAAGAGGAGAGATGCTGACTGACAGGCAGCAGCTCTCCGCTCGGGGAGGTGAGAGAACCGAGCCATCAGCAGTGTTCGATCGCTCGGGTTCTCAGTAAAGAGGTGGAGGGGGACAGATGCAGCATCAGTCTGATGCTGTATCCACCTAGGTAAGTATGAATAGCCAAAAAAAAATAAACTATACTTCTCTTTTAAACCAAGAGAATCAACATGATAGCCAGGCAACTAACATTTTTAAAAATAAAGATCAGCATACATAGCTTTGTTTTTTGTGCTTGGAGACTGTCAGCAGACACACTTACAGAATTAAAATCTGTATTGCTAACGCTGTTAAAGCAAATCCGTATTGCTAAATATCTAAAGAAATCTAATATGGCATTAATTACAACAGTCAACCTGGAAGTCCCAGCATACCATTATACACATTGACTTGATGGTGCCACCTAGTGTTCACGAAAGTATATTAGAGCTCCCTTATTTCCAAAGAGCAATGCCAACAGATGTTATACTACGAATATAGGACTGGCATGTACTGGCCATCGGGACTACCGGGAGTTTCCCAGCCTGTGAAAGTAATGTCCCCCCCTCCCAACAATATATATATATACTGTTTTGGTCTGGATGAAGTCCAGGGCCAAATTTTTGTCCCAGTCCAGCCCTGATATAGGATGATCAATAACCATAATTATATACATATTTAAAATGTTTAAATCAACACATTGGAGTGGCTTCACTACACCAGACTGTGTAACCCCGTCTATTGTTGTTGCGTCAGGGCCCAGCTGTTGAACATGTCATTTCCTTGCATGACTTTACTTCTGACATCATTGGTGTGTTTGTGTTTTGATCAGATATCTTCTTTTCCTTCAGTACTTAACACATCCTCACCTGGCAACAGGTAAGATCTGGAGGTTTGTCTTTTAAAAGTTATATTACTTGGCAAGTACATTAGTTAATGTCCTTGCAGTCATTGTTTTAGCTAGTGCTTTTTAAAGCCCAACTCCAGGCAAAAATGTTTAAAAAATAGCCCTCCAGGAACCTTTTAAAACAAAAAAGCAGCTCTTGCTGCCATATCCACCTTCTTTTCAGTGACTTGCAGTCATTCCTTTCAACCACTAGACATCCTCGGTTTTCAAGGTTGAATGATACTCAGTGACATACAATCCAAGTTTGAGGACATGCTGTTAGTGCAGGTGTCATTGAAATGTCCTCTGAAATGACATCACCACCATGCCCTGCACTCATATAAAACAACAGGGGGTGTGCAGCGCTTCACTGTGATTAGTGAACAAAAGTCCAACAGTATGAAAAAAGTCCCAAAATATGAATCCATGACTTGACTTAAAGCATACATGCCAACTTTCAAACTTGAGAATGAGGAACACTTGAGGGAGGCAGAGACCTGCGGTGCACTATGCACGCTGTTGGGAAAAGTGGGTGTGGTCAAACTTCACAGTGGTAGGGGCTTAAAATGTATGCTTAAACAAAACCCAGGCTTGTGCTAAAAGGTGGAGTGAAGGGGGTCAGATATGTCCTGGGGGGGGGGGGGGTGTTTTGGGTGGGGGGAGAACTTGCTAGAAAGTGGGGTGGGGTGGGGGTGGCCAGATATATGCTGGGGGTGCTTTGGGAGGGGAGTGGACTTGTGCTAGAATGTGGACGGGCAGATATGGGAGTGGGGCTCTTTAGGAGGGGAAAGGATTTGTGCTAGAAAGGGGGGGATTTCAAATCCAACACCCCCTTCTAGCACAAGTCCTCTCACCTCCAAACGCTCCCCCCAGCACATATCCTCTTACCACCGGCCCTGCCAAATCACTCCTCCAAGTGTACACCACTGTTATCTTCTACCTCCTGTCACTGCGCCCCCCTCCTCTGTAAATCTCCATTCATAATAAACTTATTAGTGCACCCCATGCAGAGCGGTGTCTCTCCTTCCCAACTCCTCCTCTTCTCTGTGTACATGAGAATGTCAGCGCCGAGGAGGAGGAGGCTTCTTCACTCTGCGGTGTGTTGTACAAGGAGGGGCAAATAGCAGAGTGTGGTACCCCAGACACCCTGCCAGAGATGCAGGGTAGGTTTTCCGGGTGTCTATGCTAGCGTGCTCTGTCAAGTCAGTTACTGGTCAGGTCAGTTACTGGAGCTTAGTGCCAGAATTTGTTCCGGCACTGGGCTCCAGGATTCAGCAAGGGAAAATATCCTGCTAAAGTGTCAATAACAGAAATCACAAAAATGTATATCAACAAATGACAGCAGCACTCACTGTATCTACACACAATAATACAAAGAATACCACCAAAACAAATGTGTTGTGCTGCCATATAATAAATAATGTGAACACACCATAAATTCAATAAAATACATAATATAACTACCACCATAAACAATAAATAAAAATATAAAGTACACAATTCATATAAAGTGAAGTGTAATAAATAAATCCATAAATAAGTAATTGTAAAGTTCATAAAATATAAATAAATCAATAAACAGGTGATTGAAGAAGTTCATGAAACTTCATAAATGACGAAAGAACAACCAAATAGAGAACAAAATCCATTACATCGCTTAGTGAAAGCACCAAACATAGTAAACAAAAACACTGGTTAGGCACACATTTAACCCTTTGAGCGCCCTGGATGTTTAACTCCTTCCCAGCCAGTGTCATTAGTGCAGGGACAGTGCATATTTTTAGCACTGATCACTGTATTAGTGTAACTGGTTCCCACAAAGTGTCAGTGTCAGATTGTCCGCCGCAAAAATGAAGTCCCGCTTATTGCGTTAGTAGCTGATCACCGCCATTTCTAGCAAAAAAAAAAAAAAATTCAGTATATATACACCATAGTTTATGCTATTACTTTTGCGCAAACCAATCAATTTACGCTTAATGGGAAGTATTTTTAGCAAGAATAAGATTTTTTTTATTGGAAAGGTTTTATAGCAGAAAGTTAAAAACTTTTTTTTCCTCAAAATTTTAGTTTTTTTTTTATTAGTTTATGGCGCCAAAAATATAAAACCCAGAGGTGATCAAATACCACCAAAAGAAAGCTCTAATGGTGGGGGGGAAAATGACATACATATCATTTATGCACAGTGTTGCATGAGTGCGCAATGGTCAGTAAAATAGCGCAGTGCCGGATAGTAAAAAATGGCCTGGTCATGAAGGGGGGTAAATCTTCCAGAGGTCAAGTGGTTAAACATGAAAGGAATCTAAGATCCTCATTGCTGATCTCTACATCTCCCACATTGCACTGTGGGGTGCCAGTAGTCTAGTAGATGCCCACACTGAGGATTTCAGTAAATGTACATCTGCGTTCAAGATGCCTCCCAGCACAAAAACAAGGAGCTTTGTACTCGAAACAAACAGGAATGAGATGGTGCCTATTTTTCCGAACTACTCTTAACTTAATAGATTTGGAGATAGTAGAGGTTCACTTTAAGACACTAAGAAGGGGGTTTCATACCACGTATCAATGTGGCTCTTGTATCTGTGTGAAGAACTGTCTATAAATAAAAAAAGGTTTACTGGAAAGCTATGTGCATTATAATTACCGTATTTATCGGTGTATAACACTCACCGGCGTATAACACGCACCCTAATTTATGAGGGAATTTTCAGGAAAAAAAACTTTTTTTTTTAAATAAACCACTTTGAAACAAAATAATGGTCAGTGAGCATCAATGCAGCCTGATTAGTGCCCATCTGCAGCCTCAATGCAGCCTGATCTGTGCCCATCTGCAGCTTCAGTGCAGCATGATCTGTGCCCATCTGCAGCCTTGCTCCTCACTGCAGCCTAATCATTGCCCATCTGCAGCCTAATCAGTGCCCATCTGCAGCCTTGCTCCTCATTGCAGCGTGATTCGTGCCCATCTGCAGCCTTGCTCCTCACTGCAGCCTAATCATTGCCCATCTGCAGCCTAATCAGTGCCCATCTGCAGCCTTGCTCCTCACTGCAGCCTGATTCGTGCCCATCTGCAGCATTGCTCCTCACTGCAGCCTGATTAGTGCCCATCTGCAGCATTGCTCCTCACTGCAGCCTGATTAGTGCCCATCTGCAGCATTGCCCCTCACTGCAGCCTGATCAGTGTCCATCTGCAGCCTTGCTGAAATAGACAGAGCCGGATCTCCTGTGTACTCGGCTCGGCGTCACGCCCAGTCCCGCCCCTTGGCCTGGATCCTATGATGGACATAATCCAATGCCGGGACGTCAATACTAGGAGCCGTCCAGGGGGCGGGACTGAGCGTGACTGCAAGCAAAGCCGAGTACACAGGGGATCCGGCTCTATTTCGGTGGCGCTTGTCCCCTCCTTCCCCTCGGTGGCAGCCTACATTGGCGTATAACACGTGCATACGATTTTCCCCCTATTTTAAGGGGGGAAAAATGCGTGTAATTCCGTGTACACACGAGCGGACTTTTCAGCATCAAAGGTCCGACGGTCTTTCCGACGGACTTTCGACGGAGTTACTACGGACTTTCGAACGACCGGACTTGCCCACACAGTGGAGCTTTCAGCCTGATTCATATAATACTATATAGGAAACCTTTAAAAACCTTTAAAAAAAAAACCCACAATAATACAACTGAATATAGAGTCAAATCTGTGTCACAGGGTTAGTCATTTTCCTTGCCGGATAAGGACCGATTTCCATGAATTCAAATTCCTGAATGGTTAGACTTGCTGACCCCCTTCGAGATTTGCCAAAATTATGGCATTAACAGAAACCTGTACCAACAGAAACATGGAAGCGGTCACTGCTGACCTTCTAACATTGATAGCTGTCTGACCTGCACGTTTTCCATTACGGTGGAACCAAGTCAGAACTGCTGATCTTCATGCTTGTTCCAGGTCAGGGATTCAGGTTTTTGAGGATGAAGAATCAACATGGCAGCCAGTCAACCAGTACCAGCACCTAAAGTGTCAGAAAACCGCAGCGCTCACACAAGAAAGTGAAAAATGGACTCACCGACTGCCAGAAGCATGTGTATATAATATTAATATTTTTTTTTATCACAGAGGCTGTTTGCTTGTTAAAATAAGGTAAATTTAAAGGATAACAGTGATCTATAGAGCAAGCATTTTGGTTTTAAAACAGCAAACTTTAAAAAAAAAATAAAATAGCTAAACTATTTTTAAAGGAAACCTGTCATGTAGAAAAAATGTAGGCTATCTTTGCTAAATGCTTCTTCCAAAAAAAACTAGCTAACTGGCTATTAGGCTTACCCACTGTTTTCAATACTTTATTAATCACTAATTCTGAACAAGTACAGTGATAAAGCATTCACAGCTTTCCCAGACTGCCATTACCTCCATAATTGTTCAGAGTCAGTGACTGAAAGTATAGCAGCGAGAACAGTCAGGAACCTAACTTTTTCTGAAGGAGATCAGCTATGGCAGCTTTCAGGTTTCAGATTTCTTTCTTAACATCTGTACACCAGCAAAATTGCATCATTATGATTCAGGCTGGGTTCACACTGGTGCGACACGACAGCCGTCCTACTTTGGATCCGACTTTGCCCTGCGACATGAAGCCGGCATGTTTCCGACTTTCAATGAACGGGGATCCGACTTGGATCCCCGCCAATGCCCGGCACTGTGTTTGGTATGAATCTTTAGGGGGAACTCTGCGCCAAATTTTAAATAAAAAACCGGCATGGGTTCCCCCTCCAAGAGCATACCAGGCCCTTGGGTCTGGTATGGACCTTAAGGGAACCCCCTACGCCAAAAAAATGGCGCAGGGGTCCCCCCAAATCCATACCAGACCCTTATCCGAGCACGCAGCCCGGCCGGACAGGAATGGGGGTGGGGACGAGCAAACGCCCCCCCCCCTCCTGAACCATACCAGGCCGCATGCCCTCAACATGGGGGGGTTGGTGCCTTGGGGAGGGGGGCGCGCTGCGGGCCCCCCCACCCCAAAGCACCTTGTCCCCATGTTGATGAGGACAAGGGCCTCTTCCCGACAACCTTGGCCGTTGGTTGTCGGGGTCTGCGGGCGGAGGGCTTATCGGAATCCGGGAGCCCCCTTTAATAAGGGGGCCCCCCAGATCCCGGCCCCCCACCCTATGTGAATGAGTATGGGGTACATGGTACCCCTACCCATTCACCTAGGGAAAAGTGTCAATAAAAAAAACACAGTACACAGGTTTCAAGATTAATCTATTAGGCAGCTCTGGCATCTTCTTCCGACTTCGGGGGAGGGGTGTCTTCTTCCGACTTCTCCCGACTGCTGGGACTGTGACGGCATAAGGGGGCGTGGTCATCGGGTTATGACCACGCCTCCTAAAACGTCACAGTCCCAGCATGCCCAGGGACTGTGACGGCATAAGGGGGCGGGGTCACTGCCTATATAAGTCAGAGCGGAGCGCCCAGAGTGCATTCCAGCCGGAGAGAGCGTTGTGTCAACATCAGAAGAAGAGAAGAGGGCAGAAGGCAGAAGACCGAAGACCGGGCTCCTCCGCTATAGCAAAAGAGCGGCAAAAGAGCAGAAGATAGCGGAGGAGCCCGGCAGAAGACCCGGAGAGCGCGGAGAAGAACCGGAGAGTCCCCCGAAGAGAAGAAGGCAGCAGACCGGGCTCCTCCGCTATAGCAAAAGAGCGGCAAAAGAGCAGAAGATAGCGGAGGGGCCCGGCAGAAGACCCGGAGAGCGCGGAGAAGAACCGGAGAGACCCCCGAAGTCGGAAGAAGACCCCCGGAGATGTCTAATAGATTACTTTAAAAATCTGTGTAGTGTTTTTTTTTTAATTGACACTTTTTCCCTAGGTGAATGGGTAGGGGTACGATGTACCCCATACTTATTCACATAGGGTGGGGGGCCGGGATCTGGGGGCCCCCTTATTAAAGGGGGCTCCCGGATTCCGATAAGCCCCCCGCCCGCAGACCCCAACAACCAACGGCCAGGGTTGTCGGGAAGAGGCCCTTGTCCTCATCAACATGGGGACAAGGTGCTTTGGGGTGGGGGGGCCGCAGTGCGCCCCCTCCCCCAAGGCACCAACACCCCCATGTTGAGGGCATGTGGCCTGGTACGGTTCAGGAGGGGGGGGTGCTCGCTCGTCCCCACCCCCATTCCTGACCGGCCGGGCTGCGTGCTCGGATAAGGGTCTGGTATGGATTGGGGGGGACCCCCATGCCGTATTTTCGGCGTAGGGGGTTCCCCTCAAGGTCCATATCAGACCTAAGGGCCCGGTATGCTCTTGGGGGGGACCCATGCCGGTTTTTTATTTAAAATTTGGCGCGGAGTTCCCCCTCAAGATCATCTGAGCACAAGTCACGTGCCGAAGTCGGATCATGCGAGACGGCGATCCGACTTTGATCCGACTTCAATGATAGTCAATAGGCTGAAGTAGGATCAAAGTCGGACCAAAGTAGTACAGGGAGTATTTCTAAAGTCGGAACGACTTGTGTCGGACCAGTTAGGATGGCTCCCATAGGGAAACATTGGATTTCACACGTCATGCGACATGAGCTCCCAATGTCGGAGCGTTTGTCGGACCAGTGTGAACCCAGCCTCAAGGAGAATTTCACCTCTCATAACATTACACCCATATTCAAGGTGTAGCTTGTAACATATTATTAAACGGAATGTACCGACCACCACCATCCACCCATGGGGCTCCCTGATCTGACAGCGAGCAGGGATCTATTTTTTTGGTAAAGGGTGAACTTATCCTTTAATGCAATAAGCAAAGGGAGGTAAGTTCCTATGAGATAATATAGGAGCTCATTTCTATTAAAGTGATTGTAAAGTCTCGTTTAAAAAAAAAAAAATAACACACATGTTATACTCACCTCTTCTGTGCAGTTGGTTTTGCACAGAGCAGCCCGGATCCTCCTCTTCTCGGGTCCCTCTTTGCTGCTCCTGGCCCCTCCCTCCTATCGAGTGCCCCGATAGCTAGCAGCTTTCTATGAGGGGACCGGAGCCGAGTAAGAGCAACGTGTATCCATTCAGACACGGAGCCCCAACCCCCTCTCTCCCCTGATTGGCTAGCTGACTTTGAATGACAGCCGCGGGAGTCAATGGCGCCACTGCTGTGTCTCAGCCAATCAGGAAGAGTGTCCCAAATGGCTAAGACATTCGTGGACATCGCTGGAGAGAGATGGGGCTCAGGTAAGTAATAAGGGGGTTCTGGGGAGGCTGCTACACACAAAAGTTCTTTTTATCTTAATGCATAAATGTCAATGGGTCCCAAAAAAGTATCAAAAGTGTCTGATCTGACCGCCGCAATGTCACAGTCCCAATAAAAATCGCAGATCGCCGCCATTACTAGTAAAAAATAAAAAATAATAAAAATGCCATAAATCAATAACCTATTTTGTAGGTGCTATAACTTTTGTGCAACCCAATGAATATAGGCTTATTGCGATTTTTTTACCAAAAATATGTAGGATACTTATCGGCCTAAACTGAGGAAAAAATGTTTTTTAAAAAAAATTGGGTTATTTATTAGAACAAAAAGTAAAAAATATTGTGTTTTTTTCAAAACTGTCACTCTTTTTTTGTTTATAGCACAAAAAAAAAATTGCAGAGTTGATCAAATACCACCAAAAGAAAGCTCTATTTGTGGGGGAAAAAAGGACATCAATTTTTTTGAGTAAAGCGTCGGACGACTGCGCATTTGTCAGTTAAAGCGACACAGTGTCGTATCGCAAAAAATGGTATATAGAGGTCAAGTACAACGCTGCGCTAGGAATAAGACACAAACAGCAGCCAACATACCCGTAGACTCAGGATCAAACTAACAGTAAAAATTCAAAAGTCTGGCGCTATGAGCTACGTGAAAAAGTGATAAATAAATGATGCAAAAAATATTTTAAATATTCAGTGACTTCAAAGCAAATATTTAGGTGTGAACCAGAAAAATGCTACGTGAATGAATGTGATAGTGAATAAAATGATAACACTTGAATACATATACTAAATCAGGTGATGTAAAAATCACAGAATGATATTGAATGCAAAGTCCAAATAAGTGAACAAACAAAAGCAAAGAGTCTGTGATAACAGTGCAAAAATAATGATGAACAGGTATCTCCTGAGCATGCAGGGGGATTGTTCAGACCCGGCAACCTGGTAGATAAATGGGCCGTATGGAGACCAGAAGTGCACAGAGGATATATTTGCTTTGAAGTTAAATTTTCCACTCTTTGTTATATTGCAGCCATTTGCTAAAATCATTTAAGTTCATTTTTTTTCCTCATTAATGTACACACAGCACCTCATATTGACAGAAAAACACAGAATTGTTGACATCTTTGCAAATTTATTAAAAAAGAAAAACTGAAATATCACATGGTCCTAAGTATTCAGACCCTTTGCTCAGTATTTAGTAGAAGCACCCTTTTGATCTAATACAGCCATAGGTCTTTTTGGGAAAGATGCAACAAGTTTTTCACACCTGGATTTGGGGATCCTCTGCCATTCCTCCTTGCAGATCCTCTCCAGTTCTGTCAGGTTGGATGGTAAACGTTGGTGGACAGCCATTTTTAGGTCTCTCCAGAGATGCTCAATTGGGTTAATGTCAGAGCTCTGGCTGGGCCATTCAAGAACAGTCACTGAGTTGTTGTGAAGCCATTCCTTCATTATTTTAGCTGTGTGCTTAGGGTCATTGTCTTGTTGGAAGGTAAACCTTCGGCCCAGTCTGAGGTCCTGAGCACTCTGGAGAAGGTTTTCATTTAGGATATCCCAGTACTTGGCCGCATTCATCTTTCCCTTGATTGCAACCAGTCGTCCTGTCCCTGCAGCTGAAAAACATCCCCACAGCATGATGCTGCCACCACCATGCTTCACTGTTGGGCACTGTATTGGACAGGTGATGAGCAGTACCTGGTTTTCTCCACACATACCACTTAGAATTAAGGCCAAAAAGTTCTATCTTGGTCTCCTCAGACCAGAGAATCTTATTTCTCACCATCTTGGAGTCCTTCAGGTGTTTTTTAGCAAACTCAATGCGGGCTTTCATGTGTCTTGCACTGAGGAGAGGCTTAAAGCCCCGACTGGTGGAGGGCTGCAGTGATGGTTGACTTTCTACAACTTTCTGCCATCTCCCGACTGCATCTCTGGAGCTCAGCCACAGTGATCTTTGGGTTCTTCTTTACCTCTCTCACCAAGGCTCTTCTCCCCCGATATCTCAGTTTTGCCGGACGGCCAGCTCTAGGAAGGGTTCTGGTTGTCCCAAACGTCTTCCATTTAAGGATTATGGAGGCCACTATGCTCTAAGGAACCTTAAGTGCAGCAGAAATTTTTTTGCAACCTTGGCCAAATCTGTGCCTTGCCACGATTCTGTCTCTGAGCTCTTCAGGCAGTTCTGTTGACCTCATGATTCTCATTTGCAATGACATGCACTGCGAGCTGTAAGGTCTTATATAGACAGGTCTGTGGCTTTCCTAATCAAGTCCAATCAGTATAATCAAACACAGCTGGACTCAAATGAAGGTGTAGAACCATCTCAAGGATGATCAGAAGAAATGGACAGCACCTGAGTTAAATATATGAGTGTCACAGAAAAGGGTCTGAATACTTAGGACCATGTGATATTTCAGTTTTTCTTTTTTAATAAATCTGCAGAAATGTCAACAGTTCTGTGTTTTTCTGTCAATATGGGGTGCTGTGTGTACATTAATGAGGAAAAAAATTAACTTAAATGATTTTAGCAAATGGCTGCAATATAACAAAGAGTGAAAAATTTAAGGGGGTCTGAATACTTTCCGTCCCCACTGTGTATATATATATATATATATATATATATATATATATATATATATATATATATACACATATATACACATATATACATACATATATATATATATATATATATATATATATATATATAAAATTATTATACAGAATTTATATAGTGCAGACTGTTTACGCAGCGCTTTACAATATTAGGGCAGACAGTACAATTACAATACAATTCAATACAGCGGGGAATCAGAGGGCCCTGCTATTTAGAGCTTACAATCTAGGAGGGAGGGTTAAGTTATACAAAAGGGTAATAGCTGTGGGGGATGAGCTAATGGACAAAATAGTGCAGTTGTTAGATGGAGGCAGGATAGGCTTCGCTGAAGAGTAAAGTTTTCAGGGATCGCCTGAAAGTGGATAAATTTGGAGACAGTCTGACAGATTGGGGTAGCGAATTCCAGAGGATGAGCGAGGTTCAGGAGAAGTCCTGGAGGCGGATATGGGAGGAGGTGATGAGGGAGCTAGAGAGCAGGAGGTCTTGGGAGGAACGAAGAGGGCAATTAGGTTGGTATTTTGAGACTAGGCTAGTGATGTAGCTGGGGGCAGAGTTGTGGATGGCTTTGTAACTTAATGTTGACAGAGAAAATTGAGTACTGTCCGTGATACATTTTTTATTTGCACTAAGATACAATTTTTCAGGACAAGCTTTCGGGGTATGTCCCCTTCTTCAAGGTCCAAGCAGTACTGATTCACAAATGTTTAAGCAGCATGTTAAAGAAGAAGAAAAAAAAGAGAAAACCAAACACATACAAATCAATGGTAATAAAGATAGCAGCAGAGTTATGCCCCGTACACACGGTCGGATTTTCCGATGGACATTGTCCGATCGGAGCGTGTTGTCGGAAATTCCGACCGTGTGTGGGCGCCATCGGACATTTTCCATCGGATTTTCCGACACACAAAGTTGGACAGCAGGAGATAAAATTTTCCGACAACAAAATCCGATCGCGTCAATTCCGACCGTGTGTGGCCTGTTCCGACGCACAAAGTGCCACGCATGCTCAGAAGAAATTCCGACACGGGACAGCTCGTTCTGGTAAACTTAGCGTTCGCAATGGATACAGCACTTTCGTCACGCTGCAATGTAAAAAATGGTTTAATACAGCGCACTCTCTTCTTCTTTATAATGTGACAAGAATGAAGTAGTTTTGCTGCTCATATTCACACACACTTCTCACAAAGTTTTATTTGTCTTTTTTTAGTGGGATTCCCTCAATATATTGTTATTAGTTGTCACATCTGACAGTTTTACATATATATATATTTTTTTTTAATCCTTTTTTTTTCTTTAATGTTTGTATTTTTTGCAAGGCTGATCTTTGTTCAATGTTATTTTTATTTTTACTCCAGAATATTTTTGTGTGTGTTTTGTGTGTCAAGTTACCCCAGCACCATTGATATCTTTTATTATTTAATCTCCATGAGATTGTTTGTTGTTGGTGTCCCTTGTTAATTTCACATTGTATATTAGAAATGTACCTGAATCCTCACAAACAAACCATAATTTTTGAAGTAAAACACATAGGAGAGTATAATTCAAACAAAAATCCTTTATTAAGGTATCAGAACCAAACAAAGAGGAAGGCAACACTGGATCAACATGAGAAATTAGTGAAGCCTGGGACCCCCACGGCAGACAACAATTCTTCAACATCAAAATTGGTGGCCTGAGGAGTCCATATATAAGGGAGGGCAGTCTGGTCCGGGATTCACAGAGATCGGGATAGCAGCAGATGACATCAGTGTCCCCAGGCTGTGGTACCACAAGAGGCTGCATTTTTTGGCCGACCAGACTGGATCCAGGGTCCAATCACTCTCTAGTCTTCCTTTCACACTTCCTTCCGGGCTGTGGCTGTGCAGTTGGAGATGTGGCAGGAGGAGGAGTAGGACCTGGAGGAGGAGGAGGACTGGGGGGACCTGGAGGAGAGGGAGGAGGAGGAGGAGGACCTGCAGGAGGAGGAGGAGGACCATCCCAAACATGTGTGTCAGGTGTAATTTGGCCCCTCATACCTTTCTCCAGAGCCTCTGATATGAGGGCCTCACACATGGCTTGTTGGCCCTCCTCCATCCTCTGCATTTTATATGCAATGAATGCACAAATGTTCTCCTGCCTGGTGTGTGGTGCTCCCAGGACCTCTGTAGCCCTACAAAAAAATCTGATAGCCGCCTCCTCTAGGGTACTCCTCCTACTGCCACTTTCTGTTTTCACCGGGGGTGGAGGGACCTCGATATCAGCCAGCCGGCTCGGCCCGGCCACCTCCTGGCTGAGACTTCCCTGTGTATGAAAAAGGGACATGGTTTTAGTTTTTGCATCATCAATCACAATCCTCAATTAGTACTCCCAACTAACATCTAGTTAACATCATTGATTGGACAAGCAGAAATATTTAGAGGAATGCTATACCTGGCTCAATCTGGGCTCCTCCACATGTGGCCTGGAAGGCCCAGGTTGGGCGTCAGAAGCCTCAGCCAGGGGGGAAGGAAGCGTGGAAGGAAGACTGGAGAGGGATGGCCTGGGTTCAGTCTGGCCTGCCAGAAAATGCAGCCTGTCGTAGTACAACATCCTGGGGACATAGATGTCATCTGCTGCTCCGGATCTCTGTGAATCCAGGACTTTATTGCGCTCCCTCAGATATGTGCTCCTCAGGCCACCAATGAAGATCTTTAAATAGGTGATGTCTGCCGTGGGGATCACCTGCTTCACAATTTCCAACAATTGCTCCAGTGCTGCCTTCCTCTTTGCTTGGTTCTTGTAATGGGGGTGGGTAATCTCCCACAGACAGGGCAGCTCCCTTAGCATATCAATGAATAGTGACATGAAGTCAGTATCTTCTTTCAGTACCATATCCATGTTCACTGCAAGACACAACACAAGACAAAGCCTAATGTCAGACCAAACTCTCCTAATCTTGTTACAATATAGGCCTCAATCTATAGAAGCAGTATAGGCCCAAGTTTGTCTCTTACCTTCGTTCTTACGATCGCCGCGTTCAATGCTCCTTCCTCCGCTCACAGATCAAACGTAATACGCACGTGTGTTACGCTTTATATACACTGCGCATGCGTGTAACTCCACCCGCCCCTGACGTTCTTTCTAGTGTATTCCCCGCCCCTTTTCGTTCGGCGCAGTGGGTGAAGAGCATGATGGCGGACATACAGCAGGTGCGGGCTAATTGTAGCAACGAGGAGGAGGAGGAGGAGGAGGAGGAAAGGGCGGATCCAGGCACGTCCCGATCCAGAAGGAGACATTTTAAGGCCACAAATATGTCATTTGGGGAGATGTTGGAGATGGTCGACATCATGAGGAAGTCCGACTATGACGGAAAATATGGGCCTTACCCCAACCCCAATATCCGAAAGGCCAAAATCATGGCGAAAGTGGTCAGGAGTCTAGAGCGGAATTTCGGGGTACGAAGGTCTAAAGATCAGCTCAGGAAGCGGTGGTCGGACCTGAAGTTGAGAGAGCCAGAGCAGTACCGAAAGATCCGGAGAGTGCTGCAAAAAAGTAAGTAGTTGTGCTGTGTTCCTATTCTTTCTGTCTTTATTACGTTCATTCTGCTCCATATGCTTTGATTAGTTGTAACGTTTCCAAAGGTCAACTTTAATGTTCATGGGCACATTATTCGTTCGTATCAAACATTTTTTTTTCGGCCTCTAGAACACCATTGTTTAGGCCATATGCATTTTCACACATTTTTGGGGGCCTACTTGGATGCCAAATATTTGTTTGTGTAGATGGGTTTGTTACTAGAATGAAATGCAAACTAGATTGTATGTAAGGAGAGGACACTGAGCAGCTGTTTTCACATCTGGACACTGGAGCACTAGTGTGGGACAAAAGAACACAATTTTTATTAGGGTGGGCACACAGGTGCTCCAGTGTATACTATAGGGGGGTCTCCATCTGTGAAGCTTGTACAAAACAGGTAAAGTATTGCAGCTTGACAAAGGGCAATAAAAAAAAATACATCTTGGAACTCGGCTAAAATAGACAATTTTACCCCACTTCCAAGCAATGTTTCCTATTTCTATAGTTCTGCCATCAAATATCTGTGTGCTAAGTATACCATTTTTGTTTTACATAGGGGAGAAAAGACTCGGAGGACACCCCTCATCCGAGGAGACCAGAGACCCCCCACCTCTGGAAGAAGGAGAAATAACACCAACCCAAGAAGAAGAGCAGGAGGAAGAAGAAGATGTGGTGGAGATTGGCACCACAACAGGTGAGTGTCTGCGACAACAGGCTCAGGTAAAAGAGATGGCTGGTGGCAGATTTTTGAGACCTTTTTTTTTGTTCTTTATCTCTTTTTAGGTGATCGTGATGTGAGGGATCCAGAACCCTTTACTTCTGAAAGTGCCCAGATCCTGATCGGGGAGATCATGGGATGTAATCTCGAATTGCACAACATACAGCAACAAATCAGTGATGTTATTAAAAAAAATAATAACATCATTGATGTTTTGGGGCGAATTTAAACCCCACAAAATCACCTGTTTTATTGTGGTCCAATCTTTTAAAATTTTTTACAATGTTTTGAAAAGCCAAATTTGGAGGATGCACACAGTGTGCCAACATGTGCTATCTGCCATCACGGGAGATCAATGGACGCGTTTTGGGGGGGCAACCCCTTCCTCAATTATAAAGTAGCGTTGAGGAAGGGCTTGCTCCCCCCAAACACGTCCCTTGATCCCCCCTGATGGCAGATAGCACATGTTGACATTTGTAAATTGGTGTGCATCTTCCAAATTTGGCTTTTCCAGGGGTGATTTCCCCCCATCTGAACGCTATATCAAACCCAGTTCCTAAATACTGATGTCTGATATAGCCTTCAGGTTTTACCTAATGTGAACTTTGTAAGTTCAAGTTTTTTGGCTTTCTTGTTGGTTTTACACAGGCCTGTTTTATCTGAAATGGATATTTCGAATTTTCATAATGCTACTGCAAACATTGTTATACAACAAACATGTTGGTTTGTTTTAAAAACCTTTCGTAAATGCACATGTGATTGTGCAGCTATAAAAAAGTGGCTTAATCAAGAATGTGTGGATTATTGTCTCAACACTACAACACTTTTGGGGTGATGTAATTGCTCTTTTATGCAAAAATGGGGGTTATTTCCTAAGGGAAAAGACACTTTGCACTACAAGTGCAGGTTCAGTGCAGTTGCAAGTGCACTTGTAGTGAAATGTGTTTTTGCATTTAGGAATTACCAGCCAACACAGTTTTTTCTAAGGTTACCCAATCACGACATTTTCTGCACTCAACACATTTCTGTCAGGGTCAGCTAAAAGAAACACAAGCAGTAAATGTCCACAAAGAATTTTTTTGGGTTGGTTTTTATTTTAAAAAGTTTTCACAGATTGTCTGGCATATTGATAGCCCCCCTACCCGCAAAGAACTCCAGGTAGCGTAACCGGACATCACGGGCACTCAGGGAGGGCAAGCCAGGACGGCCACTTTCAAGCGCCGTCAGTGTTGATGGATTTGGATTTCCGGCCTCAGGCCCAACTGAGCCAGCATAGTTTGCTGAATGTTTTCTTAAAAAATTATGGAGAACACAGCAGGAAAGTATTATATGGTTCAGTTTATACTCCGCCATATGGATGGGTGTCAGAAATAATCGGAACCGGCTGGCCAGGATTCCAAATGTGTTCTCCACCACTCTTCGGGCTCTGGCCAGCCGGTAATTAAAAACCCTCTGTTCCGGGGTGAGGGTTCTCATCGGGAATGGCCGCATCAGGTGGTCCCCCAGCGCAAATGCTTCATCAGCAACGAACACAAATGGGAGACCTTCAACATTGTCCTCTGGAGGTGGCAAGTCCAAGCTGCCATTCTGGAGACGCCTGTAGAACTCCGTCTGGGCGATCACTCCACCATCGGACATCCGGCCATTCTTCCCCACGTCCACATACAAGAAGTCGTAATTAGCCGACACCACCGCCAACATCACTATACTATTAAACCCCTTGTAATTATAATAGTACGACCCCGAGTTGGGTGGTGGGACGATGTGGACGTGTTTCCCATCAATTGCCCCTCCGCAGTTAGGAAAGTCCCACCGCTGGGCAAAGTGGGAGGCCACAGTCTGCCATTCCTGTGGCGTGGAAGGAAACTGTTGAGGAAAAAACAATAAACATTACTATTTTTTCACAGAAACCTGGCAAGCAGATTAGACACAAACATTATGGGTCAACCTCCAAATAGCATTTATTAAGGGGAATTTAACAACAACAAAGTATAAGGTACACCTATCATATCCCCCCCCCCTCTCATGGGCCATTTCTAACATTATAGGGGGGGGAACTCTTGGACAGGTAACCCTCTTCACTTCATTGAGAGATGAATGCCTAAATACAGGGTATTACTTGGAACAGCCCCTCCTTAGTTACACTATTGGCAGCCCACTGGACAGGTAAGAAGTGTCATAATACAAAGATATAAATACACACTGTACACATTTGAGCACATTTGGACATTCTGCTATTACCTATCAAGATCATAATAGGATACAAGAACTTTAAACAGTACCATTGGAAAGTATACAGGCAGACCCTACTACATGCTTTGGGGAATTCATCCATAAATCTGACCAGTAAAGAGATGGGTATAGTGTGTATGGGTTTGGCAAAGTCAGCAGATAGATGATTGAGGATAGAGAATTGGGATCAGCTGACTTAGCAGTTGGGGGTAGGGAGGGTTACAAAAAATTTGGGGACACCACAAAAAAAAGCCTCTGGCACTCTGCCTGAATTTAAATCAAAAATAACATTTCCTAACATTTTAGGGGGTGTTTGGGGTAAAGCACTACTATGGAGCTGATAAAATACATTGTTAAGTGACTACATGAGGTGAATATAGGGCAGGAGACACCATGCTGGAGTGGTTATTGAAGGTCAAATATGTATGAAGGACCTAAAATAATAATTACATAAAATTCCAGCATGCATGAGGACAAAGGGGACATTCCCAGCATATTACAATCATGGTAATTAGGGAATGAGGAAAGAAATACAATATATTATCAAACATTAAATACAATAAAATGTGATATTAAAGGATAAAAATCTTACCTTCATATACTCCTTCTGCAGGACCTGGATGATGGCAGAACAGGTCTCTGGGATAATGATCCCCAGAGCCTGGGGGGAGATGCCTGTCGAGAACTTGAGGTCCTACAGGCTTCTCCCTGTGGCCAAATACCGCAAGGTAGCGACCAACCTCTGCTCCGGAGTGATGGCTTGCCTCATGCAGGTATCCTGCCTGCTGATATAGGGGGTCAGCGAAGCCAACAAACGGTGAAATACGGGGTCCGTCATCCGGAGAAAGTTCCTGAAATCATCAGGATTATTCTCACGGATCTCACGGAGCAAAGGCATATGAGAGAACTGGTCACGCTGAAGAAACCAATTCTTGGTCCATGAACTCCTCCCCACCCTGTTCATGGACTGGACTTGTGTCAAGGTCAGGACCCCAACACCAAGCCCCCGCACAGCACGAACTCTACGAGGAGTACGCATACGAAACATGGCTAGAAAACGGTCGGCTGCTCAGAACGAAGTAACAGAACGCACTGAAGAACAGCAAGGCCTGTGAAGAGCGACCTGAAAAACAGCAACGAGCGGACAAGATCGCACAGAAAACTCCAATACGAACTGACTGCACGCACTGAAGAGCAGATACAAACCCACAAGCACAAACTGAACGGCAGAAAACGATCTGAAAGCCACGAGTCTGAAAAAGCGCGAATCGTCTCTCACCAAACTTTTACTAACACGAGATTAGCAAAAGGAGCCCAAAGGGTGCTGCGCTTGGTTCTGAACTGGCCTTTTCTAGTCTCGTCGTACGTGCTTGACGTCACCGCGTTCTTGGCGATCGGAAATTCCGACAACTTTGTGCGACCGTGTGTAGGCAAAACAAGTTTGAGCCAACATCCGTCGGAAAAAATCCTAGGATTTTGTTGTCGGAATGTCCGAACAAAGTCCGACCGTGTGTACGGGGCATTAGTGAGATAACTTAATGTTAGTATTTTAAATTGAATTTGTTGGGCAAGTGGTAGCCAATGGAGGGATTGGCAGAGAGGGGTAGCAGACACTGTGCAGTTTGTAAGGTGGATGAATCTGGCAGCAGCATTCATGATGGACTGAAGGGGGGATAGTCTATTTAAAGGTAAGCCAATGAGGAGGGAGTTGCAGTAGTCAAGGCAAGAGATAACCAGGGAGTGAATCAGGAGCTTTGTGGTTTCCTTGGTTAGAAAGGGACGTAGTTTGGAGATGTTGTGGAGGTTGAGGTGGCAAGCTTTGGAAAGTGATTGGATGTGGGGCCGAAAGGAGAGTTCAGAGTCTAGGATAACACCTAGCACCCTGACATGTGGGGATGGGTGGATGATTGTGCCATTGCTCTTGACAGAGAAGTCAGGGGCAGAGGCACGTGGGGGAGGAAATATTATAAGCTCGGTTTTGGACAAGTTGAGTTTGAGGAAGTGGTGTGACATCCATACAGATATGTCTGTTAGTAAGTTAGTGGTGAGGAGACTGATGGAGTGAGTTGAGGGGTGGAGAGATAGATTTGTGTGTCGTCAGCGTAGAAATGATATTGAAAGCCGTGAGAGGCTATCAGCTGACCCAGGGAAGAGGTGTAGATTGAAAATAAAAGAGATCCAAGAACAGAATCTTGGGGGACCCCGACGGAGAAGGGAAGAGGAGTGGAGGAAGTAGAATTGTAAGTGACACTGAAGGTGCATTGGGATAGGTAGGATGAGAGCCACTGAGAGCACAGTCACGGAGACCAAGGGAGTAAAGTTTTTTAAGGAGGAGGGGGTGGTCAACCGTATCAAAGGCAGCTGAAGGGTCCAGAAGTAGGAGTACAGAATAGTGTCCGTTGGTTTTTGCAGTTAGTAGGTCATTCGTGAATTTTAAAAGAGCAGTTTCTGTGGAGTGTTGAGGGCGAAATCCAGATTGAAGGGGATCAAGAAGGTTGTTCTTAATGAGGTAGTCACTCAGTTGGTTGTAAACCAGGCGCTCAAGGAGTTTAGAGGAAAAGGGGAGCAAGGAGATAGGGCGTAGGTTGTTTAGATTGGTAGGGTCCAAGGACGGCTTTTTAAGTATGGGGGTGACCAGTGCATGTTTTAGAGCATTGGGGAAAATGCCAGAGATGAGAGATTGAAGATGTGCGTTAGAGAGTGTAGTATAGAGTCAGAGGGCGACCGTAGTGTTTGAGAGGGAATAGGGTCCAGGGGGCAGGTAGTTACATGGGTGTTAGAAAGGAGTTTAGCAACTTCGTCTGTAGTAGCAGATTTGAATAAAGGGAGTGTCAATTGTACCTGTTGATATGGGGTCTTAACTGGGGGAGATACCTGTAGAGTGGAGATTTCATCACGGATTGTATCAATCTTGTTTTTGAAGTGATTAGCAATCTCCTGGGCAGTGAGTGAGTCAGTGGGTGGAGGCTGTGGAAGACGAAGTAGAGAGTTGAAGGTAGAGAAAAATCTACGGGGACTGGATGAGAAGGTTTTAATAAGAGTTGTAAAATAGGCCTGCTTGGCAGTGTGGAGGAAAGAATAGTATTTTTGGAGGGCAGATTTGTATTGGTTAACCACTTCCCGCCCGGTCCATAGCAGATGACGGCCAGGCGGTGGTTCAGTTATCCTGACTGGGCGTCATATGACGTCCAGTAGGATAACAAGCCGCCGCGCACCCGCAGGGGCGCTCATCGCGGCGATCGGTGGAGCGGTGTGTCAGTCTGACACACCGCTCCACCGATCTTGGTAAAGAGCCTCTGGCGGAGGCTCTTTCCCACGTGATCAGCCGTGTGCAATCACGATGTCAATAGGAAGAGCCGTTGATCGGCTTTTCCTCACTCGCATCTGACAGACGCGAGTAGAAGAGAGCCGATCGGCGGCTCTCCTGATGGGGGGCTGCGCTGATTGTTTATCAGCACAGCCCCCCCTCAGATGATCACGCTGGACCACCAGGTATCAACACTAGGACCACCAGGGAGAGGGGCAACATGCGGATGGCCAGGTATGTACCCCATGGCCACCCACATGTGCCCAATGTGCCCAGTCAGTGCCCAATCTGTGCCAATCAGTGCCCACAAATGGGCACTGATTGGCACCAGTATATTGCAGTGATGCCCAGCAATGCCACCCTTAGGGGCATCAGTGCCACCAGTGTCATCAGTGCCACCCGACAGTGTCCATCGGTGCCACCTGTCAGTGCCCATCCGTGCCCATCAGTGCCCACCTATCAGTGCCCATCAGTGCCACCTATCAGTGCCACCCATAAGTACCCATCAGTGCCACCCATACGTAGCCGTCAATGCCACCTACGAGTGCCCATCAGTGCCACCTATGAGTGCCCATCGGTGCCACCTATGAGTGCCCATCAGTGCCGCATACCAGTGCCACCTATCAGTGCCCATCAGTGCCACCTATCAGTGCCGTCTATCAGTGCCCATCATCAGTGCCACCTCATTGGTGCCACCTCATCGGTGCCCATCAGTGCTGCCGTATCAGTGCCCGTCAGTGCAGCCATATCAGTGCCCGTCATTGAAGAAGAAAACGTACTTATTTACAAAAAATGTTAACAGAAACAAAGAAAAACTTGGGTTTTTTTTCGAAATTTTCGGGTTTTTTTTATTTGTTACGCAAAAAATAAAAAACGCAGAGGTGATCAAATACCACCAAAAGAAAGCTCTATTTGTGGGAACAAAATTATAAAAAAATTGTTTGGGTACAATGTAGCATGACCGCGCAATTGTCATACAAATTGCGACAGCGCTGAAAGCTGAAAATTAGCCTGGGCAGGAAGGTGTCTAATGCCGCGTACACACGGTCCTACTTTTCGTCTACAAAAGTCCAACGGACGCTGATGGACTAAAGCTGGCTGGTAATCCGATCGTGTGTGGGCTTCTCCGGACTTTCAACTGACTTTTTTAGCCTCAAATCCGACGTACTTTAGATTTGAAACATGTTTTAAAACTTTACTTCGTAACTACGACGGACCCCGAAATCCGCTCGTCTGTGTGCTAGTCCGACGGACAAAAAGCCACGCTAGGGCACCTATTGGCTACTGGCTATGAACTTCCTTATTTTAGTCCGGTGTACGTCATCACGTACGAATCCGTTAGACTTTTGTGTGGTCGTGTGTAGGCAAGTCCGTTCGTTAGAAAGTAGGCCGCAAGTCCGCCGCAAGTCCACCGAAAGTCTGCCGGAAGTCTGTCGGACAGGCTGTCCGACTTTTGTAGACGAAAAGTACGACCGTGTGTACGCGGCATAAGTGCCTGGTATTGAAGTGGTTAAAGTCTTTGAGAGACTTAGTCTTGTGCCACAGACGCTCAAGAGCGCAACGTTTTTTGAGAATTTTAGTGTCATATGTTGGCCAGGGTTGTAGGGGTCAAGGCCTGATTCTGCATGTAGTGAGGGGAGCGAGCTTGTCCAGGGTGGAGGACAGGGATTTATTGTAGAGGGAAGTGGCTTGGTTGGGGCAGGACAGGGGAGAGATTTTGTCATAGAGGTGGTCAGTAGCAGAATAGAGGAGGGAAGAGTTGAAGACAGGGAGAGAGAGAAACTAATAAGGTGATGGTCAGAGAGAGGAAAAGGATTGTTTGAGAAGTTGCATGGAGCGCATAGGTAGGAGAATACAAGGTCAAGGGTGTTGACATCAGAGTGAGTAGAAGCCTGTACCCATTGCTTCAGTTCAAATGAAGAGGTTAGACTAATGCCGCGTACACACGGTCGGACTTTCTATCCTACTTGGTCCGGCACACTTTCCGACGGACTTTGTCCGCCAGGTGCGCCGGACTTTAAAACGGACGGACTTGCCCACACACGCCGGGACTTTCCGGCGGGCTAAGTCCGCCCGTCTTTCCGACGGACTTTCGCCGGAGTTCCGGCGGACTTTCAGAATGAACGGACTTGCCCACACACGGCCAAGTCCGTTCATTTTGAACGTGACTCAGGTGCGACGGGACTAGCAAAGGATGTCAATCTTGCCGCTTTTATCGGCGAGATTGACACCTTGCGAGCCCCGTTGCGGGGCATACCAGGCCCTTAGGTCTGGTATGGATTATAAAGGGGCACCCCCTACGCCGAAAAAACGGCGTGGGGTCCCCCCTAAAATCCATACCAGACCCCGATCCGAGCACGCAGCCTGGCCGGTCAGGAAAGGGGGTGGGGACGAGCGAGCGCCCCCCCCCCTGAACCGTACCAGGCCGCATGCCCTCAACATGGGGGGTGGGTGCTTTGGGGGAGGGGGGCGCCCTTCGGGCCCCCCCCACCCCAAAAGCACCTTGTCCCCATGTTGATGAGGACAAGGGCCTCTTCCCGACAACCCTGGCCGTTGGTTGTCGGGGTCTGCGGGCGGGGGCTTATCGGAATCTGGGAGCCCCCTTTAATAAGGGGGCCCCCAGATCCCGGCCCCCCACCCTATGTGAATGAGTATGGGGTACATGGTACCCCTACCCATTCACCTATGAAAAAAGTGTAAGTAATAAAACACACTACACAGGTTTTTAAAATATTTTATTAAACAGCTCCGGGGGGATCTTCCTCCGGCTTCGGGGGTCTTCTTCCGGCTTCGGGGGTCCCTCCGCTTCATCTTCTCCCGGCGTCCGGTTGGTTCTCCTCCACTCTCTTCTCTCCAGTTCTTCGGCCGGCTCCTCTGCTGTGTTCAGGTAGCTCTCTTGCCAGCAGAGGTCCGGACTTCTGGGCTTCTTCTCTTCCCCAGATGTTGACACGACGCTCTCTCCGGCTGGACTGCTCTCCGAGGGCTGCGTTGTGACTTATATAGGCGGAGACCCCGCCCCCTTTTGATGTCACAGTCCCTGGGCATGCTGGGACTGTGACGTTTAGGGGGCGTGGTCAACATCACCCAGTGACCACGCCCCCTAAACGTCACAGTCCCAGCATGCCCAGGGACTGTGACATCAAAAGGGGGCGGGGTCTCCGCCTATATAAGTCACAACGCAGCCCTCGGAGAGCAGTCCAGCCGGAGAGAGCGTCGTGTCAACATCTGGGGAAGAGAAGAAGCCCAGAAGTCCGGACCTCTGCTGGCAAGAGAGCTACCTGAACACAGCAGAGGAGCCGGCCGAAGAACTGGAGAGAAGAGAGCGGAGAAGAACCAACCGGACGCCGGGAGAAGATGAAGCGGAGGGACCCCCGAAGCCGGAAGAAGACCCCCGAAGCCGGAGGAAGATCCCCCCGGAGCTGTTTAATAAAATATTTTAAAAACCTGTGTAGTGTGTTTTATTACTTACACTTTTTTCATAGGTGAATGGGTAGGGGTACCATGTACCCCATACTCATTCACATAGGGTGGGGGGCCGGGATCTGGGGGCCCCCTTATTAAAGGGGGCTCCCAGATTCCGATAAGCCCCCGCCCGCAGACCCTGACAACCAACGGCCAGGGTTGTCGGGAAGAGGCCCTTGTCCTCATCAACATGGGGGCAAGGTGCTTTGGGGTGGGGGGGGGCCCGCAGGGCGCCCCCCTCCCCCAAAGCACCCACCCCCCATGTTGAGGGCATGCGGCCTGGTACGGTTCAGGAGGGGGGGGGCGCTCGCTCGTCCCCACCCCCTTTCCTGACCGGCCAGGCTGCGTGCTCGGATCGGGGTCTGGTATGGATTTTAGGGGGGACCCCATGCCGTTTTTTCGGCGTAGGGGGTTCCCCTTTATAATCCATACCAGACCTAAGGGCCTGGTATGCACCGCGACGGGGCTCACAAGGTGTCAATCTCGCCGATAAAAACGGCAAGATTGACATCCTTTGCTAGTCCCGTCGCACCTGAGTCACGTTCAAAATGAACGGACTTGTCCGTGTGTGGGCAAGTCTGTTCATTCTGAAAGTCCGCCGGAACTCCGGCGAAAGTCCGTCGGAAAGACGGGCGGACTTAGCCCGCCGGAAAGTCCCGGCATGTGTGGGCAAGTCCGTCCGTTTTAAAGTCCGGCGCACCTGGCGGACAAAGTCCGTCGGAAAGTGTGCCGGACCAAGTAGGATAGAAAGTCCGACCGTGTGTACGCGGCATAAGAAGTTTAGAAGTAGCAGGAGTGTTTGTATTAGCAGGGATGTTGAAATCACAGAGAAAGATTGTGGGAATTTCAGAAGAGAGAAAGTAGGGTAGCGAGGCAGAAAACTCATCAAGGAAAGTCGATAATGGTCCAGGGGGCCGGTAGATCACAGCAATTCTTAGTGAAGTATATACAGTGGGGATTGAAAGTATTCAGACCCCCTTAAATTTTTCACTCTGTTACTGTATATTGCAGCCATTTGCTAAAATCATTTAAATTCATTTTTTCCTCATTCATTCCTCATTAATGTACACACAGCACCCCATATTGACAGAAAAACAATTGTTGACATTTTTGCAGATTTATTAAAAAAGAAAAACTGAAATATTACATGGTCCTAAGTATTCAGACCCTTTGCTCAGTATTTAGTAGAAGCACCCTTTTGATCTAATACAGCCATGAGTCTTTTTGGGAAAGATTCAACAAGTTTTTCACACCTGGATTTGGGGATCCTCTGCCATTCCTCCTTGCAGATCCTCTCCAGTTCTGTCAGGTTGGATGGTAAACGTTGGTAGACAGCCATTTTTAGGTCTCTCCAGAGATGCTCAATTGGGTTTAAGTCAGGGCTCTGGCTGGGCCATTCAAGAACAGTCACAGAGTTGTTGTGAAGCCACTCCTTCATTATTTTAGCTGTGTGCTTAGGGTCATTGTCTTGTTGGAAGGTAAACCTTCGGCCCAGTCTGAGGTCCTGAGCACTCTGGAGAAGGTTTTCGTCCAGGATATCCCTGTACTTGGCCGCATTCATCCTTCCCTCAATTGCAACCAGTCGTCCTGTCCCTGCAGCTGAAAAACACCCCCATAGCATGATGCTACCACCACCATGCTTCACTGTTGGGACTGTATTGGACAGGTGATGAGTAGTGCCTGGTTTTCTCCACACATACCGCTTAGAATTAAGGCCAAAAAGTTCTATCTTGGTCTCATCAGAGTAGAGAATCTTATTTCTCACCATCTTGGAGTCCTTCGGGTGTTTTTTTTAGCAAACTCCATGCGGGCTTTAATGTGTCTTGCACTGAGGAGAGGCTTCCGTCGGGCCACTCTGCCATAAACCCCCGACTGGTGGAGGGCTGCAGTGATGGTTGACTCTCTACAACTTTCTCCCATCTTCCAACTGCATCTCTGGAGCTCAGCCACAGTGATCTTTGGGTTCTTCTTTACCTCTCTCACCAAGGCTCTTCTCCCCCGATTGCTAAGTTTGACTGGACGGCCAGCTCTAGGAAGGGTTCTGGTCACCCCAAACGTCTTCCATTTAAGGATTATGGAGGCCACTGTGCTCTTAGGAACCTTAAGTGCAGCAGAAATTTTTTCGCAACCTTGGCCAGATCTGTGCCTTGCCACAATTCTGTCTGAGCTCTTCAGGCAGTTCCTTTGACCTCATGATTCTTATTTGCTCTGACATGCACTGTGAGCTGTAAGGTCTTATATAGACAGGTGTGTGGCTTTCCTAATCAAGCCCAATCAGTATAATCAAACACAGCTGGACTCAAATGAAGGTGTAGAACCATCTCAAGGATGATCAGAAGAAATGGACAGCACCTGAGTTAAATATATGAGTGTCACAGCACAGGGTCTGAATACTTAGGACCATGTGATATTTCAGTTTTTCTTTTTAATAAATCTGCAAAAATGTCAACAATTCTGTGTTTTTCTGTCAATATGGGGTGCTGTGTGTACATTAATGAGGAAAAAAAATGAACTTAAATTATTTTAGCAAATGGCTGCAATATAACAAAGAGTGAAAGTCTCAAAGAGTCTGAATACTTTCCGTCCCCACTGTGTATATATATATATATATATATATATATATATATATATATATATATATATATATATATATATATATATATATATATATATATATATATATATATATATATATATATATATGTATATGTATATATATATATATATATATATATATATATATATATATATATATATATATAAAATAAGGATGAATAAAGATTAATATAGAATCTATGATAGTTATAAGGCATTCTTGTATTGACTTCATTCTGAGTTGTTGTAAATAATCATTATATTAGATCTAAGCTCAGGAGGGAATAAAATGATGTAGGGAAAATAGGAGTGTTATATAAATCCTCCAGTCAAGGTTAGTGTTGGTAATATATATGTGTAGGCTAAGTCTTACCTTAGGTTTAGTATTAAGTATTTAGTATCAAGTTGTTCGGCTGCACGTCCTCACACTCAGCAAGTTACTGCTGTGTGTGGGGTGCTCCGATACTGTTTAAATACAGCTCTCTCCCCAATCAGCTGGCGCAAGTAATTGCGAACAGCTGACGGGGATAGAGAGGCATGTATGGTGATCCCTGTGGGCCCCCTGGAGTGGATGCATGCGGCTCCGTCCCATGTTGCGCATGCGCAAAGTGCCTGCACGTCGGAGTGGCGCACGCGCTGTAAGAGAATTGCCATTACACTCGCACACGCACGCACGCATAAAGAACTCAGCAGATCACAGATGCGTCAATGCGCATGCGCAGAGCGGTGTGCGCGTTCGCTGGAGCGCGTCCACGCTTTCCTTTGGCGCCAGACGGCCTATTTAAGGGGCGCACTGACTTCAGACAGATGCTGACAGATCTTCAGCTGTTCCTGTAACCGTGCCCTGTTGTTGTTACCTGCCTGTTGCTGAACCTTGGCTTTCCCTGACCTTGCTGCTGGACCCTCCTGTACTTCTGGTTATCGGTTCCTGATCCCGGCTTCCTATTTGACCCTGCTCCTGCCTGATGTCTTTGTACCTTGCTGCCCGCCTGCTACCGAACCCGGCTATCCCTGTGACTACGCTCCTGTCTGCTCTACTCTGCAACCCGAGTATCCGCAACTTCGTTCCAGCGACCTGCTGCGACTTTCTGCCTTCCTAGAGTCGCATCGTCTGCTTCAGGCTTCCAGGGCTACATCTGCAGGCACTCGTGTTCCTCATGTCCCTTGGTTCCTTCTGTTTCCACCCTCAGGGGGACCAGGGCCGGAGATACAAGAGAGGCTGACCTCGTCACTTCAGACTCCGATAAGGTACGTGACATGGCACCCAGTCCACCGACACATACGGCCTCACCGGCAGACTGCGCATGTGAGTTCCTTCAGAGCGCATGTGCCAGTGATGTCACTGGATGCATGTACAGTAAATATCTCTTAAACAGTGTACGTTTAGGAGATATTTACACTACTTATAGGTAAGCCTAATTATAGGCTTACCTATGGGTAAAATTTAAAGATGGAAATTTACTTCCTCTTTAATGGATGTAGCAGCAACCATGATACAAGTATCAAATTTTACAGCCGCGCAATCACTTTTGTTTATTTATAAAATAAAAGGAAACAAATTTCAACCACCCCTGTCCCCCATGCAAATGCGCATGTAGGTCTGGCACACATATGTAAACAATGATTGTATTACACATGAGGGACCAACGCAAACATCAAAGAATAGTAATTCTAAAGCTAGAGCTCACGTTAAACTCTAATCTGATAACCTGTAAAGGCTTTTAAAGAATTGCCTATGGCCAATTTTAGGTACCATAGATGTCATCATTTCACAGGCGTGCCCAATTTTAAATCATAAAAAGGGTTTTGTTATTGATTTATTCGACACAGCATAATCTTTTGGATTGGGTTTCTGTGTACTAAGTTCAAACCTTTGTTTTATCAGCTGTCCTGGAGAGCAGAGGAGGCCTCCTTGATCTCTCTATGAAGAGTACCTGTCACCGCTCAAAGCTATCACAAGGGGTCTTGTCTACACGCTTGTAATAAAGTTGTATGGGGAAAAAAACAATTTTAAAGTGTAAAACAAAACAAAAAAATGTAAAGCACCCCCCTCAATGCAATTGCAAGCACGCATATAGATTGACAAGCATATGTAAACCGTGATTTAATCATACATGTATACAGGTAGCACTGTGAACCTCATAGTGAGAGCAATAATTCTAGAGCCAGAGCTCACATGTAACTCTAAATGGATAACCTGTAAAGGCTTTTCAAGTGTTGCCTATGGAACATTTCAGGTACTGCACTTCTAAATCTTGGTATCGATTTACTTGAAGAAACATCTTTTATATTATGAAAAAATATATATATCAGGTATTATACTGTGTACTAAAATTAACTTACAGGAGCCTCTGATCTAGTGCACAGAGCTGCATTGAGATCAAGCTTAGGCAAGTATAAGGGGAAGAGCTGCATGCAGAAGGTTTTTTTCCACCTTAGCGCAGAGGACATATTAAGGTAAAAAAAAACTTGCCTTCAGAACCACTTTAAGTCTTAAATAATATCAAATTTTCTGGTTTACCTATGAGACAGCCACATGCACACTTGAAATTTGTTAAAAATTGCCTTAGTCATTTATTAATTAAAACTGTGATAGAATAGGTTACATGACATAAATGCTGAAATCTCTGACATTGTTATTACAGGCATGGATTCACCCATTGCACACCGCACACGGTCTAGGACAGCTCACCGACAGCAACATGAGAACGCCAGATCCAATAGAAGTCGATCTCCAAGAGACCGCATCGTTGCTGAGGACCAGCCAGCACCAGCCAGACCACCGGCCAGGGAGTATCAGGCGCTGCCCACATGTACCATCTGTTTAAGTGAAATTGAAGTGGGAGAGGACACTACCTTACCCTGCTCCCACCAATTTCATTCAAACTGCATCGATACATGGAGGGCACAGAGCAATACCTGCCCTCTTTGCAGAGCAGTAATGGATTTTTTTCCTCCGCAGGATGTCAACAGAAGAGAAATCCGGAGGAAGACGCCATCAACTTTGGTTTCTTCTATGAAATTGATGAATTTGGCAATTCCAACTTAGTTTTCTATGTGTAACATCTCTTCTGTGTTTAGATATAAGAAATCAGATGACATCTACTAAGACCGTTATAAAGAGGAAAACAGGACCACCAACTACCTTGCTTCTGTTTTGTAGTACTGTGTACTATATAAAAATGTATATTTGTGGGGAGGGAAGGGAGCACCCGATTAGGACAGATGAGCATGGCCCGGTGGGGCACAGAGCCAGTGGGGCACAGAGCACATCCCGGTGGGGCACAGAACCAGTGGGGGGCATAGAAAATGGCCCCGTGGGGCACAGAGCCAGTGGGGCACAAAGCAAGGCCCGGCGGGGCACTAGGCGTATGGAGCCAGGCCCAGCAGGGCACTAGGCAGATGGAGCCAGGCCCGTAGAGGCACTAGGCAGATGGAGCCAAGCCCGTAGTGGCACTAGGCGGATGGAACCAGGCCCGTAGAGGCACTAGGAGGATGGAGCCAGGCCCAGTGGGGCACTAGGCGGATGGAGCCAGGCCCAGTGGGGCACTAGGCGGATGGAGCCAGGCCCAGTGGGGCACTAGGCGGATGGAGCCAGGCCCAGTGGGGCACTAGGCGGATGGAGCCAGGCCCAGTGGGGCACTAGGCGGATGGAGCCAGGCCCAGTGGGGCACTAGGCGGATGGAGCCAGGCCCAGTGGGGCACTAGGCGGATGGAGCCAGGCCCAGTGGGGCACTAGGCGGATGGAGCCAGGCCCAGTGGGGCACTAGGCGGATGGAGCCAGGCCCAGTGGGGCACTCTGTGAACTGAGCCTGGCCAGGCTGGGCACTAGGTGAATGGAGCCAGGCCAGTATAGGCATGAAGCAGATGGACCCAGGCCCGTAGAGGTACTAGGCGGAGCCAGGAACGTAGAGGCACTAGACGGATGGAGGCATGCCCGGCGGGCACTGGGTCTACAGATCAGGCTCATAGAGGCACGAGGCAGATGGACCTAGGCCTGGCAGGGCACTAGGCGGATGGAGGCAGGCCCGGTGGAGCACTAGGCAGATGGAGCCAGGCCCATAGAGGCACTAGGCGGATGGAGTCAGGCCCGTAGAGATACTAGGCGGATGCAGCCAGGCCCGTAGAGACACTAGGCGGATAGAGCCAGTCCCATAAAGGCACTAGGCAGAACTAGGCCCGTAGAGGCACTAGGCAGAGCCAGGCCCATAGAGGCACTAGGCGGATGGGAGTAGGCCCGGCTGGGCACTACAAAACAACAAGGAAAAAGAGATTCCCCCAAAGAAGGCAATTACCCAAACACAATCTGCCAAAAAAACCAATATATTTATTAAGCTACAATACACCACACAAAAGTACAAAAATTGGGCAAAATAGGGAGAGTGTCAAATGACCATATTAAAATTGATAACGTTATCATTAAAAACAACGGAGCCGCGGCCAAATATACCCCATACACACACCAATCACAGCAGCAGATTCCTACTATATTGGTCAGTATCGTATGAAATGAGTCCTCAGATCAATCCAAGTGTGGATAGTATGGCGGTGTGAGGGTAAGGGTGGATGAATGGATGTTTGATTGTAATTAATGCAACAAATTCAACACAGCATAGAGATTTATAACAGTCCGGGAGCTAGACCCATATCGTGGGTAAGATGACAGCAGTGACCGGCAATAACTACTGGAAGTGGTTGTAACCCAGGACATACAAGCAGAGCAGTTGTAATAATGGAAAGCAATAGGGGGAGAAGGCACGACTCAGGCTGTATTGTAAATATAAATTGGAGTGATACTTCTCTCACCAAGTGGATCAGCGGCTCATGAAGTCGTAAGCTCTACCCCAGATGATGGCTTGTAGATGTCAGTCCAAACTGCATTTGCCGTCAGGTAGGAGATGTCCCGCTGTGTCAGCGCCTTCGGTTAGAAGATGAAAGCCGGCCATCAGCTGTTAGTTCCCGGTCAAACATTCAAACACCGTGAGCTCGCGGCTCCGAGGTGACGTGCTGACGTCACGTGCTGACGCGTTTCACCAGCCAATCACCGCTGGTTTCCTCAGAGCTGGGCACTAGGCGGATGGAGCCAGGCCCGTAGAGGCACTAGGCTAATGGAGCAAGGCCCGGCGGGGAACTAGATGGATGGAACCAGGCCCATAGAGGCACTAGGCGGATAGAGCCTGGCCCATAGAGGCACTAGGCTAATGGAGCAAGGCCCGGCGGGGAACTAGATGGATGGAACCAGGCCCGTAGAGGCACTAGGCGGATAGAGCCTGGCCCGTAGAGGCACTAGGCGGATAGAGCCAGGTCGAGTGGGGCACTAGGTGGATGAAGCCAGGCCCAACGGGGCACTAGGTGGACGAAGCCAGATCCGGCTGGGCACTAGGCGAATGGAGGCACAAGGCGGATGGAGCCAGGCATGTAGAGGCACTAGGCAGAGCCAGGCCCATAGAGGCAGTAGACAGATGGATGCAGGCCCAGCTGGGCACTAGGTGGATGGAACCAGGCCCGTAGAGGCACTAGGCGGATGGAACGAGGCCCGTAGAGGCACTAGGCAGATGGAGCCAGGACCGTAGAAGCACTAGGAGGATGGAGCCAGGCATGTAGAGGCACTAGGCAGAGCTAGGCCCGTAGAGGCACTAGGCAGAGCCAGACCCATAGAGGCAGTAGGCGAATGGAGGTAGGCCTAGCTGGGCACTAGGCGGAAGGAGCCAGGCCTGTAGAGGCACTAGACTAATGGAGCAAGGTCCGGTGGGGAACTAGGTGGATGGAGCCAGGCATGTAGAGGCACTAGGCAAAGCTAGGTCCGTAGAGGCACTATGCAAGGCCAGGCCCGTAGAGGCACTAGGCGGAGCCAGGCCCATAGAGGCACTAGGTAGATGGAGGTAGGCCCGGCTGGGCACTAGGCTGATGGAGCCAGGCCCATAGAGGCACTAGGCTGATGGAGCAAGGCCCGGCAGGGAACTAGGCCCATAGAGGCACTAGGCAGATGGCGCCAGGTCAAGTGGGGCACTAGGTGGATGAAGCAAGGCCCAACGGGGCACTAGGTGGACGAAGCCAGATCCGGCTGGGCACGAGGCAGATGGAGGCACGAGGTGGATGGAGCCAGGCATGTAGAGGCACTAGGCGGAGCCAGGCCCATAGAGGCAGTAGACACATGGAGGCAGGCCTGGCTGGGCAGTAGGCGGATGGAGCCAGGCCCGTAGAGGCATTAGGTGGATGAAACGAGGCCCGTAAAGGCACTAGGCGGATGGAGCCAGGACTGTAGAAGCACTAGGCGGATGGAGCCAGGCTCGTAGAGGCACTAGGGAATGGAGCCAGACATGTAGAGGCACTAGGCAGAGTTAGGCCTGTAGAGGCACTAGGCAAAGCCAGGCTCGTAGAGGCACTAGGCGAATGGAGGTAGGCCCAGCTGGGCACTAGGCAGATGGAGGTAGGCCCAGCTGGGCACTATGCAGATGGAGCCAGGCCTGTAGAGGCACTAGGCGGATGGAGCCAGGCCTGTAGAGGCACTAGGCGGATTGAGCCAGGCCTGTAGAGGCACTAGGCGGATGGAGCAAGGCATGTAGAGGCACTAGGTGGAGCTAGGCCCGTAGAGGCACTAGGTGGAGCCAGGCCCGTAGAGGCACTAGGTGGATGGAGGTAGGTCTGGCTGGGCACTAGGCGGATGGAGCCAGGCCTGTAGAGGCACTAGGCTGATGATGGAGCAAGGCCCGGCGGGGAACTAGGCGGATGGAACCAGGCCCGTAGAGGCACTAGGTGGATGGAGGTAGGCCCGGCTGGGCACTAGGCTGATGGAGCCAGGCCCATAGAGGCACTAGGCTGATGGAGCAAGGCCCGGCAGGGAACTAGGCAAATGGAACCAGGCCCATAGAGGCACTAGGCAGATGGAGCCAGGCCTGTAGAGGCACTAGGCGGATAGAGCTAGGTCAAGTGGGGCACTAGGTGGATGAAGCAAGGCCCGATGGGGCCCTAGGTGGACGAAGCCAGATCCGGCTGGGCATGAGGCAGATGGAGGCGCGAGGCGGATGGAGCTAGGCATGTAGAGGCACTAGGCGGAGCCAGGCCCATAGAGGCAGTAGACGGATGGAGGCAGGCCCGGCTGGGCAGTAGGCGGATGGAGCCAGGCCCGTAGAGGCACTAGGTGGATGGAACGAGGCCCGTAAAGGCACAAGGCGGATGGAGCCAGGACTGTAGAAGCACTAGGCGGATGGAGCCAGGCTCGTAGAGGCACTAGGGAATGGAGCCAGGCATGTAGAGGCACTAGGCAGAGTTAGGCCTGTAGAGGCACTAGGCGGAGCCAGGCTCGTAGAGGCACTAGGCGAATGGAGGTAGGCCCAGCTGGGCACTAGGCAGATGGAGCCAGGCCCCGTAGAGGCACTAGGCGGATGGAGCCAGGCCTGTAGAGGCACTAGGCAGATGGAGCCAGGCCCGTAGAGGCAATAGGCAGATGGAGCCAGGCCCATAGAGGCACTAGGTGGATGGAGCAAGGCATGTAGAGGCACTAGGTGGAGCTAGGCCCGTAAAGGGCACTAGGTGGAGCCAGGCCCGTAAACGCACTAGGTGGATGGAGGTAGGTCTGGCTGGGCACTAGGCGGATGGAACCAGGCCCATAGAGGCACTAGGCGGATAGAGCAAGGTCGAGTAGGGCACTAGGTGGATGAAGCCAGGCCTGACAGGGCACTAGCTGGACGAAGCCAGATCCAGCTCAGCACTAGGTGAATGGAGGCACGAGGAGGATGGAGCCAGGCAAGTAGAGGCACTAGGCGGAGCCAGGCCCATAGAGGCAGTAGACGGATGGAGGCAGGCCCGGTTGGGCACTAGGCGGATGGAGCCAGGCCCGTAGAGGCACTAGGCGGATGGAACGAGGCCCATAGAGGCACTAGGCGGATGGAGCCAGGACTGTAGAAGCACTAGGTGGATGGAGTCAGGCCCGTAGAGGAACTAGGCGGATGGAGCCAGGTCTGGAGGAAATTAGGCGGATGGAGCCAGGCATGTAGAGGCACTAGGTGGAGCTAGGCCCATAGAGGCACTAGGCTGAGCCAGGCCCGTAGAGGCACTAGGCAGATGGAGGTAGGCCCAGCTGGGCACTAGGGGGATGGAGCCAGGCCCGTAGAGGCACTAGGCTGATGGAGCAAGGTCCGGAGGAAATTAGGCGGATGGAGCCAGGCATGTAGAGGCACTAGGTGGAGCTAGGCCCATAGAGGCACTAGGCTGAGCCAGGCCCGTAGAGGCACTAGGCAGATGGAGGTAGGCCCAGCTGGGCACTAGGGGGATGGAGCCAGGCCCGTAGAGGCACTAGGCTGATGGAGCAAGGCCTGGCAGGGAACTAGGTGGATGGAACCAGGCCCATAGAGGCACTAGGTGGATGGAGCCAGGCCTGTAGAGGCACTAGGCGGGTAGAGCCAGGTTGACTGGGGAACTAGGTTGATGAAGCCAGGCCCGATGGGGCACTAGGTGGACAAAGCCAGATCTGGTTGGGCACAAGGTGGATGGAGCCAGGCATGTAGAGGCACTAGGCAGAGCCAGGCCCATAGAGGCAGTAGACAGATGGAGGCAGGCCTGGCTGGGCACTAGGCAGATGGAGCCAGGCCCATAGAGGCACTAGGCGGATGGAGCCAGGCATGTAGAGGCACTAGGCGGATAGAGCCAGGTAGAGTGGGGTACTAGGTGGATGAAGCCAGGCCCGACGGGGCACTAGGTGGATGAAGCCAGGCCCGATGGGGTACTAGGTGCACGAAGCCAGATCGGGCTCGGCACTAGGCAAATGGAGGCACGAGGAGGATGGAGCCAGGCATGTAGAGGCACTAGGCCGAGCCAGGCCCATAGAGGCAGTAGACGGATGGAGGCAGGCCCAGCTGGGCACTAGGCGGATGGATCCAGGCCCATAGAGGCACTAGGCGGATGGAACAAGGCCCATAGAGGCACTAGGTGGATGGAGCCAGGACCGTAGAAGCACTAGGTGGATGGAGCCAGGCCCGTAGAGGCACTAGGCGGATGGAGCCAGGCATGTAGAGGCACTAGGTGGAGCTAGGCCCATAGAGGCACTAGGCGGAGCCAGACCCATAGAGGCACTAGGCGAATGGAGGTAGGCCCAGCTGGGCACTAGGCGGATGGAGCCAGGCCCATAGAGGCACTAGGTGGATAGAGCCAGGTCAAGTGGGGCAGTAGGTGGATGAAGCCAGGCCCAAGGGGGCACTAGGCTGATGGAGCAAGGTCAGGCGGAGAACTAGGCGGATGGAGCCAGGCATGTAGAGGCACTAGGCGGAGCTAGGCCTGTAGAGGCACTAGGAGGAGCCAGGCCTGTAGAGGCACTAGGCGGATGGAGGTAGACCCAGCTGGGCACTAGGCGGATGGAGTCAGGCCTGTAGAGGCACTAGGCTGATGGAGCAAGGCCCGGTGGGGAACTAGGCGGATGGAACCAGGCCCGTAGAGGCACTAGGCAGATGGAGCCAGGCCTGTAGAGGCACTAGGCGGATAGAGCCAGGTCAAGTGGGGCACTAGGTGGATGAAGCCAGGCCTGACTGGCCACTAGGTGGACGAAGCCAGCTCCAGCTGGGCACGAGGCGGATGGAGGCACGAGGCAGATGGAGCCAGGCATGTAGAGGCACTAGGCGGAGCCAGGCCCATTGAGGCAGTAGACGGATGGAGGCAGGCCCGGCTGGGCACTAGGCAGATGGAGCCAGGCCCGTAGAGGCACTAGGTGGATGAAACGAGGCCCGTAGAGGCACTAGGCAGATGAAGCCAGGACCGTAGAAGCACTAGGCAGATGGAGCCAGGCCCGTAGAGGCACTAGGCGGATGGAGCCAGGCATGTAGAGGCACTAGGCGGATAGAGCCAGGTAGAGTGGGGCACTAGGTGGATGAAGCCAGGCCCGATGGGGCACTAGGTGGATGAAGCCAGGCCCGATGGGGTACTAGGTGCACGAAGCCAGATCGGGCTCGGCACTAGGCAAATGGAGGCACGAGGAGGATGGAGCCAGGCATGTAGAGGCACTAGGCCGAGCCAGGCCCATAGAGGCAGTAGACGGATGGAGGCAGGCCCAGCTGGGCACTAGGCGGATGGAGCCAGGCCCATAGAGGCACTAGGCGGATGGAACAAGGCCCATAGAGGCACTAGGTGGATGGAGCCAGGACCGTAGAAGCACTAGGTGGATGGAGCCAGGCCCGTAGAGGCACTAGGCGGATGGAGCCAGGCATGTAGAGGCACTAGGTGGAGCTAGGCCCATAGAGGCACTAGGCGGAGCCAGACCCATAGAGGCACTAGGCGAATGGAGGTAGGCCCAGCTGGGCACTAGGCGGATGGAGCCAGGCCCATAGAGGCACTAGGTGGATAGAGCCAGGTCAAGTGGGGCAGTAGGTGGATGAAGCCAGGCCCAAGGGGGCACTAGGTAGACAAAGCCAGATCCAGCTGGGCACTAGGCGAATGGAGCCAGGCCCATAGAGACACGAGGCGGATGGAGCCAGGCATGTAGAGGCACTAGGCGGAGCCAGGCCTGTAGAGGCAGTAGGCGGATGGAGGCAGGCCCGGCTGGGCACTAGGCGGATGGAACCAGGCCCATAGAGGCACTAGGCAGATGGAACGAGGCCGTAGAGGCACTAGGCGGATGGAGCCAGGACCGTAGAGGCACTAGGCGGATGGAGCCAGGCCCGTAGAGGCACTAGGTGGATGGAGCCAGGCATGTAGAAGCACTAGGCGGAGCTAGGCCCATAGTGGCACTAGGCGGATGGAGGTAGGCCCAGCTGGGCACTAGGCAGATGGAGCCAGGCCCGTAGAGGCACTAGGCGGAGCCAGGCCCATAGAGGCACTAGGCGGATGGAGGTAGGCCCAGCTGGGCACTAGGCAGATAGAGCCAGGCCCGTAGAGGCACTAGGCTGATGGAGCTAGGTCTGGCGGGGAACTAGGCAGATGAAGCCAGACCCATAGATGCACTAGGCGGATGAAGCCAGGCCCGTAGAGGCACTAGGTGGATAGAGCCAGGTCAAGTGGGGCACTAGGTGGATGAAGCCAGGACCGGCGGGGCACTAGGTGGACAAAGTCAAACCCGGCTGGGCACTAGGCAAATGGTGCCAGGCCCATAGAGGCACGAGGCAGATGGAGCCAGGCATGTAGAGAAACTAGGTGGAGCTAGGCCCATAGAGGCAGTAAGCAGGCCCAGCTGGGCACTAGGCGGATGGAGCCAGGCCCGTAGAGGCACTAGGCGGATGGAGCCAGGCCCATAGAGGCACTAGGCCGATGGAGCCAGGCCCATAGAGGCACTAGGCCGATGGAGCCAGGCCCATAGAGGCACTAGGCCGATGGAGCCAGGCCCATAGAGGCACTAGGCAGATGGAGCCAGGCCCGTATGGGCACTAGGTGGAAAGAGCCAGGCCCATAGAGGCACTAGGCGGATGGAGCCAGGCATGTAGAGGCACTAGGAGGATGGAGCCAGGCCCATAGAGGTACTAGGCGGAGGGAGCCAGGCCCGTAAAGACACTAGGCGGATGGAGCCAGGCCCGTAGAGGCACTAGGCGGATGGAGCCAGGCCCGTAGAGGCACTAGGCGGATGGAGCCAGGCATGGTGGGGCACTAGGCAAATTGAGTCAGGCTCGTAGAAGCACTAGGCGGATGGAGTCAGGCCCGTAGAGGCACAAAGCGGATGAAGTGCAGCCCAGAGAGGCACCAGGCAGATGGACCGTGGCCCGGAAGGGCCCTAGGTGAATGGAGCCAGGCCCGGCGGGGCACAGAGGAGTAGATTAGTTTAGAGTGGATACGATTATAGTATAGTGTATATATTATATAACAAAAATAAAAATGTATATTTGCTTATCTCTATAAAAATGTATATTTACTTCTCTCTATAAACTTCTACTTCTCTCTCTCTACTTCTCTCTACTTGTTACAATGGGCGGTTTAGGGTAGGGTGGAGCAGATTAGGGCAGGGTAGAGCGGATAATAGTATAGTGTACACCAGGGGTGTTGAATTAAAATTCACAGAGGTCCAATCCATAAAAAAATTTTCACCTAAAGGTCCGAACGAATCGCCTGTTTGTGCGATGACAGATTATTAGCCCCCTCTTTTGAAACCACAATCTCGTTTTTACACCACAGTTTTCCTTTGACAGTGGTGTCCTCTGTCCCCATCACATCACTCCCCCCCAATAGTAATGTCCCCCCTTCACATTGACCCCCTCAGTAGTGCCTCTGCTCCCACCTTCACATCCCCACAGCAATGTCCTCTGCTCCCATTGACATTACAGCCCCCCTACGCTCTGTCCCCCATTGACATTGTAGGCCCCCTCAGCTCTGCCCCCATTGACATTGCAGCCCCCCTTAGCTCTGCCTCCCTGTCACATTGCAGCCCCCTCAGCTCTGCTCTTACCATTCACATTGCAGTCCCCCTAAGCTTTGCTCCCCCCAGTCACATTGCAGCTCCCCTGAGCTCTGCCCCTTCAAAATGCAGCCCCTCTAAGCTCTGCTACCCTATTTCATATTACAGGCCCCCTCAGCTCTGCTTGTCCCATTCACTGGGAGGCCCTCCTTAGCTTTGCCCCCCACAGCTCTGCCCTCCTCCCAATTCACATTACAGAAGAAGCTCTGTCCCCCATTCACAGTGCAGCCGCCCTCAGCTCTATATCCCCATTCACAGCGCAGCCCCACTCAGCTCTATACAGTGGAAGACACAGAAGCTTTGGATGGAGGGCAGGCACTGACGGAGTTAACTTTTCGAGTGCCCTAGCAGGTGATTGGTTGCTAGAACCACCCTTCATCCTAACAACCAATCACCTGCTGGGACACTTAAAATGGTAATTCCAGCAGTCCCTGCCCTCCATCCAAAGCTGCATTGTCTCCCGATCTCTGTCTAGCATTGTCCCAAGGCTGCCGTGCTGTGATGGCAGCGGTGAAAAACAACTGCCTCCTAAATGTTGGAACCGCGGCAGTCCGGATGGGACAGTGGCTCAGTCTGCATTCGTCTTTATTCAAGTTATAGGGCAGGGTGGAGGGGATTAAGGCTGGGTGGATCAGGGCAGGGTTATAGGGCAGGGTGGAGTGAATTAAGGCAGGGTGAATTTGGGATGGGTTATAGGGCAGGGTGGAGGGGATTAACACAGGGTGAAGCGGACTACAGCAGGGTGGAGCAGACTACGGCAGGGTGGCGCAAACTACGGCAGGGTGGCGCAAACTACGGCAGGGTGGCGCAAACTACGGCAGGGTGGCGCAAACTACGGCAGGGTGGCGCAAACTACGGCAGGGTGGCGCAAACTACGGCAGGGTGGCGCAAACTACGGCAGGGTGGCGCAAACTACGGCAGGGTGGCGCAAACTACGGCAGGGTGGCGCAAACTACGGCAGGGTGGCGCAAACTACGGCAGGGTGGCGCAAACTACGGCAGGGTGGCGCAAACTACGGCAGGGTGGCGCAAACTACGGCAGGGTGGCGCAAACTACGGCAGGGTGGAGCAGACTATGTCGGGGTGGAGCGGACTATGACTGGGTTATAGGGCAGGGTGGAGTGGATTAGGGCTGGGTTATATGGCAGGGTGGAGTGAGTTACGGCAGGGTGGAGAGGATTAGGGCTGGGTTATAGGACAGGGTGGAGGGGAATAAGGCAAGGTGGAGTGGACTACGGCTCGGTGGAGCGGACTACGTCAGGGTGGAGCGGACTACGGCAGGGTGGAGCAGACTACGGCAGGGTGGAGCAGACTACGGCAGGGTGGAGCAGACTACGGCAGGGTGGAGCAGACTACGGCAGGGTGGAGCAGACTACGGCAGGGTGGAGCAGACTACGGCAGGGTGGAGCAGACTACGGCAGGGTGGAGCAGACTACGGCAGGGTGGAGCAGACTACGGCAGGGTGGAGCAGACTACGGCAGGGTGGAGCAGACTACGGCAGGGTGGAGCAGACTACGGCAGGGTGGAGCAGACTACGGCAGGGTGGAGCAGACTACGGCAGGGTGGAGCAGACTACGGCAGGGTGGAGCAGACTACGGCAGGGTGGAGCAGACTACGGCAGGGTGGAGCAGACTACGGCAGGGTGGAGCAGACTACGGCAGGGTGGAGCAGACTACGGCAGGGTGGAGCAGACTACGGCAGGGTGGAGCAGACTACGGCAGGGTGGAGCAGACTACGGCAGGGTGGAGCAGACTACGGCAGGGTGGAGCAGACTACGGCAGGGTGGAGCAGACTACGGCAGGGTGGAGCAGACTACGGCAGGGTGGAGCAGACTACGGCAGGGTGGAGCAGACTACGGCAGGGTGGAGCAGACTACGGCAGGGTGGAGCAGACTACGGCAGGGTGGAGCAGACTACGGCAGGGTGGAGCAGACTACGGCAGGGTGGAGCAGACTACGGCAGGGTGGAGCAGACTACGGCAGGGTGGAGCAGACTACGGCAGGGTGGAGCAGACTACGGCAGGGTGGAGCAGACTACGGCAGGGTGGAGCAGACTACGGCAGGGTGGAGCAGACTACGGCAGGGTGGAGCAGACTACGGCAGGGTGGAGCAGACTACGGCAGGGTGGAGCAGACTACGGCAGGGTGGAGCAGACTACGGCAGGGTGGAGCAGACTACGGCAGGGTGGAGCAGACTACGGCAGGGTGGAGCAGACTACGGCAGGGTGGAGCAGACTACGGCAGGGTGGAGCAGACTACGGCAGGGTGGAGCAGACTACGGCAGGGTGGAGCAGACTACGGCAGGGTGGAGCAGACTACGGCAGGGTGGAGCAGACTACGGCAGGGTGGAGCAGACTACGGCAGGGTGGAGCAGACTACGGCAGGGTGGAGCAGACTACGGCAGGGTGGAGCAGACTACGGCAGGGTGGAGCAGACTACGGCAGGGTGGAGCAGACTACGGCAGGGTGGAGCAGACTACGGCAGGGTGGAGCAGACTACGGCAGGGTGGAGCAGACTACGGCAGGGTGGAGCAGACTACGGCAGGGTGGAGCAGACTACGGCAGGGTGGAGCAGACTACGGCAGGGTGGAGCAGACTACGGCAGGGTGGAGCAGACTACGGCAGGGTGGAGCAGACTACGGCAGGGTGGAGCAGACTACGGCAGGGTGGAGCAGACTACGGCAGGGTGGAGCAGACTACGGCAGGGTGGAGCAGACTACGGCAGGGTGGAGCAGACTACGGCAGGGTGGAGCAGACTACGGCAGGGTGGAGCAGACTACGGCAGGGTGGAGCAGACTACGGCAGGGTGGAGCAGACTACGGCAGGGTGGAGCAGACTACGGCAGGGTGGAGCAGACTACGGCAGGGTGGAGCAGACTACGGCAGGGTGGAGCAGACTACGGCAGGGTGGAGCAGACTACGGCAGGGTGGAGCAGACTACGGCAGGGTGGAGCAGACTACGGCAGGGTGGAGCAGACTACGGCAGGGTGGAGCAGACTACGGCAGGGTGGAGCAGACTACGGCAGGGTGGAGCAGACTACGGCAGGGTGGAGCAGACTACGGCAGGGTGGAGCAGACTACGGCAGGGTGGAGCAGACTACGGCAGGGTGGAGCAGACTACGGCAGGGTGGAGCAGACTACGGCAGGGTGGAGCAGACTACGGCAGGGTGGAGCAGACTACGGCAGGGTGGAGCAGACTACGGCAGGGTGGAGCAGACTACGGCAGGGTGGAGCAGACTACGGCAGGGTGGAGCAGACTACGGCAGGGTGGAGCAGACTACGGCAGGGTGGAGCAGACTACGGCAGGGTGGAGCAGACTACGGCAGGGTGGAGCAGACTACGGCAGGGTGGAGCAGACTACGGCAGGGTGGAGCAGACTACGGCAGGGTGGAGCAGACTACGGCAGGGTGGAGCAGACTACGGCAGGGTGGAGCAGACTACGGCAGGGTGGAGCAGACTACGGCAGGGTGGAGCAGACTACGGCAGGGTGGAGCAGACTACGGCAGGGTGGAGCAGACTACGGCAGGGTGGAGCAGACTACGGCAGGGTGGAGCAGACTACGGCAGGGTGGAGCAGACTACGGCAGGGTGGAGCAGACTACGGCAGGGTGGAGCAGACTACGGCAGGGTGGAGCAGACTACGGCAGGGTGGAGCAGACTACGGCAGGGTGGAGCAGACTACGGCAGGGTGGAGCAGACTACGGCAGGGTGGAGCAGACTACGGCAGGGTGGAGCAGACTACGGCAGGGTGGAGCAGACTACGGCAGGGTGGAGCAGACTACGGCAGGGTGGAGCAGACTACGGCAGGGTGGAGCAGACTACGGCAGGGTGGAGCAGACTACGGCAGGGTGGAGCAGACTACGGCAGGGTGGAGCAGACTACGGCAGGGTGGAGCAGACTACGGCAGGGTGGAGCAGACTACGGCAGGGTGGAGCAGACTACGGCAGGGTGGAGCAGACTACGGCAGGGTGGAGCAGACTACGGCAGGGTGGAGCAGACTACGGCAGGGTGGAGCAGACTACGGCAGGGTGGAGCAGACTACGGCAGGGTGGAGCAGACTACGGCAGGGTGGAGCAGACTACGGCAGGGTGGAGCAGACTACGGCAGGGTGGAGCAGACTACGGCAGGGTGGAGCAGACTACGGCAGGGTGGAGCAGACTACGGCAGGGTGGAGCAGACTACGGCAGGGTGGAGCAGACTACGGCAGGGTGGAGCAGACTACGGCAGGGTGGAGCAGACTACGGCAGGGTGGAGCAGACTACGGCAGGGTGGAGCAGACTACGGCAGGGTGGAGCAGACTACGGCAGGGTGGAGCAGACTACGGCAGGGTGGAGCAGACTACGGCAGGGTGGAGCAGACTACGGCAGGGTGGAGCAGACTACGGCAGGGTGGAGCAGACTACTGGGTTATGGCTGGGTTATAGGGCAGGGTGGAGTGGATTAGGGCTGGGTTATAGGGCAGGGTGGAGTGAGTTATGGCAGGGTGGAGAGGATTAGGGCTGGGTTATAGGGCAGGGTGGAGGGAATTAAGGCAGGGTGGAGCAGACTACGGCAGGGTGGAGTGGACTACGGCAGGGTGGAGCGGACTAGGGCTGGGTTATAGAGCGGTGTGGAGTGGATTAGGGCTGGGTTATAGGGCAGGGTGGAGTCGATTAGGGCTGGGTCGAGAGGATTAGGGCAGGGTGGAGAAGATTAGGGTAGAGGAAACTAGTGTAATGTAGTGTAGTGTAGATTAGTTCAGTGTAGTGTAGGGCCTGGCCAGAGAGGGATTACTTTGACGCAGTTGGCCAGCTTAAACATACATTGCAATGCATGTGATCTAAAAATCCCTATTTTTATGTAAAGTTTGCTAGAAGGGTATATAACTGTGTGCAGAGGGTTCATTTAGTATCTTTAGCACCTTTAGCAAGAACTTTTAACTTCGTAGTAGTGTATTTTTACTGAAAATTGATAATTAGTTGTGCTAATATTGTGATCCTTGTTGCTAGAACGTTGCTAGGGTGATCCCTGGCATTACTGCTTGCACTTCCAAATCTCTGCACATTTGTACTCCCTCTTCCTGGTCACAGCAGCTCTGAGCTCAGTGCTCCTCTGACTGAGGAGAGCACAAACAACGCATGCACAGGAATTATCTTAGCAATATCCTAGCATTAAGGCAGGACAGGGTAGGCGCCATCTCTGACAGGTACGTAAATGGCCTACACGAGGGGTAGGCAAACTGGGGCCCTCTAGCTGTTGCAGAACTACAAGTCCCATCATGCCTATGGCAGTAATTGTAACTTCCAGCCTTGCAATGCCTCATGGGAAATGTAGTTCCACAACAGCTGGAGGGCCCCAGGTTGCCTACCACTGGCCTACACCAACAGAAGGGGCATAATTTAGCTTTAAACACAGTACACAGTTGGCTTTATCAGATTCTGGGAAAGGTGAACTTAAGTAGGCCAGAGATTTTGCAACATTCTTTCCTTCCACCACAGGTTGCTAATTTTTCCCATCAACAATGTCCAAACGTTTTCTTATTTTGAGTGGGAAGGGATTAGAACATCTGTCAGGTTTTTATTGCTGTCTGTGTCACCATCAGTTATTACATTATGAGGAAAAAATATGGAAGCCACCAACTGATATATTTAGAAAAGTGCTGTCGTCCTTATCACCTATAAGAAGCATGTAGGACAGGAGATCAGACCTGTCTGCCCGCTCATTATAGGGGAGTGATGAGGGAGGAGTAAGGTTCAGGAGGAGGACAACAACAAAACACTGGCCACCGCCCACACCCATAACTGGCCTTCACAGTAAGGAGCACATGGAGGGCATATACATGTAAGACAAAGACAATTCCATAGCTCAACTCACCAACCAGTCTGCTGACCAACCAAATTAGCCTGTCTAACCGTCTGTTAAAAGCAGGGGTTTAGTTAGCACACATTTGCAAACGCATGTGAAAGCTGCAAGGCCTCGTCAAGGCACCCTGTATACTTGCAGTCCTAACACTACTAAATTTATAAGTGTCTCCACAGTGGAAGCACATGCATTGAATGGATAGGTGTAGGCAGGTGAGCCTGGAGGCGGCCCAAGCCCCCTTAAAGGGACAGGAGCACACTGGACACCCAGCAAGAGCACAATGGCAGCAAAGGTGTCCAGTGTGTCCCCGACCCAAATTTACGTACAGTAACAAAACACTGGCCACCGCCCACACCCATAACTGGCCTTCACAGTAAGGAGCACATGGAGGGCATATACATGTAAGACAAAGACAATTCCATAGCTCAACTCACCAACCAGTCTGCTGACCAACCAAATTAGCCTGTCTAACCGTCTGTTAAAAGCAGGGGTTTAGTTAGCACACATTTGCAAACGCATGTGAAAGCTGCAAGGCCTCGTCAAGGCACCCTGTATACTTGCAGTCCTAACACTACTAAATTTATAAGTGTCTCCACAGTGGAAGCACATGCATTGAATGGATAGGTGTAGGCAGGTGAGCCTGGAGGCGGCCCAAGCCCCCTTAAAGGGACAGGAGCACACTGGACACCCAGCAAGAGCACAATGGCAGCAAAGGTGTCCAGTGTGTCCCCGACCCAAATTTACGTACAGTAACAAAACACTGGCCACCGCCCACACCCATAACTGGCCTTCACAGTAAGGAGCACATGGAGGGCATATACATGTAAGACAAAGACAATTCCATAGCTCAACTCACCAACCAGTCTGCTGACCAACCAAATTAGCCTGTCTAACCGTCTGTTAAAAGCAGGGGTTTAGTTAGCACACATTTGCAAACGCATGTGAAAGCTGCAAGGCCTCGTCAAGGCACCCTGTATACTTGCAGTCCTAACACTACTAAATTTATAAGTGTCTCCACAGTGGAAGCACATGCATTGAATGGATAGGTGTAGGCAGGTGAGCCTGGAGGCGGCCCAAGCCCCCTTAAAGGGACAGGAGCACACTGGACACCCAGCAAGAGCACAATGGCAGCAAAGGTGTCCAGTGTGTCCCCGACCCAAATTTACGTACAGTAACAAAACACTGGCCACCGCCCACACCCATAACTGGCCTTCACAGTAAGGAGCACATGGAGGGCATATACATGTAAGACAAAGACAATTCCATAGCTCAACTCACCAACCAGTCTGCTGACCAACCAAATTAGCCTGTCTAACCGTCTGTTAAAAGCAGGGGTTTAGTTAGCACACATTTGCAAACGCATGTGAAAGCTGCAAGGCCTCGTCAAGGCACCCTGTATACTTGCAGTCCTAACACTACTAAATTTATAAGTGTCTCCACAGTGGAAGCACATGCATTGAATGGATAGGTGTAGGCAGGTGAGCCTGGAGGCGGCCCAAGCCCCCTTAAAGGGACAGGAGCACACTGGACACCCAGCAAGAGCACAATGGCAGCAAAGGTGTCCAGTGTGTCCCCGACCCAAATTTACGTACAGTAACAAAACACTGGCCACCGCCCACACCCATAACTGGCCTTCACAGTAAGGAGCACATGGAGGGCATATACATGTAAGACAAAGACAATTCCATAGCTCAACTCACCAACCAGTCTGCTGACCAACCAAATTAGCCTGTCTAACCGTCTGTTAAAAGCAGGGGTTTAGTTAGCACACATTTGCAAACGCATGTGAAAGCTGCAAGGCCTCGTCAAGGCACCCTGTATACTTGCAGTCCTAACACTACTAAATTTATAAGTGTCTCCACAGTGGAAGCACATGCATTGAATGGATAGGTGTAGGCAGGTGAGCCTGGAGGCGGCCCAAGCCCCCTTAAAGGGACAGGAGCACACTGGACACCCAGCAAGAGCACAATGGCAGCAAAGGTGTCCAGTGTGTCCCCGACCCAAATTTACGTACAGTAACAAAACACTGGCCACCGCCCACACCCATAACTGGCCTTCACAGTAAGGAGCACATGGAGGGCATATACATGTAAGACAAAGACAATTCCATAGCTCAACTCACCAACCAGTCTGCTGACCAACCAAATTAGCCTGTCTAACCGTCTGTTAAAAGCAGGGGTTTAGTTAGCACACATTTGCAAACGCATGTGAAAGCTGCAAGGCCTCGTCAAGGCACCCTGTATACTTGCAGTCCTAACACTACTAAATTTATAAGTGTCTCCACAGTGGAAGCGGACAACAACCCTGGATCAGTAATGACAGATCACATGAGCACACACGTTATGGAATTATACAGAGCTCATCACAGAGAGTGACATCTGTACAGGAATGGGCCAAAAGGAGAGGTCTGAATAGGTGCAGAGCTGTGGCCACCTCCAATCTGATCATAGCAGAGGCGTAACTAGAACATTCAGGGCCCCGGTGCAAGAAACCATGATGGGCCCCCCTTCCACCCGAGCCCCGGCTTCCAATTTTGGGAGGGTGTCCATGGACATCCTCCCAAAAGTGCTTCCCACATGACCCCTTGGACATGCATCCAGCGCAATCACATCGGCCCTTTACCATGTGATCAGCTGATCACATGTAAACAGACTGGTTATCCACAGCCCTTTCCTCACACGCTGTGTTTGTGTTAGGAAAGGACTGCCATTAACTGTCAAGAATGTCAATAAATTGTTTACACTGATAATCAGTGCCCCAATCATCAGTGCCCATCAGTGCCGCCTATCAGTGCCCATCACTTCCACCTACAAGTGTTACCTATCAGTGCTCATTAAAGCTGCCTATTAGTGCCCATCAATTCTGCCTATCAGCACCACCTATCAGTGCTCATTAATGCCACCTAACTGCGTCCATCAGTGCCACCTATCAGTACTCTTCAATTCTGTCCATCAAAGCCCATCAATACTGCCTGAGTTCTGCCTATCAGTGTTCCTCAGTACCACCTATCAGTGCCACCTATCAGTGCAGCCTTTCAGTGCACATTAGTGCCTCCTATCAGTGCTGCCTATCAGTGCTCATCAATGTGGCCTATCAGTGCTCATCAGTGCCTTCTCTCAGTGCCCATCAGTGCCTTCTATCAGTGCCCATCAGTGCTTTCTATCAGTGCTCATCAGTGCTCATCAGTGCCTTCTATCAGTGCTCATCAGTGCCGTTTATCAGTGCTCATCAGTGCCGTTTATCAGTGCTCATCGGTGCCTTCTATCAGTGCTCATCGGTGCCTTCTATCAGTGCTCATCAGTGCCTTCTATCAGTGCTCATCAGTGCCTTCTATTAGTGCTCATCAGTGCTCATCGGTGCCTTCTATCAGTGCTCATCGGTGCCTTCTATCAGTGCTCATCAGTGCCGTCTATCAGTGCCCATCAGTGCCTTCTATTAGTGCTCATCAGTGCCTTCTATTAGTGCTCATCAGTGCCTTCTATTAGTGCTCATCGGTGCCTTCTATTAGTGCTCATCAGTGCCTTCTATCAGTGCTCATCAGTGCCGTCTATCAGTGCTCATCAGTGCCTTCTATTAGTGCTCATCAGTGCCTTCTATTAGTGCTCATCAGTGCCTTCTATCAGTGCCTTCTATCAGTGCCTTCTATCAGTGCTCATCAGTGCCTTCTATCAGTGATCATCAGTGCCGTCTATCAGTGCTCATCAGTGCCTTCTATTATTGCTCATCAGTGCCCATCAGTGCTCATCAGTGCCTTCTATTAGTGCTCATCAGTGCTCATCAGTGCCTTCTATCAGTGCTCATCAGTGCCCATCAGTGCTCATCAGTGCCCATCAGTGCCTTCTATCAGTGCTCATCAGTGCCTTCTATTAGTGCTCATCAGTGCCCATCAGTGCTCATCAGTGCCTTCTATCAGTGCTCATCAGTGCCGTCTATCAGTGCTCATCAGTGCCGTCTATCAGTGCTCATCAGTGCCTTCTATTAGTGCTCATCAGTGCCTTCTATCAGTGCTCATCAGTGCCCATCAGTGCCTTCTATCAGTGCTCATCAGTGCCTTCTATTAGTGCTCATCAGTGCCCATCAGTGCTCATCAGTGCCTTCTATCAGTGCTCATCAGTGCCTTCTATCAGTGCTCATCAGTGCCGTCTATCAGTGCTCATTAGTGCCTTCTATCAGTGCTCATCAGTGTCTTCTATTAGTGCTCATCAGTCCCTGCTATTAATTTCTATCAGTGCTGTCTGCCTTCTCAGGACAGCACAGCTCTAAGCGGAGATCCTGTGTCATAGATTAATAGCACAGAGAGACTCCAGCCGCATTAATGTTCTATTTGTCGGTCCTCTCTGGCAGAGATGAGAGAGGAGGACACAGCTGATCTCACTGCTCCCCCTTCTCCCCCCTCTCCTGTGTGCTCCGCGGGAAATATGAGCTCCTTAGCTTCACACTTGAATGCCCGCGGAGCACACAGGAGAGGGGAGGGGGGAGAAGGGGGAGCCGTGAGATCAGCTGTGTCCTCCTCTCTCATCTCTGCCAGAGAGGACCGACAAATAGAACATTAATGCGGCTGGAGTCTCTCTGTGCTATTAATCTATGACACACGATCTCCGCTCAGAGTCGTGTGTGAAGATCAACCCCGCTGGGCCCCCCCACAGTGGCTGAACGCCGGGCCCAGTCGCAGCTGCGACTGTTGCGACCCTGGAAATTCCGCCACTGGATCATAGCTTTTTCTCGGATCAGTCCATTCTACACAAATGGGGTGCTCACCACTGCTCCGGACAGCAGCTCACCCAATTCTGGCTGGATAATTGTTAATATCTGCAGAGCAAACGTGTAATGGGCTCTCTAGGAGGAGTATGCCGGGAAGAGAAAGCATGCTGGTTATGCTGAAAGGTTATCAAAACATTATATATTGTCTGAAAGCAAACACCCTAGAGAATAAAACAGTAGTAGTTCCAATTTATTTTTATGTCACACGATATTACCGCAAAGGCAATATGAAACACAAAATTTCAGTTAAAAATACAATACAGTTAATTTACGGTAACAAAAGCGCAATAAAATGACCGAATTTTTGATAAAATATAAAAGATGAGTTTGCACCAAATAAATAGATACCCAACATGTCAAACCTTGAATTTGTGTGCATACAAATTATTGTACTATTTTTTTACAATTTAAAACATTTGTTTTTTACTATCACAACGGCACAATTACCCTGGGTGTGGGAAAGCAATCGGGCGGCAGCATATCTGCCCAATGGCTTCCATCTGACAGGAGCCTGGTTGTTAGTTTTACACACAATCCTGGTGGCTGTAGCCACTGGGAATGTGTAAAATCCCCCCCCCCCCCCCCCGTTGTCAGGTACGTATAACGTATGCACCTGACAGCTAAAGGGTTAAAGATAGCAATTAAATCTAATATTAATATGAATAATATTAAATGTAAATAAATGCACACAAAACAATTGATGTAAATGGAGGGGATTACATTCAATAAGGCTATGTTTCCACTATTGCGTCCCCAAAGTCGCGCGATTTACACTGCGACTTTGCTATGCGATTTGTGTTGCGATGTCATGCGACCGGTAAAAACCATGTGAGAACAAGTCGCACCGAAGTAGGAACTAAGTAGTGCAGGAATCTTTTTTGGAGTCGCTGCGACTTGTGTCAAGTCGCAAAACAACTCGCAGTAGTGGAAACAGAGCCTAAGGGAGATCACATTTGTAAAATAAAGGTTAAAAAAATAAATAAAAGGCATGTTTGCTTATTATGAGACACAATCAGCTTGGCTTTGTATTAGAACCTGAAAAAACCTTGGTAAATATAAAAAGCACTTTAGGCCTCATGCACACTGGACGCTTTGTGAAATAGGTGGGGATGTGTGAAGAAGAATCGGTCAGATACCGGGGTGGATTAGGTATGTGAATGATTGATGGCAGATGGAAATATAAATATTGTAATGAGAGATGAGGGCGGAGAAAGATGGAAGACTGGTGGAGGCGGAAGAAGGCATTTGGGGAGACAGATATGAACCTAGTGGGGAAATATGGGTAGAGATATGGCAGATGCACAGATTTTTGTGTATAATGAACGAATGGGGTGATGTGCTCAGTCTGAGGCTGTGGAACTCTGTGTAAGTGGAACTGGTATAAGTGGTGAGTTAAAAACCAGAGGGAGAGTGAACAAGTCTTGCTTTTTGTTTGCTGGGTTTGCTGGGTTGCATTTTTGGGGCTTTTCCTTTTAGTTTTTCAATCACCTTTTCTGTCACTTTTTAAATAGCTTTTTTTTTTTTCTCTGGTTCCTTCAGTCTATCAATTAAGAGGGGTGGTTAATTGCTCACAGGTGCCTATATAACTGGGTGTAGGACTGAGTCTGAGCGTGCTCAGTCTGAGGCTGTGGAACTCTGTGTAAGTGGAACTGGTATAAGTGGTGAGTTAAAAACCAGAGGGAGAGTGAACAAGTCTTGCTTTTTTTTTGCTGGGTTTGCTAGGTTGCATTTTTGGGGCTTTTCCTTTTAGTTTTTCAATCACCTTTTCTGTCACTTTTTAAATAGCTTTTTTTTTTTTTCTCTGGTTCCTTCAGTCTATCAATTAAGGGGGGTGGTTAATTGCTCACAGGTGCCTATATAACTGGGTGTCGGACTCAGTCTGAGCGTGCTCAGTCTGAGGTTGTGGAACTCTGTGTAAGTAGAACTGGTATAAGTGGTGAGTTATAAACCAGAGTTTAAAACAGGAGGTTATAACAGGGGTCATAGTACCTATGTGTAGTGTGAGTACCTGAGTGTTTTCTGAGTAGTGTGTGTGGATCGTTAGTACTTGTGTACTGTGTACTGTATACTTGAGTATTGCGAGTGCACGTAGGTCTGCGACTGTTCTGCGATTGCACGTAGGTCTGTGAGTACCTGTGTATTGTCTTGTTGTGTACCTGTGTATTGTCTTGAGTATTAGTGCCAGGAAGCTAGCTGTTAGGTAATTTGGACAGGGTAAAATCCCCAAATCCTCACTAAATTTAATAGGTACGATGCCCGGCGGGTGTGGAGAGGCGACTCTTTGTACATCTTGCTGCATGTATGCGTTCCTTGATCATCCGATCGAGGGCGAATACTGCTGTGCAAAATGTAAGCACATTGTTTCCCTGGAAGCCCAGGTTCTGAATCTGGGGAAGCAACTGTCAGCACTGAGAAGTCCCTCCATACTAAAGGAGAGCCAGGAACGTACACGGCAGGTGCCGGCAGGGGCCAGCACAGAGGCGGGTGGAGACAAAGAGGTGCAGGCACTAGCAAAGAGTAGATGGGTGACAGTCAGGAGGGGTAGAGGGGGAAGTGCCAGAAAGGCCGATCCAGGACTGGAGCATCCCAATAAGTACGCTCCATTGAGTGACATTGATGAGACTAGTCAGGGACCAGCACTGCTGGAGCTGAGGGACTCTCCTAGCTGCCAGGGGAAGAACTCCTCCAGTAAGAGTGGGGGGGCAGCAAAGGGAAAGGAAAGACAGATTCTGGTGGTAGGGGACTCAATTCTTAGAAGGACAGAGAGGGCAATCTGTAACCAAGACCTGAAGCGCCGAACAGTATGTTGTCTACCGGGCGCTCGGGTTCGGCACATCACGGATCTTGTGGACAGATTACTGGGAGGGGCTGGGGAAGACCCGGCTGTCATGGTGCACATTGGCACCAATGACAAAGTCAGAGGCAGATGGAGTGTCCTAAAGAACAATTTTAGGGACTTAGGAGCTAAATTGAGGAAAAGGACCTCCAAGGTAGTATTCTCAGGAATACTACCGGTACATCGAGCCACACCAGAAAGGCAGAGGGAGATTAGGGAAGTAAACAAGTGGCTGAAGAGCTGGTGTAGTAAGGAGGGGTTTGGGTTCCTGGAGGACTGGGCCGACTTCTCAGTCGGTAACCGGTACTATAGAAGGGACGGACTGCACCTTAATGAGGAGGGTGCAGATCCGCTGGGAATGAAGATGGCCAAAAAGTTAGAGGGGTTTTTAAACTAGGCGATGGGGGGGAGGGTCCAGAGACAGAGATAGCCAGCGTGGAAGATATTCCAGAGGGTAGTATTGGGGGCATTAGTGGTAGGTTAACCAAAGCAAAAAAACACAAGGTGAGTATAGTAGCAAGTCCTAGTTGCAATCTTGAAACACCCAATACGAGGACAATATGCGACCGGTCTAAACTATGTGGCATGTTCACAAATGCCAGGAGCATGGCGGACAAGATGGGTGAACTAGAGATACTGTTGTACAAGGAGGATTTGGATTTTGTGGGAATTTCAGAGACCTGGTTCAACAGCTCTCATGATTGGCTGGCAAACATTCAAGGGTATACCCTATACCGCAAGGATAGAGAGGGTAAAAAAGGGGGAGGGGTATGCCTATATATCAAGAATAATGTACAAGCGAATGTGAGAGATGACATCACTGAGGGAGCTAGAGAGGAGGTGGAATCCTTATGGGTAGAGCTCCAAAGGGATGAAGCTAAGGGGAAAATATTACTGGGAGTATGCGATAGGCCCCCTAACCTGAGGGAGAAAGTGGAGACGGATCTCCTATCACAAATTGGATTAGCAGCAAGGATGGGAAGTGTTATCATAATGGGGGATTTTAATTATCCAGACATAGACTGGGTGGAGGGAACCGCGCATTCATTTAAGGCTCGCCAGTTCCTTAATGTCTTGCAGGACAATTTTATGGGTCAGATGGTAGACGCACCAACTAGAAATAAAACATTACTGGATCTACTGATTACCAACAATACAGACCTGATCACGGATGTGGAAATACGGGGCAATTTAGGTAACAGCGATCACAGGTCAATTAGTTTCAGTATAAATCACACAAATAGGAAACATGAAGGGAACACAAAGACACTGAATTTCAAAAGAGCCAACTTCCCTAAACTACAAACCTTGCTAAAAGGCATAAATTGGGATAAAATATTAGGAACAAAAAATACGGAGGAGAGATGGGTTTGCTTTAAGAGCATATTAAATAAGGGCATTAGCCAATGTATCCCATTGGGTAATAAATTTAAAAGAGCGAACAAAAATCCTGGATGGCTTAACTCCAATATAAAAATGCATATAAAAGCAAGGGAGAAGGCCTTCAAAAAATACAAGGTTGAGGGATCATCCTCAGCATTCAGACTTTATAAAGAATGCAATAAGAAATGTAAGGGTGCTATTAGGACGGCTAAGATAGAACATGAAAGACACATAGCGGAGGAGAGCAAAAAAAATCCCAAGAAATTCTTTAAGTATGTAAACAGTAAAAAAGGGAGGACAGAGCATATTGGCCCCATAAAGAATGAGGAAGGACATCTGGTTACAAAGGATGGGGAGATGGCGAAGGTATTGAATTTATTCTTCTCCTCAGTCTTCACGAGTGAATTGGGGGGCTTCAGTAACCAAAACTGCAGTGTTTATCCTCATGACACAACACAGGAAGCACCTCCATGGTTAACAGAGGACAGAATTAAAATTAGACTTGAGAAACTTAACATTAATAAATCACCGGGACCAGATGGCTTGCATCCGAGGGTACTTAGGGAACTCAGTCAAGTGATTGCCAGACCGTTGTTCCTAATTTTTACAGACAGTCTATTGACTGGAATGGTACCAGCTGATTGGAGAAAAGCCAATGTAGCACCAATATTTAAAAAGGGCCCAAAATACATCCCTGGGAATTGCAGACCAGTTAGCCTAACATCAATAGTATGTAAACTCTTGGAGGGGATGATAAGGGACTATATACAAGATTTTAGTAATAAGAACGATATCATTAGCAGTAATCAGCATGGATTCATGAAGAATCGTTCTTGCCAAACCAATCTATTAACCTTCCATGAGGAGGTGAGTTGCCATCTAGATAAAGGAAGGCCCGTAGACGTGGTGTATCTGGATTTTGCAAAAGCATTTGACACAGTTCCCCATAAACGTTTACTGTACAAAATAAGGTCCGTTGGCATGGACCATAGGGTGAGTACATGGATTGAAAACTGGCTACAAGGGCGAATTCAGAGGGTGGTGATAAATGGGGAGTACTCAGAATGGTCAGGGGTGGGTAATGGGGTTCCCCAGGGTGCTGTGCTGGGACCAATCCTATTTAATTTGTTTATAAACGATCTGGAGGATGGGATAAACAGTTCAATCTCTGTATTTGCAGACGATACTAAGCTAAGCAGGGCAATAACTTCTCCGCAGGATGTGGAAACCTTGCAAAAAGACCTGAACAAATTAATGGGGTGGGCGACTACATGGCAAATGAGGTTCAATGTAGAAAAATGTAAAATAATGCATTTGGGTGGCAAAAATATGAATGCAATCTATACACTGGGGGGAGAACCTCTGGGGGAATCTAGGATGGAAAAGGACCTGGGGGTCCTAGTAGATGATAGGCTCAGAAATGGTATGCAATGCCAAGCTGCTGCTAATAAAGCAAACAGAATATTGGCATGCATTAAAAGGGGGATCAACGCAAGAGATAAAACGATAATTCTCCCACTCTACAAGGCTCTGGTCCGGCCGCACCTGGAGTATGCTGTCCAGTTCTGGGCACCAGTCCTCAGGAAGGATGTACTGGAAATGGAGCGAGTACAAAGAAGGGCAACAAAGCTAATAAAGGGTCTGGAGGATCATAGTAATGAGGAAAGGTTGCAAGCACTGAACTTATTCTCTCTGGAGAAGAGACGCTTGAGAGGGGATATGATTTCAATTTACAAATACTGTACTGGTGACCCCACAATAGTTATAAAACTTTTTCGCAGAAGAGAGTTTAATAAGACTCGTGGCCACTCATTACAATTAGAAGAAAAGAGGTTTAACCTTAAACTACGTAGAGGGTTCTTTACTGTAAGAGCGGCAAGGATGTGGAATTCCCTTCCACAGGCGGTGGTCTCAGCGGGGAGCATTGATAGCTTCAAGAAACTATTAGATAATCACCTGAATGACCGCAACATACAGGGATATATAATGTAATACTGACACATAATCACACACATAGGTTGGACTTGATGGACTTGTGTCTTTTTTCAACCTCACCTACTATGTAACTATGTAACTATGTGGGAGACAAAGCCCCTGTATACGGGACAAAGGGAAAAATTCAGGAAAGTCCCATCTGGGACTATTGGGAGGGATGGAAAGGGGTTTGCATAGAGCAACCTGTACAAGTCAATGACAGGCTATGGTTGTACGCTGGTAATCGCACATCTATGTGTTAAGTTGTGTACAGGGACAGATGTGCACCCCTGAACATAAACAGTTTGGGTCCAGGACTGATTATCTTTTCCTATATGCAAGTAAATACGGGGATATGTGGTTTTCGGAGTACAGCCACAGCATGTCATTTATTGGAACAGGCGGCTGGTTCTCTGTCCCCTGCAAATCAGCCCTAAGCAGAATTAAATCTAATTTTGTTAGGTGTAGCAGCTTCTCAGACAGGCCTCTTATCAGGCAGACATGGTGCTGAAGAAACATAATTTAATACTGACAGCTATACAGAACAAAGTCCAGCTCGCAGTATAGTAAGCATTCACATGTGCTCAAAAACTTTGGCTTCCTAACCACTTGGTGACCGCCCATAGCCGAAAAATGGCTGCAGGGCGGTTGGATAACTCTTGGAGGGTGTACTGTATTGTCCTCCCAGAATCGTGCGCCTCCGAGAATATCCGTGACCGCCGGCATCACAGATCACAGTATGGGGCCGATGGCAGCGGCCCTTTACAACGTGATTGCTCCCTCAAATGACAAGCTGGCTCATGCCCGGTTCATCTCTCCCCTCTCCCCTCTTCATACCAATTGGTACAGTGTGAGAGGAGAGGGGGAGAGATCGGTTGCAGCAGCGCTGTGGGTTGGATCTGTAGTGCCCACAGCGCTTCTCTGTATCAATTCCTACACTCATCCATTCATGCTCAGCCATCCCATCCATACTCACAGCCATCCCCATCCATACTCAGCCATCCCCACCCATACTTAGCCATCCCCATCCACAGCTCATCCATCCTCATCCATGGCTCATCTGTGCCACATCCATGCCACTACAGTGCCCATCAGTGCCTCACAAAAGTGTAATAGTTAATCAAATTAGATTTGAAATGTATGCCCTTAGAACACCTGATGTTGCTCCCTGCATGTTGGGCCTCTGTATTTGGCCAGGCTGTGCAAAACTCTTATGCCCCGTACACACGGCCGGACTTTGTTCGGACATTCCGACAACAAAATCCTAGGATTTTTTCCGACGGATGTTGGCTCAAACTTGTCTTGCATACACACGGTCACACAAAGTTGTCGGAAAATCCGATCATTCTGAACGCGGTGACGTAAAACACGTATGTCGGGTCTATAAATGGGGCAGTAGCCAATGGCTTTCATCTCTTTATTTATTCTGAGCATGCGTGGCACTTTGTCCGTCGGATTTGTGTACACACGATCGGAATTTCCGACAACGGATTTTGTTGTCAGAAAATTTTATACCCTGCTCTCAAACTTTGTGTGTCGGAAAATCCGATGGAAAATGTGTGATGGAGCCTACACACGGTCGGAATTTCCAACAACAAGGTCCTAGCACACATTTTCCGTCGGAAAATCCGACCGTGTGTACGGGGCATTACACATGTGGTATTGTTATACTCGGGAGGAGTAGCAGAATATATTTTGGGGTGTAATTTTGGCTATGTACATGCTATGTGTTAGAAATATTGTATAAATTGACAACTTTGTGTGTAAAAAAAAAAATTCATTTTCTTTCCATATTTTCCAAAAACTTGTGGAAAAAAATGTCATGTTCAAAGGACTCATTATGCCTCATAAAATTCACGTTGGGGTGTTTGCTTTCCAAAATGGGGTCATTTTTTGGCCATTTCCATTGTCCTGGTGCTCCAGGGACTACAAAATTGCAATGCTGCGTACACACAATCGAACTTCTCATCGGAAAAAGATATGACGGCTTTTTCGATGGGATTCCGCTCAAGTTTGCCTTGCATACACACGGTCACGAAAAAGTTCACTGAACTTACGACCGTCAAGAACGCGGTGACGTACAACACTACGACGAGCCGAGAAAATGAAGTTCAATGCTTCCGAGCATGCATCGAATTGTTTCCGAGCATGCGTAGTAATTTTGTGTGCGTCAGGATTGCCACAGACGATCGCATTTTCAGATAGGAACTTTTTTTGACCGAAAAATTAAGAACATGCTCTCAATCTTTTGCTGGCTGGATTTCGGCCAGCAAAAGTCCGATGGAGCATATACACGGTCGCATTTTCCGATGAAAAACTCTCATCGGTCTTTTGCGGGGTGAAATTCCGATCGTGTGTACGCGGCATAAGAGGTAGTCAAGAAATTATATGTGTAATTTATGTCCCTAGAATGCCTGAAAGTGCTCCCTGCATGTTGGGCCTCTGTATGTAGTCAGGCTGTGTAAAAGTCTCACACATGTGGTATCGCCATACTCAGGAGGAGTAGTAGAATGTTTTTTAGGGTGTAATTTGTGGTATGCATATGCTGTGTGTGAGAAAACCTGTTAATATGACAATTTTGTGAAAAAAAAAAAAAACTTTCACACAGACCAAATAATATAAACTTATTTGGATTATTTTTACCAAAGATATGTAGCGGTATAAATTTTGGCTAAAATCTATGAAGAAAAATTACAAATTTGCAAAATTTTATAAACAGAAACAAAGAAAAATATATTTTATTTTTACAGAAATTTTTGGTATTTTTTCATTTATAGCACAAAAAAACAACCCAGAGGTGATAAAATACCACCAAAAGAAAGCTCTATTTGTGTGAAAAAAGGGGGGTTTAAGTGTCCAGTGGGCAAGTAGTTAAAGTGACCCTGTCATCAGTGTCACTTGAATATAAAAGCCTACCTGCTAAAAGAAAAATGAATATAGTCAGCACTTCTTTAAATGCTACCACTTCGCTGCAAGTATCCCACATCTCTGGGTCCATGGAATATCAGTCTACCCTGCTGTGCACTGTGTTTTCTCCGATCAGGCACGTGGCTGCTGTAGCAATATAGGAGCTGGTGGAGAAACCACAGCGTGCGGCGGGGGAGCAGATATTCCATACATCCAGAAGTGTGGAATACGTGAAGTGGCCAGAGAGGCAGTTGGTTGGATTGTTGAATATGCACATACTTGACATTGGGTTACATAACATAGCTTTATGTTGCCATAGAAAGATTATTATGTTGCATATTTTAGATATGTTGCTACTTTTATTTTTACTTGGGATCATTCTTGAAAAAGGTTTTGTAGTAGGTTTCATTGTATCAGACTATTTAGCTGGAGTCTGGTTCCCCTAGTGTGCATCCCTTGCCAGACACTAAGGCCCCTTTCACACTAGGGCGGTTTGCAGGTGCTATTGTGCTAAAAATAGCGCCTGCAAACCGACCTGAAACTGCCACTGCTGTTTCTCCAGTGTAAAAGCCCGAGGGCTTTCACACTGGAGCGGTGCGCTGGCAGGAGAGAAAAAAACTCCTGCAAACAGCATCTTTGGATCGGTGAAGGAGCGGTGTATTATTATGAAATCAATGGGGCAGCTCAGCTATACCGCTGGCATAGCGCCGCTGTAGCGGCGCTTCGTGGGCGGTTTTAACCTTTTTTCAGCCGCTAGTGGGGGTTAAAACCGCCCCGCTAGCGGCCGAATACCGCCGCTAAAACGACGGTAAAGCAGCGCTAAAAATAGTGCCGTTTTACCACCGCCGCCCGCACCGCCCCAGTGTGAAAGGGGCCATATACACTATATTTTAAAAGTATTGGGACTCCTACCTTTACACACATATTCAATATTGAGTTGGCCCACCCTTTGCAGCTATACCAGCTTCAACTCTTCTGGAAGGCTGTCCACAAGGTTTAGGAGTGTGTCTATGGGAATGTTTGACCATTCTTCCATAAGTGCATTTGAGAGGTCAGGCACTGATGTGGACAGTCTCCGCTCTAAATCATCCCAAAGGAGTTCTATCGGGTTGAGTTCAGGACTCTGTGCAGGGCAGTCAAGTTCCTCCACCCCAAACTTGCTCATCCATGTCATTATGGACCTTGCATTGTGCACTGGTTCAAATCCTTTGGTGGAGGGGGGATTATGGTGTGGGGTTGTTTTTCAGGGGTTGGGCTTGGCCCCTTAGTTCCAATGAAGGTAACTCTTAAGGTGTCAGCATACCAAGACATTTTGGACAATTTCATGCTCCCAACTTTGTGTGAACAATTTGGGGATGGCCAGAGTCCTGACCTCAACCTGATAGAACACTTTTGGGATGAATTAGAGCGGAGACTGTAAGCCAGGCCTTCTCGTCCCACATCAGTGCCTGACCTCACAAATGCGTTTCTGGAAGAATGGTAAAACATTCCCATAGACACACTCCTAAACCTTGTAAACAGCCTTCACAGAAGAGTTGAAGCTTTTATAGCTGCAAACGGTGGGCCAACTCAATATTGAACCCTACGGACTAATAGGGCGTACACACGGTCGTACTTTGTTCGGACATTCCGACAACAAAATCCTAGGATTTTTTCCGACGGATGTTGGCTCAAACTTGTTTTGCCTACACACGGTCGCACAAAGTTGTCGGAATTTCCGATCGACAACCACGCGGTCACGTACACCACGTACGACGAGACTAGAAAAGGCAAGTTCAGAACCAAGCGCGGCACCCTTTGGGCTCCTTTTGCTAATCTCGTGTTAGTAAAAGTTTGGTGAGAGACGATTCGCGCTTTTTCAGACTCGTGGCTTTCAGACCGTTTTCTGCCGTTCAGTTTGTGCTTGTGGGTTTGTATCTGCTCTTCAGTGCGTGCAGCAAGTTCCGCGTGACTTTAAATAGTCATTGAATTCTTGTTCGTTCGTTACTGTTTTTCAGTTCGCTCTTCATAGGCCTTGCTGTTCTTCAGTGCGTTCTGTTACTTCGTTCTGAGCAGCCGACCGTTTTCTAGCCATGTTTCGTATGCGTACTCCTCGTAGAGTTCGTGCTGTGCGGGGGCTTGGTGTTGGGGTCCTGACCTTGACACAAGTCCAGTCCATGAACAGGGTGGGGAGGAGTTCATGGACCAAGAATTGGTTGCTTCAGCGTGACCAGTTCTGTCATATGCCTTTGCTCCGTGAGATCCGTGAGAATAATCCTGACGATTTCAGGAACTTTCTCAGGATGACGGACCCCGTGTTTCACTGTTTGTTGGCTTCGCTGACCCCCTATATCAGCAGGCAGGATACCTGCATGAGGCAAGCCATCACTCCGGAGCAGAGGCTCGTCGCTACCCTGCGGTATTTGGCCACAGGGAGAAGTCTGCAGGACTTAAAGTTCTCGACAGGCATCTCCCCCAGGCTCTTCTTTGTGAACATTTACTGCTTGTGTTTGTTTGAGCTGACCCTGACAGAAATGTGTTGAGTGCATAAAATGTTGTGATTGTGTAACCTTACAAAGCACTGTTGTCTGTTATTTACTAAATGCAAAGACACTTTGCACTACCAGTGCACTTGCAACTGCACTGAAACTGCACTTGTAGTGCAAAGAGTATTTGCCCTTAGGAAATTACCCCCATTTTCTCATCAAACAACAATTACATCACCCCAAAAATGTTGTAGCGTTGAGACAATAATCCACACATTCTTGATGAACAATCTTTTTAATACCAGCACAATCACATGTGCATTTACCCAAGGTTTTTCTGACAAACCGACATGTTTGTTGTATACCAATTTTTGTGGTGTCATTATCCAAAATCAAAATGTGCATTTTATAGAAAACAGGCCTGTGTAAAACCCACAAGAAAGACACAAATCTTGATCTTACAAAGTTCACATTTGGTAGAACCTGAAGGCTATATCAGACATCAGTATTTAGGAACTGGGTTTGATATAGCGTTCAGATGGGGGGAAAATCACCCCAGGAAAAGCCAAATTTGGAAGATGCACACAAATTTCACAATGTCAACATGTGCTATCTGCCATCACGGGGGATCAAGGGACGTGTTTTGGGGGAGAAAGCCCTTCCTCACCGCTACTTTATTATTGAGGAAGGGGTTGCACCCCCAAAACGCGTCCATTGATCTCCCGTGATGGCAGATAGCACATGTTGGCACACTGTGTGCATCCTCCAAATTTGGCTTTGGGAAAAATCACAAAAACATTTCGCACATTGTAGCACACAAAAGAAGAAAGTGATTTGGAGGGGGCTTTAAACTCGCCCCAAAACATCAATGATGTTTTTATATTTTGGAATAACATCATTGATGTTTTGCTTGATGTTTTCCAATTGTAAATTACACCCCATGATCTCCCCGATCAGGATCTGGGCACTTTCGGATGTGAAAGGATCTTCATCCACAACCTCACGATCACCTAAAAAGAGAGGAACCCCAAAATAAATTAGGTTTGCAAAAAAATGCCGCCATCCATCTCTTTCCTGAGCCTGTGGTCGCAGACACTCACCTGTTGTGGTGACTAGTTCCACCACGTCTTCTTCCTCCTGCTCATCTTGTGTTGGGGGGATTTCCCCTTCTTCCAGAGGGGGGGGGCTCTGGTCTGCTCGGATGAGGGGTGTCCTCCGAGTCTTTTCTCCCCTATGTAAAACAAAAATGGTATAATTAGCACACAGATATTTGATGGCAGAACTATAAAGATGAAACATTGCTTGGAAGTGGGGTACAATGATCTATTTTAGCCGAGTTCCAAGATGTAGCTTTTTTAGTGTCCTTTGTCAAGCTGCAATACTTTACCTGTTTGGTACAAGCTTCACAGATGGAGACCCCCCTATAGTATACACTGGAGCACCTGTGTGGCCCCCCTAATAAAAATGGTGTTCTTTTGTCCCACACTAGTGCTCCAGCGTCCAGATGTGAAAACAGCTGCTCAGTGTCCTCTCCTTACACACAATCTAGTTTGCATTTCATTCTAGTAACAAAGCCATCTACACAACCCAATTCTTTGAAGACAAGTATAGGGCGTCAAAATGGTGGCCAAATGCATATGGCCTAAACAATGGTATTTTATCGTCCGAAATAAAAATGTGTGATCCGAACGAATAATGTGCCCATGAACATGAAAGTTGCCATTTTAAACTGTACAACAGTTCCTAAAAGCACATGGAGCAGCACAAACGTAATAAACACAAAAAAAATAGGAACACAGCACAACTACTTACTTTTTTGCAGCACTCTCCGGATCTTTCTGTACTGCTCATGTTCTCTTAATTTGAGGTCTGACCACCGCTTCCTGAGCTGATCTTTTGATCGTCGTACCCCGAAATTCCGGTGCAGACTCCTGACCACTTTCGCCATGATCTTGGCCTTTCGGACATTGGGGTTGGGGTAAGGCCCATACTTCCCGTCATAGTCAGCCCTCTTCAGGATGTCCACCATCTCCAACATCTCCCCAAAGGACATATTTGAGTCCTTTAATCTCCTTATGGATCGGGACGTTTCAGGCTCCGGCCTTTCCTCCCCCTCCTCCTCGTTGCTACAATTAGCACGATCCTGCTGTCTATCCGCCATGTGCTCTTCCCCCACTGCGCCGAACGAAAAGGGGCGGGGAATAGACTAGAAAGAACGTCAGGGGCGGGCGGAGTTATACACATGCGCAGTGTGTATAAATCGTAACGTGCGCGTCTTACGTACGATCTGTGAGCGGAGGAAGGAGCATCGGAGACGCCGATCGTGCTAACGAAGGTAGGATCTAAACTTGGGCCTATACTGCTTCGAAATGGAAGCCTATATTGTAACAAGATTAGGGGAGTTTGGCCTGACATTAGGGTTTGTCTTGTGTTGTGTCTTGCAGAGAAAATGGATGGGTTCAACGACCACAATTTCCTGCCCCTGTTTATTGACAAGTACAGGGAGCTGCCCTGTCTGTGGCAGGTCAGACACCCCCATTATAACCACAAACAGAAGAGGCAGGCAGCACTGGAGAAACTGCTGGAGTTGGTGAAGCCGGTGGTCCCCACAGCAACCATCCCTTATTTAAAAGCTAAAATTGGTGGCCTGAGGAGCACTTATCTTAGGGAGCGCAAGAAGGTCACAGATTCCCAGAGGTCCGGAGCTGCAGCAGATGACGTTTATGTCCCCAGGCTGTGGTACTATGAGAGACTGCGATTTCTGTCAGACCAGACTGAAGTCAGGGAATCCCTCTCCACTCTTCCTTCCACGCTTCCTTCCATACCAGCTGAGGCTTCCGATGTCCAACCTGGGCCTTCCAGCCAGGAAGAAGTGGAGGAGCCCAGCTGGAGTCAGGTATAGCATTCTTCTACAGATTTCTGGGCAATAAAGAAATGATGTTTATTAGATGTTATTATTGATAACTAATTGCTGATTAAAAAAAGTGTTTTACATATCAATAGACAGTAGTGGGCACCCAAAATTGGGACAAGAATGCAAAATGCTGGGCTCAGAATGATAGTCTGTTATATTTGTTAACATTCAATTTGCAACAGTCAGGAGGTGAAAATTGTGTGTGATTGATTGAAAAAATACTAAAACTATGTCCCTTTTTCATACACAGGAAGACCTCAGCCAGGAGGAGGCTGTGGAATGTGGCAGCCAGGAGGAGGCGGGGATTAGTGGCAGCCAGGAGGAGGCGGGGCTAAGTGTCAGCCAAGAGAAGCCTGGGACAAGTCGCAGCCTGACTGAATCTCAGGTTCCTCCCCTCCGCCTGCCACATAAACGAGCCAGGAAGATGACTCCCAGTCCTGTGCAGGATTCAGCATACAGGCTGATGCAGGAGGCTTCGGCGTCCCTCAGAGCCTTCCCCAGTCCTGCAGAGGCCTTTGCCTGCATGGCTGCCACCAAATTGCAGGGCATGCAGGAGGGCCAACGCAGGATCTCTGAGGACCTGATTTATAAAGTCCTTCGTAAGGGGAAGAGTGGGGAACTGACACCCAAGACGGATGTCATTGAGATTGACGATCCTCCTCCTCCTCCTGCTGCCACAACTCCACCACCACAGCCAAAGCCTGGAAGGAAGCGTGGAAGGAAGACCAAAGAGTGATTGCCCTGTGTTCAGTCTGGTCTGACAGAAGATGCAGTCTCTCGTATGACCACAGCCTGGGGACACAGATGTCATCTGCTGCTTTCCGGATCTCTGGGACTTCTGGACCAGACTGCCCTCCCTAAGATAAGGACTCCTCAGGCCACCAATTTTGCTTTTAAATAATTGATGTCTGCCCTGGGGGTCCCAGGCTTCGCCAATTTCTGCAGTTTCTCCAGCGTTGCCTCCCTCTTTGTTTTTTTTATAGTTGTGACCCCTTAATAAAAAATTTTCGGGAAATTCTACTCTCCTGTGTGTGCTTTCATCCAAAAAGGACAGTTTGTTGGTGACGATTCAGGTACATTTCTAACATAAAATGTGAAATTAACAAGGGACAACAACACCAAACAATCTCCTACAGATTAAATAGAACAACATATCAATGGTGTTGTGGGAACTTGTCACAAAAAACACACACAAACATTTTCGGGAGTACAAATCAAAATCACCAAAAAAAATAAATAAAAAAGAGAAACACAAAAAAAGATTCTACATTAAAGGCAAAAAAAACCCCCCAAAAAAACAAAAATATGTTGTCAGATGTGAGAAATCAAAATATATTGAGGGAATCCCGATAAATAGTAACAAAATAAGTTTGTGAGAAGTGTGTGTGAATATGAGCAGCAAAACTACTTCATTCTTGTCACATTATAAAGAAGAAGAGAGTGCGCTGTATTAAACCATTTTGAACATTGCAGCGTGACGAAAGTGCTGTATCCATTGCGAACGCTAAGTTTACCAGAACGAGCTGTCCCGTGTCGGAATTTCTTCTGAGCATGCGTGGCACTTTGTGCGTCGGAACAGGCCACACACGGTCGGAATTGACGCGATCGGATTTTGTTGTCGGAAAATTTTATCTCCTGCTGTCCAACTTTGTGTGTCGGAAAATCCGATGGAAAATGTCCGATGGCGCCCACACGCGGTCGGAATTTCCGACAACACCCTCCGATCGGACATTGTCCATCGGAAAATCCGACCGTGTGTACGGGGCATAAGACTGGATGCCATTAAAGTTCATGTGCGTGTAAAGGCAGGCGTCTCAATACTCAACAATATAGTGTATGTAATTCAGCTGTAATAAAGGTATCGACTTCTCCTGCAATCCGCACTCCATGACTAAACATCTAGCAGAGTGAAATGCATAAGAAATGCAGGTGGATTACCACTGTACTGGATAACACTAATAAATCTACTTTGGACTTTTAGAAGTTAAGTGGCTTCACTTTTGTTTTTGGTGTTGTTACTTGGATGTGCTTTTAATGATTTGAACTGTTGCTCTGTATTTTTGAACCAGTTTTCCTTTTATTTCTCTTTTATTGATACTCAATTGGCTATCTCACATAATTTCTACACAGCAGTCTGATCCATAGTTTGGTACTGTAGAAATACATTTGGATCTCAGGATGAGCGCACATGTTCTCTATTCCTTTGGAAAATATGCACCTCGATATGACTTTGACAGATGTACCCTGGATCATTCCTATCACAAAATACCTCTGATTAAAAGCTTTTACTGGCTTTTTACACTGTGACCCTGCAATTATAGATGATGTACTGCATTTCATCCGAGCACGGAAATTAATAACAGCGGTCCCAAGTTGATTCAGAGCGCAGTTAATTGAACAAAACAAGGCACTTCATACCGGGTATTAGAGTCGTTTAAGAGATTATCCATGTATCAAATAGTAACATAATGTGTCTAATACACAGTGAAACATTTTGTGCATGAACATCTCCAATGGGGTTAATGGAACTGCTCTCATAGAACTGTAAGTAAAGGAAGAATAGCTGGAATGGGACATACAGGTGCAAAAGGATATACTGTAGATATGTTCATGGGGGCATGGTATTTGTTATTAATTGATTCAGAGAATAATGTACACATGTGAATAATTTCATTGTGGAGGCAGCAAAATATTAGACCTGGTGCTGGTGTGGCTTACACCTCCGAGAACATAATGCTAGGTAATTGGCATGTAACACTAGGTGCAGCTGGATGGTTATTTATCATAGTAATTTTGACTCCAGCTTTTCCCTGCAGAATCGAGCAACACTCTATAGTTTCCCTACTCTATCTAAAATTTACAAAAATTCAAGTTGAATGCCACCTGCGCCTAATCCAGTAATCGATCCACCAGTTCCTAGTCTGGCTTTTTGAAGCTTATGTGTACAAAGTTTAAATAAATCGAAGAAAAGACTGGACAGCCGCATTCTGTTGACACCTTTATTGAAGACGGTTTAAAAATTCTTCTGGTACAAAGACATCAGAGACACAGGATCAATGAAAAGCTGACATGTACAAAGTTTAACTAATAATTTATATAGTAGAACACAGAACAAAAAAGGTATTTTTAGAGAAGGAGCTACTGACTTCGCTAACAATTAACATTCTACTTCCTTTCCATAAATGTAGAGTGTGACACTATGGTATATGCAGTGTCTGTGCCTGCACTATATAATGCTCATTGAAATCAATGGCAATCAAACTTTTGTTTCAGTAATGGACATTTTTTAAGCTGAAAGTCAAGGGATTGACAAAGAAAGGGCATAGAGGTCTGAGCACTGACCCAGAGATGTACCAAAGGAAAAACACATTTTTAAGCGTTATCGTTCAACGGTGAAAAGCCATTCTACAGCAGCACAAAATATGAAATTCCTTTGAATAACATCCTTGGGGAATGCTTTTAAGCTGTAAGTGGAAATACAGAACATTATGACTGTAAAGGACAATGACACTGTATTTTGACATTACATAAATTGCACGTTTGTTCATTTACATTACTTTTACATAATTGCTTGGCTTATGTAGAGAAGCAGCAACCCACTATGCCAAAGATTCGGCAAACAAACATTTTTTTTTTTGAGTAACAATTGAGCATTGGACGTAGCAGAGGCAATACAGGCAACAACTATCCTAAGATATATAATTTAAAAAGCTAAAGCTACCAACTAGTGGTGTACTGAAATGAACATTCTGGACCAAAACCAAAAATGCAGGATGCACTCGGTCGAAAACCAAAATAGACAGTTTTTAAAAAATATATATAGAATTTTTATATAATTGTATTATGTTTGAATTTTTAATTAATATCATGAATTTGGATGAATATGAATTTAATTTTCGGCCATGAACGGCATCTTTTTTTTTCTCAGCAAAACTCTGATAACCCTATTTTCGGTCGATAATTTTCGATAGCCGATATATTGGTGCATCCCTACTATCAACTTCATATATTTCGGCAAACAGGGTCAAAACAAGGTACAGAGCATTGCATGTGGTCTTCTATTCAGTTATAGTACTCCAAGTTTTACAACTGAGGATCAGCATGAGGAAACATAATTTGTTGTCCATTTTTAATGATGATGCGCTGCAATTCAACCAAATAAATAACTGCCAACACAGTATTTACCAAGCTAAAAAACTGAATAATTTCTATATCTGTTAAAGAAAGTTTGTAAAAATTAGGCTGTGTGTATAGAAAAATGTCTGCATTGCACAGGATGGACCCAGCTTTAACAGACAAAAAATTGGGTTTTGGGCGTTGGTGGTGCCCAAACACTGTAACTCCACAGAAAATTTTTGAACCCCTTCCCGACCAGCACACGCCGATGTACGTCGGCAGAATGGCACGGCTGGGCAAATGGGCTTACAGGTACGTCCATTTGAATTCCCCGCCATGCCATTGCGTGCGCGCCGGCCGGGAGCTCCGTGAGTCGGGTTGCGGGTCCCGCGGACTCGATCACCTCACGGAGAGGACGAACGGGGAGATGCTGATGTAAACAGCATTTCCCCGTTCTGCCTAGTGTCAGTGTCACTGATTTCTGCTCCCTGTCATCGGGAGCAGAGATCAATGTAGTGTCACAGCTAGCCCATCCCCCCCACAGTTAGTAATCACTCCCTAGTACTGACTTAACCGCTCCCCGCCCCCTAGTGGTTAACCCCTTCACTGCCAGTGTCATTTACACAGGAATCAGTGCATTTTTATAGCACTGATTGCTGTATAAATGACAATGGTCCCAAAAATGTGTCAAAAATGTCCGACATGTCCGCCATAATGTCGCAGTCACAATAAAAATCACAGATCCCCACAATTACTAATAAAAAAAAATTATTAATAAAAATGCCATAAAACTATCCCCTGTTTTGTAAACGCTATGACTTTTGCGCGAACCAATCAATAAACGCTTATTGCGATTTTTTTTACCAAAAATATGTAGCAGAATACATATCGGCCTAAACTGAGGAAAAAAATTTTTTTTTATATATTTTTGGGGGATATTTATTATAGCAAAATGTAAAAAATAATGCGTTTTTTTCAAAATTGTCGCTCTTATTTTGTTTATAGCACAAAAAAAAATTGCAGAGGTGATCAAATATCACCAAAAGAAAGCTATATTTGTGGGGAAAAAAGGACATCAATTTTGTTTGAGAGCCACGTTGCACGATCGCGCAATTGTCAGTTAAAGCGACGCAGTGCCTAATCGCAAAAAGTGCTCTGGTCAGGAAGGGGGTAAAATCTTCTGGGGCTGAAGCGGCTATAGAGCACAGGATGGAGTCTGTTTTGGCAAACATTCACTGTATCTACAACCACTAGCTGAAAGAATCTCTTGACTGTGTGGTTTCTGTCCCCTGCACATATCAGCTGCAGCAGTGTGGCACGTAGAATAGCCTCTTGAATGCGTTAGGTGGGTTGGTGAATCAGAGTACGACTCAGTAGGGGGAGGCATAGAGGAGTAGGAGGATGTGGAGGGGACAGCTTTGGCATCATCACCACCAGCTGTAAGGACATGGGGAGGCTAAACAAGCGGCTAGGTTAAAGTGTAACTCCACTTTTGTTGAGAAAAAAACATTCCCCTCTGGAAAATCTATGTACATTGCAAGGATTATAACAACCTTTGTTGCAGATTCATATCTTTTGTTATTCTGAAGTAATCCATGTGTGTTTGTCTCTGCCTCTGTACTGAGTGGGTCTAATGGGAGTGGTTTCATAATTAACTGTCAGGTGTGCAGCTGCAGGGCACTAATGAGGAAAGCTGCTGGCCCTACATCCCTTTAGACATGTTCCTATTGAAAGTATCTCTCCAAAAATGACATTTTTGTTGCAGGTGATGCCTGAAATCTGACTTGTATCTTAGGTAGACTTCTGGGAAAATTGGTGAGCCAATCACACAAGCAGGAAACGATGTTTCTGAGGAGTGGTCAGTACACACTCTGTGTACAGAACAACTCCAGGTAGCCATATTGCAATGCATTCTCAGAAAATTACAGCGGCTGCAGATTGAAAAGAAAAGGTAATTTTTAATAACATTCAATTACATTATGATTAGTGTCGCAATTATATGCGTTATATTATTTTTCCTTTATTTGCTAATTTTTTTCCCCACGAAAGTGGAGTTACCCTTCCACCACCTCTGTGCCTGCCCCTGCAGAGCCAAGTCTTTGCCCCAATGTGGCTCCTGTTCCTAGGCATACCAACTGCAGCACTGCATGGCATAATTTTGCCAAAGCCATTGAATAGCATCTTGAACCCTGATTGGTGGATCAGAGAACAACTCATCGAAAGAAGGCAAGGAAGAGGAGGAGTAGCAGGAGGTCAAGGGGACAGTTCTGGCATCGTCACCACCCTAGACCTTTCCTGTTGGAGGGGCCACAGGGACAGGGTAGAGCTCTGACGCCCCTTCATATACTGTCATCCCTATTGCTGGAGGCTGCTGAGAGAGAATTATGTATAGTGGGGGTAGAGGTAGAGAGGGAGGAGCTGATAGAAGGCGGAGGGTGGCCCTTTTCCTGATGACTAGCATTCTGGTGCTGTTACTAATGAGCTCTCAGATGTCTCTTCATACACATTGTACCAAAATGGCTGATGGTATTGCCATGCTTGATACGCTGGAGGCAGAGCCTGCAAAAAACAGCAGTGTGGTCTGCTGCACACGTGCTCAAAAAAGCCAATGCAGGTGAAATCTGGGGAGTTGACTGTGGGACAACAGTGTCCACTAACATCCAGTGGAACAAGGCAGATTCTCTCTGTACTTCTCTGTGAGCTGCCCCTGGATGACATCCTGCCTTGATAGGGTTGTGCCTCTCCCTCACTTTCCTCCTGTGCTTCATCCAAACACCCAGGTATGGTCAGAGACCTCATCATCATCCCTTCCCTCCTCATCGCTTGAGCCAGCTTGGCAGTATGCTGTGTTTGTGGGAACATTACTGACAGTTGGTTCTCCTTGCCTATCCCCCCCCCCCCCCATTGTTAGAAATTTTATAGATCAGGCGAGTCAAACTCAAAAGACAAGGTGCCAGTTATGGATTGCACAGAAAGGGGGCTGCATAAGTTCTATTGAGGATTGTAGAAACAATGTTACTTTTTTTTAGGGCATCTGCATTCCAATTTTAAATGTATGTTTTAAAAATAAATAAATGTCTGAAAATAATTCTAATAGATTTTTGCACTTTCCAAAATTTTAAAGCCTCTGCTATGTGGCTAATGCTTCCAATATGTGCTCTTATGCAAAGCTAAGCTGGTTGAAAAATCATCAGCATCTAACATACTTCTACATACATACATAGGAGTGTCAGATGTTTGCTTCCCCACTCTGTGTTGTGGTTCCATCTGTTAGCTGCTATGTCACCACTGTGGATGGAACCACAGTATGCAACTCTCACCAGGAATCCGACACTCCTGGAAATTTCTTTCCAAAGATTCTTTGTCCAGTTTTTAGTTTAACTGCATGAACAGCCCCTAAAAGCAATTCACTGGGAAGGAGTTGACCACTTACCTGCTCCCCCTGCACCCCTTTACTTGACAACATATATTCTCTATGGGCTTTTACTAAAATAAATGATAAAGTGTAGGAACAAACCATAAGAGTATACATGAATTGTGGGCCTGCCTGTGTGCATACCTAATGACCATGATCACTAAACCTATCTAACTGATTGTACTCTTGATGTTCATTAGGTACAGTGTGGTCAAAGTTTGCTGTACGTGTTGAACATTCAAATAACAATGGAGTGTGGAGAATAGGGCGCTCTGGATAACAAGGAGACTTTAACAAATAGTACATGACTGGCTCCTGAAATGTGATTAATGCACCACAGCAGCACTTCAGAAGAGGGAAGCACACTCTATAAGAAGAACAAAGCAGAGAAGAAGGTGCTTCTAAGTGCAGTAATAAAACACTTTAATGACAAGGAAGGGTTAAAAACACTTACAAGATGGAAGTGAAAAACAGGCATATCAATCAATCCATAACATCCAGCGGGATGCCTCCTGGGAGAAAGGACAGCTGCAGGTGGAAGTTCCAGCTGACCAGCGGTGGTAAATACTGTGTCTCTGATCCAAGATGGAGAGCCGTGCTGTCAGGACTAGCATGGAATTTAGGCAACCGGAAGTGACATCAGAGTGGGTGGGACATGTTTTGGAGCATGCCCAGTCGCTCCTTCAATCTTGGTTTGAAGAAGAACTGACTGGGCATGGTCCAAAACATGTCCCACCCACTCTGATGTCACTTTCGGTTGCCTGCATTTTATGAATTTGCCTTAAGTAAATAAACCCCATAGTGTTTACCACTGCTGGTCGGCTGGAACTTCCACCTGCAGCTCTCTTTACTCCCAGGAGGTATCCCGCTGGATGTGTTAAAGTGTCTTTAACCCTTCCTTGTCATTAAAGTGTTTTATTACTGCACTTAGAAGTGCCTTCTTCTCTGCTTTGTTATTCAAATAAGAATGAATTTGTGCCTTCTGTTCCTAAAAGGTGCATCACAAATTGTACACACACACACACACATATTTTCTGAAAAGCAAAATAAATAAAAAAAACTATCATGACTGGCTCACTTGGTAATGAAACAAGCACGTACCAAACTAAATAGAATATCAAAAATTCCCTTCACATTATGCTGTTGTATGAAGAAGGCAGCTTATGTATGGGGACATATTATTGGAATCCATATTCTAATGCCGCGTACACACGATCGGATTTTCCAACAACAAATGTTGGATGTGAGCTTGTTGGGGGAAAGTCCGACCATGTGTATGCTCCATTGAACATTTGTTGTCGGACTTTCCGCCAACAAATGTTGGCTAGCAGGTTCTCAAATTTTCCACCAACAAATGTTTGCTGTCGGACTTTCCGATCGTGTGTGCACAAGTCTGTCTGACAAAAGTCCATGCATGCCCAGAATCAAGTATGAGCCGGAGATATAACTAGCGTTCGTAATGGAGACATCACGTACGTCTTGTATGTCACTACGTTTGGAATTGTTGTCCAACATTTGTGTTACCATGTGTATGCAAGACAAGTTGGAGCCAACACCCTTCGAACAAAAATCCACGGTTTTGTTGTCGGAAAGTCAGATCGTGTGTATGGGGCATTAGTGTAGGCGTATGGAATCTCAGACACTGACTAGTTTTTAAAATTCTGTGCATGCACCGACAGATCTGCACATGTGCAGTACAATACCCCTGTATGGTTCGCTAAGGCTTTTTAAAATTTTGATTTATTTTTTTTCTGCAGAATGTATTGATTACTATGAAAGCATGATTCTATTTTATTCCAATATGTTATGAACAATTTAAATTGCTAACATTAGATAAAGTCAAATTTTTAAATACTAAATGGTTTAGCTGGTGTATGTTCTGATGCTGGAGTGTACATACCATTGCCAATAACCCCTGTGTGTATTTAGGTGTACATACACTGTCCACACATGTTTGTGTACATTGTGGGTGGACAGTAAGTTCTATGAGCACGCAGTACCCTATTTGCACAGGGTTGATGTATGCTTGGATGCACATATCCTTTAGTAAATAAATCCTTATGTGTGCATATTAACAGATGTGCAACAGGAATGCACAAGGCATGGTTGCTTTTTCTATAGAGTTTATAACAAAGCACATGTATTTGGGTGTCCCAGTGAAGCATTTAATCTAACCTGCAAGCTCCCAGCTTCTGTGGTCCACCATGCAATTTCTACTACTGTCCAGAAACACTGAAACTTCTCAGTCATTGGGTGGCGTCAGGCCTCTTTCACACTTGTATGACACGACAGTCGTACAACTGTGGAGCCGCCTTTACCCTACTTTAAAAACCTGTGTACTGTGTTTTATTTTTGACACTTTTTTTTAGGTGAATGGATAGGGGTACAATGTACCCTATACTCATTCACATAGGGTTGGGGGCCATGATCTGGGGGCCCCCTTATTAAAGGGGGCTTCCAGATTCCGATAAGCTCCCTGCCCGCAGACCCTGACAACCAATGACCAGGGTCAGGAAGAGGCCCTTGTCCTCAGCAACATGGGAACAAGGTGCTTTGGTGTGGGGGCGCCCCTGCCCCAAAGCACCCACCCCCCATGTTGAGGGAATGCGGCCTGGTACAGTTCAGGAGGGGGGGGGGCGCTCGCTTGTCCCCACCGCCTTTCCTGACCTGCCGGGCTGTGTGCTCGGATAAGGGTCTGGTATGGATTTTGGGGGGTCCCCCACCCAGTTTTTTCAGCGTGGGGGTTCCCCTTAAAATCCATACCAGACCGAAGGGCCTGGTATGCTCTCGGAAGGGGAACCCATGCCGTTTTTTTTTTACATTTTGCGTGGAGTTCCCCTTCAAGATCATCAGAGCACAAGTCGCATGCCAAAGTCAGATCAGTTAAGACGCCAATCCGATTTTGATCCGAATTCAGTGATATTCAATGGGCTGAAGTAGGATCAAAGTCGAACCAAAGTAGTGCAGGGACTACTTTGAAGTCGGCACGACTTGAAGTCGTACTAATATGAATGGTTGTCAATCAAAATCATGGGGAATGACTTGTCATGCAACTTTGCAGTCCCAAGTCGTAGGACAAGTTGTACAGGTGTGAAAGGGGCCTCACACTACCGCGACTTCAAAGCCGCACAATTTTTGCAGCGATTTCGCGGCTGCGATTTTGTTGCAGTTATTATGCGATTTTGCTGCGATTTCAGGGAATGCCTGCGTAACTCACATCAAAGTCAAACCAAAGGGACTACTTTGAAGTCGTTGCGACTTAAAGTCGCACAGATATGGATCGTACTCATTGGAAATCATGGGGTACGACTTGTCATGCGACTTTGCAGTCCTAAGTCGTAGGAAAAGTCACACAAGTGTGAAAGGGGCCTTAATGCTGAGAGGGAAGCAGCCCCAGAAGTGCCATTCAGAGGAAAGAACAGAAAGACTTCTGTCTTTTGAAGTAGAGCTTTAGTTATGGGGCTGCCATTGATTTAGATGACTAGTTCAACCTTACAGCCTGGCAACTAGCATTTTCAGAAGGAAAGCTTAGCATCCAAGTTTCTCTGATGGCAGGTAACTATGCATAGCCCATACCTGTGGGATCCCTCTAGAAGCTGAAAATCACTGTAGCAGACACCACTACTCCAGTGCTTTTTGCTGGCTTCTGGGTCCAGTGCCGAGCAGTTGCACTGCTGCATTCTGAGTATAGGAGGTTGGGCACTCAAACCCGGGCACCAAGTTGCTTTGCATTTTCCCAACGAATGCAAAGCATTCTCTGATTGGATGAGGTGGAGAGCATGACATCACCACCCCACCTCATTCAACCAGAAAATAAATGCTTGGAATTCATTGAGAAAGCTAGTGGAGATTATTGGAGTACTGGTGTCTATTCAGTGGCGTATACTTCAGTGATCTCCAGCTTCTAGAGGGATCCCAAAGGTATGGTATACGCTACATTGGTCCAAGCTAAATGTAAAAATGCTATACCTGGCATTCTTTTTTAAAGTTAAGGTCACCCAGAGCTAAAGTAAACATATTTGACAATCCATTAGCTTATCTAGTGTTTTCCTATAAGTCCCTCCCCTGAGGTTCTGGCTCTCTTACTATTGTGTTAGTGTTCCCTGCTCTGCTCCAGATTCCTCCCTCAGCATGGACTGAGTGATAATACTATTAGATGTAACACTAGACAATGTCACTGCAGTGGCAATGAGATCTGTATGCTGAAGTCTTGTGCCACTGTACACAATTCATTTATTCTTCATAAACTGATTTATGTAAAATACATGTTACTAATGTTAAAGAAAGTATAGTGTATGTACACTTTGCAGGAGATTATTAGAACAGACGGTATTTAAAATGTAACATAACATTCCTTCCTTCACAGACAAACAAAAGCATTATAAATTTAGTCACATTTGCCTGTTTAACATGAACTAGAAGCTGCAATAACTCTAAGCAAACCATCATGTCCTCTCTGTGCCATAAACCGTCACCAAGCTAATCATTCCATAAAGAGTTGTTTTTCTGCAAACTCTTCCCCATGTACAGAATGTTAATAGCTGACTGAATAATATGAATAGGCTTTGTGAAGCCACTTGAAACAGAGAAAAATGGCCCAAGCATTAAAAAGATAAAAGGGAAAAGGCCAGTAATGAATTTAGAGGAAAATGGACATTAATGGCACTAGCATTACTCATGTTCCACATAGCAAATTATTGGATATCTGTCAAGCACACCAAATTATCTACTCATCTGCTACGTGGGGCCATCCAAAGCCATCCAAACCAGCAAAAGCAAGACAATTTGAGCTAATTTTACTATTTATAACAATAGAACAGGCCATTAAGATAAATTAATGCCATTATCAAGTTTCTATGAACACGACAAATACCACTATTTCTGCATGTTTTGCTGGCTGTTGACTAAAATAAAATAGACAGTACAGGTACTATAAAGAAACACTCCAAATAATTATTTTCTAGTGCCTTGTTTCTCCATCTTACCTATTCATTTGCTTTCAACACAATTAGTTCTGTATACAATATGAAGTAACGAAAGAGTCAACACTATGCAACATTAGCACTAATTGCCCAATTAGAAGCTGGTTGGCAGCCTTTTAGATGATGTTGTGCTGTTTTATATTGGTTATATACAGTATATACTGTACTGGTGTGTGGAAAACAGTGGATGTATACAGACCTTTGCTATCGTAAATGTAGTGAAAACTAAAAAAAAAAATTACATATATGTAGAGTATACATAGTCATGTAAGTACACTCCATGAAAAATGTTTACTTTTGCTGCATATATATATTTATAGTCATGTAAGTACACCTGATAGAACATTTTAACTTTTTCACATTTTGATAAAGGCAAACCTTAGATGTTCATTAAAGATGATATACTAAAGTAAAAATACACAAGGAAATTTCCCTATTTCAAATATTTATTTAACATGATTATCAATAGATGTAATGGTATACTGTGGAAAAGGTAAGTATGTCCTTGTCATCAGATGCTGGTATTAGCTTTAACAGAAATGACTTCTTGTAGGCATGTAGGCATGTAGGCAATGTATTTTGTATAACTGCCCAGTAGTCTCTGATATCAACTAGGTGATTTTTTTGCCACTCTTACCTGCAAAATTCCTTTGGTTGCAAGATGTTTGTGGTTTTCCTTGCATAAACTCCCTTGGCCTGTTTAAATCCCCCACAACATTTTAAAGGAATATTATCCAGAGCTGTGACTAGATCAATCCATAATCATCCATTTTTCTTTCTCAGCTATTTCTTGGTGAATCTGCTACTGTGCAGCAAATTATTATCAGGGTGAATGATCCATTTCCAGTTCAACTTTCAGATGGATGGTCCCACAATCTTATCAAATACACTATGATATGATGCAGAATTCTTAGTTGACTTGACTGAAGCAGCAAAGCAATCCAATAACAGACAATTTCCACCACCGTGCTTCACAGTTGGTATGGGATTCTTCTAAAACTCTGTCATTGGTTTGTGATACTTCTTTTTTGGCCAACCAACCCTATATTTATTTCATCAGTCCACAGTCCATTGTTCCAGAAGGCCTGGCTGGTCATTTTTGGAGGCGTTCTTGGAGACTTAATTTTTTATCAAACAACTAATTGCTAGGCAGGCTTGTTCTGGACAAATTAATAATAGTTTAAAATCTAAACAACTTGTAGAATAAATTAGTACTAAAGTCTAAACTTTTTTTTTTACCTGCATTTACTACTGTACCTATGGAGACCTATTCCACAGCAAAATAGTGACTGGATTGGTAGACTGAGTAATGAAAAAATTCACTCACCTCTAGTGACTACAACAGCCCTATATTTTACATTTATATTTAGATCATAGATCTGATTGATTCTGATTGCCCAGTGTAGAATAAATAATGTAATGTTCTGTATGTAATCGACAGTGCATCTGGAAAGCATTTACAGCGTTTCACTTTTTCCACATTTTGTTATGTTACAGCCTTATTCCAAAATGGATTACATTCATATTTCCCTCAAAATTCTACAAACAATAACCCATAATGACAACGTGAAAGAAGTTTGATTGAAATCTTTGAAAATGTATTAAACAAAAGGAAAAAAATCAAATGTACATAAGTATTCATAGCCTTTGCTCAATACTTTGTTGAAGCACCTTTGGCACCAATTACAACCTCAAGTCTTTTTGAGTATGATGCTATAAGCTTGGCACACCTATTTTTCTTCTTTTTCTGGCTGGGCCACTCAAGGACATTCACGGAGTTGTCCTGTAGCCACTCTTTTGTTATTTTGGCTGTGTGCTTAGGGTCATTGTCCTGTTGGAAGATGAATTTTCACCCGTCTGAGATCCAGAGCGCTCTGGAGCAGATTTTCATCAAGGATGTCTCTGTACATTGCTGCATTCATCTTTCCCTGTTCCTGCCACTGAAAAACATCCCCACAGCATGATGCTGCCACCACCATGCTTCACTGTAGGGATAGTATTGGCCAGGTGATGAGCAGTGCCTGGTTTCCTCCAGACATTATGCTGGCCATTCAGGCTAATGAGTTCAATCTTCATTTCATCACAACAAAGAATTTTGTTTCTCATGGTCTGAAAGTCCTTTAGGTGCCTTTTGGCAACTCCAGGCGGGCTGTCATGTGCCTTTTACTGAGAAGTGACTTCCGTCTGCCCACTCTAACATGCAGGCATGATTGGTGGAGTGCTGCAGAGATGGTTGTTCTTCTGGAAGGTTCTCCTTTCTCCACAGAGAAATGCTGGAGCTCTGTCAGAGTGACCATCGTGTTCTTGGCCACCTGCCTGACTATGGCCCTTTTATCCTGATCACTCAGTTTGGTCGGGCAGCCCGCTCTAGGAAGAGTCCCGGTGGTTCCAAACTTCTTCCATTTAGGGATAATGGAGGCCACTGTGCTCATTGAAACCTGCTGCAGAAATTTTTCTGTGCCCTTCCCCAGATCTGTGCCTCGATACAATCCTGTCTCAGAGGTCCACAGATAATTCCTTGGTTTCCTTCATGTTGGTTTTATGGGATATTATTTGTAGAATTTTGAGGAAAATAATGAATTTAATCTATTTTAGAATAAGGCTGTAACATAACAAAATGTGGAAAAAGTGAAACGCTGTAAATACTTTCTGGATGCACTGTACGTAGCAGTAAATTTTACTTATTAAACACTCTGCAGATTGCCTTTTTATTTTATTAAGCTGATCAAAGAATGCAGTGAATGTTTGTAGTTTTAGTAGGCAATATTGTAGAAATGCATGATATGATTGAGAATAATATGTGAATAGTATTCTGTGTAATCAGTGCTATATAGCTCTGGCAGATTAACCACTTCTACCCAGCACTTTGCAGGTGCTTAAAAATATGAAGTGGATTCTCTGCCTTCACCATCTGCATTAGGTAAAAAAACATGCAAGCATTTATAAAATGAGAATTAATTTACTAAGTAATCCCATCAGTGCTATCTCTAGTGGACATTATTAACACATTTATCTAATTACCTAAAACATGTAGCAGTAGGTACATGGCTATAGGGAAAGAAATCATGCTGCATTCATCTGTTTCTATATATTACTGACAGTATAGACAGCCTGTAAAATATGCAGACCAATTATTACTATTTATGAAAAAATTAATGTCCTTAAAGTGGAAGTTTGGGCGAAATGAAAAACTACATATATACTGCGGTCTGTCACTAAAATTAACACCGCGATTTATGTTTGTATGTGTTATTACCTGCTGCTTATTATCTACTAGTAGATTCATTATTTTATTTTTCCTTTTCCATTAACAGAGTGACAACGCTGCTTGTTCTACAGTAAAATCGCACAGCAATATGACAATATGACAACCCTATAGACAGGATAGTGTTAGATGGACATGTAGTTTTAAATATACTTAGATGGATAGATAGCATTGAAGCCCAACTCCCATTTTTTGGGCAGTTATAGCAACATTTTTTTTCTTTTGAAAATAAGGTTTAAATCATATGAATGAAAACAGACTGTTGTAAGCAAACCTGATAATGTTATATGGTTTCACCTAAACCCTGTAACTGACACATTTGCTGGACGGATTGGTCTGCGCGTAAATGTGGATGAAAATATAAATAAAGGCATGTGACTTAAAAAGTACATTTTTAGCTATAAAAGGTATTAAAAAGAATATTCCTTCACTGCAGTTGAGTAGCAAAAGGTCAGTATTTTATTTTATCATCACATCAAACATGACAAACAGTTAAAGTGGTAGTAAACATTAAGAAAAAAAACTCCCCCTGCAAGGTAAAGGCATAATGTGCAAGTATGCTTTGCTGGTGATGATTGGAAGACATTCATTTAACCCACAGGTAAGCTTTATTATAAGCTTACTTGTAGGTAAAAATAAGAATACAGAGTTTACTACCACTTTGTCTAGGTTCACATCTATGCGGCTGCACTTGATGCGTTTCTCAGGCACGTTTTTCAGTGCATTTTGCGTTTTTAAACCAGTTTTGTATACATTTTTGCATGCTGTTTTCATGCATTTTTGCATTTTTTTTCTCTTTAAATTCACTGTAAAACACACTGTATATAGCTGGTTGCTAGGGAGGAGGCCGGGAAGCCGGCCGCCACATCCTTAGCAACCGATGAGTGGTCAGCTGTCAGTAGGGTTTTTATATAGCCATGGGGTGTGGCCATCCAATGACATCACCCAGAGAACCTTGTGACAAGGGGCGGGCTCTCCGAGTGATGTCATCGGATGGCCACGCCCCATGGCTATATAAGAGTCGGCAGAAAGCGGGCGACATCAACAGAACAACAGCGACTTTTTTTATTTTTTAACGGGTGACCGGCGGTGAGGAAGAAGACAGCAGCGGGAAGAGACAGCTTGAAGAGAAGATGGCGGGAAGGAGAAGACAGCAGGAAGAGACAGTTTGAGGAGGAGACGGCGGGAAGGAGAATACGGGAAGAGACGGCTAGAGAAGACAGAGCTATTAATAAAGGAATTGTCAAAAACCGACTCTTGTGTTTTTATTGCATTTCACTGCTTTTTTGGTGAATGGGCAGGGGTACTCACATAGGGGGGGGGGGCGGAATCTGGGGGCCCCTTCTTAAAGGGGGGCTTCCAGATTCCGAAAATCCCCCCCACCCGCAGACCCTGACAACCACCGGCTAGGGTTGTTTCAAAGAGGCCCTTGTTCTCATCAACATCAACAGAGCCCCCCTCTGCCCCAAAGCACCCCCCATGTTGAGGGCATGTGGCCTGGTATGGTTCAGGAGGGGAGGGGCACGCTCGTCCCCTCCTTTTCCTGACCTGCGGCGGCATGCTGGGATAAGGGTCTTGTAGGGATTTTGGGGGGACCCCATGCCATTTTTTATTTTTTAATTTTGGCATGGGTCCCCTCTGAATCCATACTAGATCTGAAGGGCCTGGTATGGACCTGGGAGGGGGAAAACCACCTCCCTTTTTTTTGCCGGCAATTTTTTGTTTTTTTTTTACATTCAGTTTTTCACGGGTAACCCCGCTGACAACTGATGACTCGTCGGTTGCTAAGGACGTGGCGGCTGGCTTCCTGGCCCCCTGCTTAGCAACCAGCTATATAAAGTGGTAAAATAAGAACCACAAATTGCAAAACATATCAAAAATCACATGAAAAATGCTTCACTTGCGACTCTGGTGCAGCTCCATTGAAGTCTATTAGCCACAAATCGCAGGAAAAAAGTCCCTGACTCTTTCCAAAAATGCACCAATCGCAAAATGCATGTGGACTAGTTCCATAAGAAACCATGTTAAATGGACTTGTAGTGCATTTCTGAAAACTGTAAAACGCACTAAAAATGCATAGGCGTGAACGTAGGATAAGAATGTGTCTGTTATGTGCTCCCAAATAGTGTGGGGTACAATGTCAACCTAGTAGGTACTGAATCTGTCACATATAGAGTTTACATTCTATAAGCAAATCTGTCATACATACAATGCTCAGCATAAATGAGTACACCCCTTTTGAAAAGTAAGATTTTAATAAATATCTCAATGAACAGTAGAACAATTTCCAAAATGTTGACAAAACTGAGTTTTTCACCTTTTCCCCTGAAGATGGCTAAGAAGGCTGTTTTGAAAGCATGGCTAGTAGTTAATTCTCTGCGCCCTGTACCCCCTGGACATATTTCGCCACATAATCCTCTTTGGTTTAACCCGAAGCTGTCGGAGTTTATGTTAATACCCGATCCCAGTCTGTGGGCACTCAAAGGTATTATATATGTGTACCAAATATGTTCTGGGGGCCAACTACAAACCTTTAATGAACTTAAACAAAAATACAACCTCCCTAACTCACATCTGTTTCGGTTTCTGCAACTTAGGCATGCCTTCAATACTCAATTTGAGCATTCCCAAGTAGCCCTATATACATCAACTCTGGAAGATTTGCTAAGGGACGTATCTATGTCCAAGCCCTTGTCCAGCATTTATAAAACGTTACTGCCCAACGTGCAGATGGGACTAGAAGCTCTAAAAGCGAAATGGGTCCGCTACATTGTGGTGAACATGATATAATTGCTGACAGAACGATCTAAATTCTTTAGCTATTGCAGGAGTTTCATGTACCAGGGTATCGGACAGGGACTTAATTTTAGATATGAAGGTTGCAGATTTTTCCTGTTGCAATGAGCGAGCCAAAAGCCGGCCAGGCTTGTTGCCCCATTCATACAAACGTTGGGCCACTATGCGGAACTGCTGTTTCTGTTGCAAATGAAAGAGGGCTTTCAGTTCCTCTCTCTTCTGGGTCAGAGTGTGGAGCCAGAGGCGGCTCTAGGCTTTGTGAGGCCTTACGCAAATATGAGACATGAGGCCCCACTCACATCCATAATGGGAAAAATAATTCAAGCGATTAAAATTAACTGTATAAATTGCATATATTAAGAGTTTTAAATTCTATGAACTATGAATTCAACGTTTATAGAATTTTCTAAACCAATTCTTTAATGAAATATATATATTACATATATATTATATATTACACGCATGTTTCTCCATTTACATGAAGGTCAGGTTAATATAACCCAGCCAGCACAGAGTTTCCCCATATATCAGAGTCTGCAGGATTCCCCCTTACAGTGCAAGGGAACTCTGATATAAAGGGGAATGCTGCAGATCATGATCTAAGGGGGAACCTGCAGACTTTGATGTAAAGGGGAACTCTAATGTAAGGGAGGGGGAGGGCTCTGGTGACCAAAGAATACCTTTATATCGGAGTCCACTGCATTCCCCTTTACATCACAGAGTTCCAACTTGCATTTAAAATGGGAACTCTAATGTGGAGGGGGCTCTGGAGCACCTTCCACAGAGTGAGTCGCAGACATGATACAGTAGATGGTCAGAGACTGCAGACATGATACAAGAGATGATCAGAGACTGCAGACATGATACAAGAGATGATCAGAGACTGCAGACATGATACAAGAGATGGGCAGAGACTATGCTGACATACTACAGGAGATGATTAGAGACTGTAGACATAGTAAAAGAGATGTTCAGAGACTGCAAACTTGATACAGGAGATGGTCAGAGAGTGCAGATGATACAAGAGATGGTCAGAGGCTGCAGACATGATACAAGAGATGGGCAAAGACTATGCTGACATACTACAGGAGATGATCAGAGACTGTAGACATAGTAAAAGAGATGATCAGAGACTGCAGACTTGATACAGGAGGTGGTCAGTGGCAGCTGGTGCTCACAATTCTTGGGGGGGGGGGGGTGCAAACAAACTGAAAAAATTCTAAAAAAAAAAACATAAATTGCAGCCACTGTGCCCATCAAATGCAGCCACTGTGCCCATCAAGTGCAGCCACTGTGCCCATCAAGTTCAGCCACTGTGCCATCAAATGCAGCCACTGTGCCCATCAAATGCAGCCACTGTGCACATCAAATGCAGCCACTGTGCACATCAAATGCAGCCACTGTGCCCATCAAATGCAGCCACTGTGCCCTCAATAGCAGCCACTGTGCCCATCAAATGCAGCCGCTGTGCCATCAGTTGCAGCCACTGTTCCCATCAAATGCAGCCACTGTGCTATCAAGTGCAGCCACTGTGCCATCAAGTGCAGCCCTTTTCCCATCAAATGCAGCCACTGTGCCCATCAAATGCAGCCACTGTGCCCATCAAATGCAGCCACTGTGCCCATCAAATGCAGCCACTGTGCCCATCAAATGCAACCACTTTGCCCATCAAATGCAGCCACTGTGCCCATCAAATACAGCCACATCTCTTGTGGGGTGCCTAGAGCCACCCCCTTTGTGGCAGACAGCATCTGTTTCATTGGGGGGGGGGGGGATATGTGCTAGGGGGGCTTTGGGAGGGGAGAAGACATGTGCTGGGGGTGGATTTCATATGCAAGCCCCCTTTTAGCACAAGTCCTAAAGTGCCCCCTAGCACACAGTGGCGTCACTAGGGTGGGTGTCACCTGGTGCGGCAGAACGTGGTGTCACCCCCCGGCACTTAGCAGGTTAGTGCGTTGGTGTGGCTCTCCCCCCTTAACCTGCCACAATGGATGGAGCAGGGATGGGATTGAGGGGGAAGGGAAATATTGTTGGAATGGGATCGGGGGAATGGATGGAGCCAGAACAGAATCAGGGGATGGATAGAGCTGGGATGGGATCAGGGTGGTAGATGGAGCTGGGATGGGATCGGGGGAATGGAGGTAGCTGGGATGGGATGGGGGGGATGGAGGGAGCCGGGATGGAGTCGGGGGATGGAGGGAGCCGGGATGGAATCGGGGATGAAGGGAGTCGGGATGGAATCGGGGGATGGAAGGCGCCGGGATGGAATCGGGGGGATGGAGGGAGCCTGGATGGGATCAGGGGGATGGATGGAGCCGGGATGGGATTGGGGGGAATGGATGAAGCTGGGATGGGATCGGGGGGGAATGGATGAAGCTGGGATGGGATCGGGGGGGAATGGATGGACCTGGGATGGGATTGGGGTGGGGTGGATGGAGCCAGGATGGTATGGGGGAATGTATGGAGCTGGGATTGGATCGGGTGGATGGCTAGGGCCGGGATGGGATTGGGGTGGGGTGGATGGAGCCGGGAAGGGATTGAGGGGAATGGATGAAGCCGGGATGGGATTGGGGTGGGGTGGATGGATTCGGGGTTGGATGGGTGGTGGATGGAGCCGTGATGGTATGGGAGGTGGATGGAGCTGGGATTGGATCGGGTGATGGATGGAGCCGGGATAGGATTGGGGTGGGGTGGATGGAGCCGGGTTGGGATCGGGGAAATGGATGGAGCCGGGATGGGATTGGAGTGGGGTGGATAGAGCCGGGGTGGGATGGGGGTGGATGGAGCCGGGTTGGTATGGGGGATGGATGGAGCTGGGTTGGTATGGGGGGATGAATAGAGCTGGGATGAGATTGGGGTGAAGTGGATGGAGCCGGGATGGGATGGGGGGTGGATGGAGATGGGATGGTATGGGGGGATGGATGGAGCTGGGATTGGATCGGGGGGATGGATATCCTCTCCCCCAAATCACTCCAAGTGAACTCTTTGCTTGTCCCCCCTCCCTCACCCACCCACTAATTTATGCCCCCCTCCCCTCCTCTGTCAAACTGACTTTTAGATTACACAGATCTCAGACCAGCGCGCTCGCCTCTCGGTACAGGTGGTGTGCCTCCTTCCCTCCTCCTCCTTTGACCTCTGTGCACAGGAAAACATTACAGCACAGGAGGAGGAAGGGCAGGTTCAGTCCGCTCTGCTCCGCAGTGCACTCGCTGTACTGTGTGTGTGTCAGGCAGCTGGGGAGAGATGCCGGGCCAGCTGCAATGCACAGTGGAGTGGAGCTCATGGCATGCAGGAACGAAGACACCCCGCACAAACCGCGGGCATTGCGATACTCTAATTCGCCAGGACTCCGGGTCGAGAATGGATCATATTGCAGCACGGTCCCGGCTAATCATCGAGGCTGCGGTATGGGCAAATTAGGCGGCTGCGAGGCCCCCCTGGGGGCGAGGCCTAAGGCGACCACCTAATTTGCCTAATTAGAGAGCCGCCTCTGTGTGGAGCACTGTCTGGGATAGCCCAGCTTTGTGTTGCTGTTAAAGAGTACCAATGTCACGGATTAGTTCTAATTGTTGGTGTGCCCGTTCCCTCTTTTTCCTGGAGCCCAATTCTATGAGTTTCCCTCTAATATAGGCCTTGTGAGCTTCCCAGAGTGTACCCGGTGATATATCCGGGTGCATATTTTCCTTAAAATAATGGCTCAGATCATCGCCGATAATTTTTTTTGATCAATTTCCTCTAGTAGCAGGTGATAATTGAGCTTCCAATTTGTTGTCCTATGGGGCAGAGATGGGATTTTTAGCTTAAGCGTAATCGGGGCATGGTCGGATATGGTAGAGGTCTCAATGCCTGAGTCTATGGGGAGGGAGAGGTGATGGTGGTCTATGAGAAAATAATCAATCCTAGAATAAGTATGATGCAAATGGGAATAATGGGTGTAGTCTCTCGTCCGCGGATGCATAATCCTCCACATGTCCATCAGCTGAGCTTCATGCAATTGCTTGCATATGAACGCCAAACGCTTATGTGAGATACAGGAACTCCCCTGTGACGTGTCTTGAAGGGGCTCCAGTGGAGTATTAAAGTCCCCAGCTAGGAGAACGCAACCCGCGGGGGAAGTCACTCAACTTTTTATGGGTGGTCGCTACGAAGCCCGCTTGATCACTGTTGGGGGCGTATAAGGTCGCTAGAGTGCATGGCATACTACACAGGCTGCCTTTAAGGAACAAAAAACGACCCATTGGATCACTTACCATGGATTCCAACGTGAACGAGGTGCCCCTGCGGAACCCAATGACCGAAGTAATGTGTGTGAGATGGGTCTCCTGCAGGAAAACTATGTCTCCCCGCAGACGACCCAGCTCTCTGTATAGGTTATGTCTCTTACCTGGAGCATGCAAGCCCTGCACGTTGAAAGATATTAAGTTCACCGTGGCCATGGGAACCGACAGGGATAACTTATGTGCACGAACCTCCGAGGAAATTGAACCTGAGGCAAAAATCTAGATAGGGAGAGGAATGAGTGGAGGGGAAGGGCAGAAAAGAGAAATAGGTGAATAAAGACTGGAAAAAAGAACCAGTTAACATTATGTAGCAGTAAAACCATAAACCACGTTAGGAAATGGTCAGTATGTGCACGCATAATTCTGCTGTGCAGGCATGGGGCACACAGGAGACCCAACACGCGCATGCAACCCGCCCCAGTGGGACGGAGGAACATGGGAGCATGAGGTCGTATGGGGCCCCATAAGGGGGGATGCATAGCCCCGGCATCAGGCAGTGGATACCCAAACTTGTGTGAGCGCTGTTTCGGTGCTCCGGCGCTGGCACCACGCCAGCCAAAGTGAGGTATTCCAAGAGTAAAACATAACTTTAAACTTTAACCTGTAAACATAAGGCAGAGCTATCCACCATTTAGAAAATACTAGTGGCACCTCAAACAGTCAGTGTAGAACATGAATACCAAACTGCATTGGTGAAGGGATTAACAGTACCCAATGGACAGTCACATACTTGCGGTCAGAGGATAACATGGAGATCCAAATTTAAGACACGCTGGACATCAGTCCTGGAATTCACCCCAGCTGTGGTGAGGCACCAGGGGTGGTAGAATGATGCTTATGGTCTACCTTTTGCCACCGCGGTTCAGAGTTGTTGGGAAGGGGAGGGATGGCGTCCTACCACCCAGGGAGCTCCGGTGGAGAAATGTTGATATCCATGCAAAAATTTTCCAGATCTTCCGGGAAGCGAAGTATCGCCGTTTTACCGTCTGATGGAGGTAGCTCGTAGCTTCTCTGTCAGGGGTCGCAGGGTCCTGCGACGTTCCAGCGTTTCCCTGGCAAGATCCAGAAAGAAAGAGAGGGATGTGCCATCGAAGTCCAGGGAGGCGGCTTCTCTGGCCTTCCGCATTATGAGCTCCTTTTACTCATAATAGTGGACCCAGCAGATGACATCTCGTGCGGTGTCCAAAGACAGGTTGCGGGGATGCAAGGCCCTATGCACCCTGTCTATTTTAATGGGGATGATCAGCTGCGTGGCCTAGTAGGCCATTGAAGATACCTCGGATGGATGGGAGGAGGTCATCATCACCAGTCGCTTCAGGCAGGCCTCTGATCTGTATGTTATTCCGCCTGTTGCGGTTCTCCTGGTCCTCGATCTTGTAGAGGACCATTCTGTGTGCAATAGTAAGGCTGCGAGTGGTTGTCTGTAGGCTTCTAATGGGAGGCCACGTGGCGATCTAGGCACTTCTCTGTCTCTTCCACACGCTCCAACACCTAAAACAGATCTGAGCGCACTGCAGAGAGCTCTTTCTTAATGGATTGTTCCAGGCCCAGGAACATTGACGCCAGTTTTGATTTAGTAGGTAGATCGCCAACCAGTGCCGCGACCTCCGAGGGCCTGGATGTGCTGCCCTCACCTTCCAAGCCGGTTGATGAAACTGGGGAATGGGTCTATGGGGCCTATGACAAGAGGCGGAGCCTCGCGCCGGAGCCCGTGCCACGTGGGGAGCGGCCTAGTCCATCCATATTCATCAGGTCTTCCGGTTCCGTGGCTAAAAATCGCTTTATGGAGCCCGAAGAGGTACCTTTTTTGGGTAGTGACTTGCTTGACCTTTTACGCATGATTTGCGAGGTGACAGCGGTAGTGAGTAGCTGAATAAGTTAGGTAAAGTTGGTGTCAGCGCCAGAGCTCGAGAGAGACACCTCCTCACTGCTGCATGTTGAAACCACGCCCCCCGACCTCCCTACTTTATCTGTTACTGCTAGGAATGAATTGGATGCTCATCTTACTTTGGAGGAGCTTCAGAAGGCGACCGGGATGTTTCCAAACTCTAAAGCGCCAGGGGAGGATGGTAGTATGTTACCAAAGCTATTGGCCATTTTCAAAGAAGCTAAGGAGAGCAAAGTCTTCCCTTGTCCATGACCAAAGCTATTATAGTACTGGTATTAAAACCAGGTAAGGATCCACTGGATCCAGCTTCATATAGGCCTATATCCCTCTTACAGAATGATGTGAAGATTCTGGTGAAGGTCTTGGCTGTGCTACTGAACGGGGTGATATCCTCTATCATACATTCTGATCAAACAGGGTTTATGCCCCAGAAGTCTACGGCGATAAACCTGCGTAGACTTTTTCTCAATATACAGTCAAAGGCCGACAACAAGGGGGATAGAGCGCTGTTATCTTTAGATGCCCACAAGGCGTTTGACAGCATTGAGTGGACATACTTGTGGGCCATATTGAGAAAATTTGGGTTTGGAGAGGAATTTATTTCTTGGGTCCAGTTGCTATACAATGCCCCCAAGGTTGCCATTAGAGAGGCTGGTAGAGTGTCCTCAGATTTCAGTTTGTACAGGGGCACCAGGCAGGGATTTCCTTTGTCCCCACTCCAGTTCGCTCTGGCTATTGAGCCTTTAGCAGCTCTCATCCGTTCCAACCCCGATATCCAAGGCTTTCAGTATGGGGAATTACAGGAAAAGTTAAGGTTATATGCGGACAATACCATGTTGCTTTTAGGGGATACCAAAAACGTCATTAAATGAAGCTATGAGGGTGGTACAAACCCTTGGCCATTATTCTGGGTTGGTTGTAAACTGGGCTAAATGCTCACTTATGTTTCTTGATAAGAGCCCAGACCAGCAAATAACAACAACCCTTGATATTCCAGTATCTAGGAACATTAAATAATAAAGGGCCAAAATGACGTGGATGCATGGGTACAAAACACTACTTCTATTTTTTATTACATGTCAGAGGTATCGTCTTATAAGGGCTTCATATCCTGCAATTATGCTATGCCACTCAAACTGTCCTTACCGGATTTTAACCAAAAAGTGATATCTCAGTGGGAGCGGGATGTTGGGCCCTTTAAAGAGGAACAATGGGAGGAGGCGCTATTGCCGGTTTCAGTGTTCTTTAAATGTTGCCCAGTGCCTGTCCCAATTGTATATACTCCTGCTAAGTTGGTTAGAATGGGAGTGCGCGATGATCCATCATGTACTCACTGCATGCGGGATCACGGCGATCTGATACATCTTTTGTGGTGTTGCCCCAAATTGCATGTTTACTGGATGGAGGTTATTAGCCGGGTTTCCCGGTTTCAGATTAAAAAGGATCCCAAACAATATCTGTTAGGTATTTTAGACGATGGCATAGTGGAGGAGGTCCCTAGGCAGGCGATAGCTAGGGCCCTTTTTCAGGCCCAGAAGCTTATTCTACGGCACTGGAAATCAACAGAACCCCCTATGGTGCGGGAGTGGATAGAACAAATGGGTAACACCTTAAGGCTAGAAAAATGTTTATACTGCACATGTTTGTTTGAAACTTTCAGTATCCTATGTGGAATTAAGGATTGTGAATGTATAACAAATTATATTGCTCTGAAGCCAGTAATGGATGTATTATGTATGTTTAATAAATTTGACCTGTGTGCACCAACTTTTAGGCCAAAGGACATGCTTATAAAGTGGTGAATCTGACATTCAACAAATAATTACTACAGGTGAATATTCCCGCTACATGTGTTTTCAATGGCAGTGACTGATTCACTGAAAATTCTGAATTAACCCTCTGCACACTGCTATATAGCCTTACATATTTCTAGCAAATGTTTGTATGAAAAACAGGAATTCTTAGTTTGCATACAGTATATTGAAATACCTGTTAAAGCAGACCAACTGTTTTAAAGTAATCCCTCTCTGGCCAGCCCCTACTCTACTCTGCATAATGCCAAATACTTGCTTACAGCATACTTGAAAACATTAAAGGGCTTTAGTAAATAAGGGCTTATTACTAATGGCAAATAGACTTTGCACATTGCAAGTGCAGTTGCACTCATTTTCCTTAGTAAATGTAATGTGGTAAAGCTTCACTTTGTAAAGAATACCCAATCAGGTGCAAGGAAAATTAACAGCTCGCTGACTGTACAGTATAACTCACATATACGGCAGCAAGACGGATACCTAGTATGTGATCCTGCACTTCTGGGTCTGGGCACACATGCGCGCCACCAGTGACCCACTCCCGCTGTGATTATACACAGCTAGAGCTGATCTGCGGGTACCGCAGACTCGATGTCCGTCAGCACCCGCTGATCATTAGGCAGAGAGCCAGAACAGAGATCTGCCTATGTAAATAAGGCAGATCGCTGTTCTGTCAGTAGGGAAGGCATTGATCCTGTGTTCCTGCAAAAGCAGGAACATGAACCAATGCCTTCCCCTAGTAAAAGCACCTCCCTCACAGTACACAAGCACGGGCTAGGCACACAGTTAACCCTTTGATTGCCCCTGATGTTAACCCCTTCCCTGCCAGTCTCATTAGTACAGTGACAGTGCATATTTGTTAGCTCCGATCACTGTATTAGTGTCACTGGTCCCCAAAAAGTGTCAGTTAGTGTCCAATTTGTCTGCCAAAATTTCGCAGTCCCACTATCAGTCGGTGATCGCTGCCATTACTAGTAAAAATAAATAAATAAATAAAAATTCCATAAATATATCTCATAGTTTGTAGACGCTATAACTTTTGCGCAAACCAATCAATATACGCTTATTGGGATTTTTTTTACCAAAAATATGTAGATGAATACATATTGGCCTAAATTGATGAATGAATTAGATTTTTTTACTTTTTTTATTGGATATGATATATAGCAGAAAGTAAAAAAAATTTGTTGTTTTTTTTCAAAATTGTGTCTATTTTTGTTTATAGCGCAAAAAATTTAAAACGCAGCAGTGTTTAAATACCACCAAAAGAAAGCTCTATTTGTGGGGAAAAAAAGGACATACATTTTTATATATTTTTTAGGTACAGCATCACACAACCGTGCAATTGTCAGTTTAAGTAATGCAGTACCATATCACAAAAAATGGCCTGGTCATGAAGGGGGGTAAACCTTCTGGAGGTCAAGTGGTTAGAAAAAGGAAAAAAAAAGCATTTTTGCTAGCACGTTTGGATGTTGGATAACAGCAGAGCTTTACCACAGGTACTAAGCTCTGAGGGAAAATTAGCGTAACTGCACTTGCAAAGTGCACAGTTTATTTATCTTTAGTAAATCCACCCATAGGGCCAACATGGATAAAATAGACACAGTTGGAGGAGACCTACAGACTCAGATCTGGTCACTGACATGCACTATTCAACAGAAAATGAGGATATATGTCTGTGCTCAAACATGTCAGTGCACAGACATACAGTTGTGCTCATAAGTTTACATACCCTGGCAGAATTTATGATTTCTTGGTCATTTTTCAGAGAATATGAATGATAACACAAAAACTTTTCTTTCACTCGTGGTTAGTGTTTGTCTGAAGCCATTTATTATCAATCAACTGTGTTTACTCTTTTTACATAGTAGGTGAGGTTGTGGGGGGGAATTCCACATCCTTGCTGCTCTTAGAGAAAATAACCCTCTACGTAGTTTAAGGTTAAACCTCTTTTCTTCTAATTTTAATGAGTGGTCACGAGTCTTGTTAACCACTTGCCGACCGCCTCACGCCGATGTACGTCGGCAGAATGGCACAGGCAGGCAGAATCACGTACCTGTACGTGATCTGCCTCCCGCGGACGGGGGGTCCGATCGGTCCCCCCCCCGGTGCCCGAGGCGGTCGGCTTCTATCTGGGAGCGATGAGAGGCGAGGGGGAGGCCATCCATTCGTGGCCCCCCCCTCGTGTTCCCAGCCAATCACGTTCTTCCTCTGCTGCTGTATGCTAAACAGCAGCAAAGGAAATGAAATCATCTCTCCTCGGCTCTGTATTTTCCGTTCCGGCGCCGAGGAGAGAAGACTTCACTGTGAGTGCACAACACTACACACACAGTAGAACATGCCAGGCACACTTTACACCCCCCAATCACCCCCCCCCCCCCCCCCGTCACACTGACACCAAGCAGTTTTTTTTTTTACTGATTACTGCATTGGTGTCGGTTTGTGACAGTTAGTGTGGTAGGGCAGTTAGTATTAGCCCCCTTTAGGTCTAGGATACCCCCCTAACCCCCCCTAATAAAGTTTTAACCCCTTGATCACCCCCTGTCACCAGTGTCGCTAAGCGATCATTTTTCTGATCGCTGTATTAGTGTCGCTGGTGACACTAGTTAGGGAGGTAAATATTTAGGTTCGCCGTCATTGTTTTATAGCGACAGGGACCCCCATATACTACCTAATAAATGTTTTAACCCCTTGATTGCCCCCTAGTCAACCCTTTCACCAGTGATCACCGTATAACCGGTGAAGCTGGTTAGTTTGTTTATTTTTTATAGTGTCAGGGCACCCGCCGTTTATTACCTAATAAAGGTTTAGCCCCCTGATCGCCCGGCGGTGATATGCGTCGCCCCAGGCAGCGTCAGATTAGCGCCAGTACCGCTAACACCCACGCACGCAGCATACGCCTCCCTTAGTGGTATAGTATCTGAACGGATCAATATCTGATCTGTTTAGATCTATACTAGCGTCCCCAGCAGTTTAGGGTTCCCAAAAACGAAGTGTTAGCGGGATCAGCCCAGATACCTGCTAGCACCTGCGTTTTGCCCCTCCTCCCAGCCCAGCCCACCCAAGTGCAGTATCGATCGATCACTGTCACTTACAAAACACTAAACGCATAACTGCAGCGTTCGCAGAGTCAGGCCTGATCCCTGCGGTCGCTAACAGTTTTTTTGGTAGCATTTTGGTGAACTGGCAAGCACCAGCCCCAAGCAGCGCCAGGTTAGCGCCAGTAGCACTAACACCCACCGTACACCTCCCTTAGAGGTATAGTATCTGAACGGATCAATATCTGATCCGATCAGATCTATACTAGCGTCCCCAGCAGTTTAGGGTTCCCAAAAACGCAGTGTTAGCGGGATCAGCCCAGATACCTGCTAGCACCTGCGTTTTGCCCCTCCGCCCGGCCCAGCCCACCCAAGTGCAGTATCGATCGATCACTGTCACTTACAAAACACTAAACGCATAACTGCAGCGTTCGCAGAGTCAGGCCTGATCCCTGCGATCGCTAACAGTTTTTTTTTGGTAGCGTTTTGGTAAACTGGCAAGCACCAGCGGCCTAGTACACCCCGGTTGTAGTCAAACCAGCGCTGCAGTAACACTTGGTGACGTGGCGAGTCCCATAAGTGCAGTTCAAGCTGGTGAAGTGGCAAGCACAAGTAGTGTCCTGCTGCCACCAAGAAGACGAACACAGGCCAGTAGTGCCCATAATGCCCTTCCTGCTGCATTCGCCAATCCTAATTGGGAACCCACCACTTCTGCAGCACCTGTACTTCCCCCATTCACATCCCCAACCAAATGCAGTCGGCTGCATGAGAGGCATTTTTATGTCCTCCCGAGTACCCCTACCCAACGAACCCCCCAAAAAAAGATGTTGTGTCTGCAGCAAACGTGGATATAGGCGTGACACCCGCTATTATTGTCCCTCCTGTCCTGATAATTCTGGTCTTTGCATTGGTGAATGTTTTGAACGCTACCATGCACTAGTTGAGTATTAGCGTAGGGTACAGCATTGCACAGACTAGACACACTTTCACAGGGTCTCCCAAGATGCCATTGCATTTTGAGAGACCCGAACCTGGAACCGGTCACAGTTATAAAAGTTACAGTTACAAAAAAAGTGTAAAAAAAAAAAAAAAACACAAAAAAATATATAAAATAAAATAAAATAGTTGTCGTTTCATTGTTCTCTCTCTCTCTCTATTCTCTCTCTATTGTTCTGCTCTTTTTTACTGTATTCTATTCTGCAGTGTTTTATTGTTATTATGTTTTACCATGTTTTCTTTTCAGGTATGCAATTTTTTTACACTTTACCGTTTACTGTGCTTTATTGTTAACCATTTTTTTGTCTTCAGGTACGCAATTCACAACTTTGAGTGGTTATACCAGAATGATGCCTGCAGGTTTAGGTATCATCTTGGTATCATTCTTTTCAGCCAGCGGTCGGCTTTCATGTAAAAGCAATCCTAGCGGCTAATTAGCCTCTAGACTGCTTTTACAAGCAGTGGGAGGGAATGCCCCCCCCACCATCTTCCGTGTTTTTCTCTGGCTCTCCTGTCTCAACAGGGAACCTGAGAATGCAGCCGGTGATTCAGCCAGCTGACCATAGAGCTGATTAGAGACCAGAGTGGCTCCAAACATCTCTATGGCCTAAGAAACCAGAAGCTACAAGCATTTCATGACTTAGATTTCGCCGTATGTAAACAGCGCCATTGGGAAATTGGGAAAGCATTTTATCACACCGATCTTGGACCCCAATTTTTTCAAAAAAGTGTACCTGTCACTACCTATTGCTATCATAGGGGATATTTACATTCCCTGAGATAACAATAAAAATGATTAAAAAAAAAATAAATGAAAGGAACAGTTTAAAAAGAAGATAAAAAAGCAAAAAAATAATAAAGGAAAAAAAAAAGCACCCCTGTCCCCCCCTGCTCTCGCGCTAAGGCGAACGCAAGCGTCGGTCTGGCGTCAAATGTAAACAGCAATTGCACCATGCATGTGAGGTATCACCGCGAAGGTCAGATCGAGGGCAGTAATTTTAGCAGTAGACCTCCTCTGTAAATCTAAAGTGGTAACCTGTAAAGGCTTTTAAAGGCTTCTAAAAATGTATTTATTTTGTTGCCACTGCACGTTTGTGCGCAATTTTAAAGCATTTCATGTTTGGTATCCATATACTCGGCCTAAGATCATCTTTTTTATTTCATCAAACATTTGGGCAATATAGTGTGTTTTAGTGCATTAAAATTTAACCTCCCTGGCGGTATGATTCTTTCTGATTTTAGGTGCTGAAAGCGGTACAATTATTTTGCAATGAAATTTGGCGTTTTATATTGTAGGTATTTAATTATTAACAATAACACACTTAAATCTGTCCAAACAAGAGTCTAGTAGATATCCCGGGTATGATAAAGTTTGAAACACAAAAACATAAATTATAATATAATAAAAAAAAAATAATAATTAAAAAAAATAAAAATAAATAGTAATAAAATAAATTTCCACACGATTCACTATCGCTCAATTCTGCAAGTGTTCTAATTTGCTATCGCAGTTTTCTAGCTGGTCTAAAGCCATTTTTGACGTAAAGGGACACTTTTTGGTTGCTATGGACAATCTCCAGTTTCCAGGCAGAAAGAACAGTATATGCAATATAAAACTGCATGCAGGGCATGGACCAGAGCACTGGGGACAAATGGGATGTGAAATGATTTCATACAGTACTGTAATCTGTAAGATTACAGTACTGTATGTGTTATGATTTTTACATTTTTTTGAATTTGCCGCCAGGCTCCGCCCCCGTGCGTCGCGACTCTCGCAGGGAACGGAGCCTGGCACGGAGAGGCTTCGGAGGAGGACGGAGCCCTCGGACAGTGCGGGGGACATCGCAGGATCCCGGGGACAAGGTAAGTAAAGCCGCACCAGGATCCTGAGATGTAATCCCGAGTGTGGCTCGGGGTTACCGCTAATGGTCCTGAAATGTAACCCCGAGCCACACTCGGGAAAACCGCCAGGGAGGCTACAAGTGTGTTTTTTCCCCAAAAAATGCGTTTGAAAAATCGCTGCGCAAATACTGTGTGAAAAAAAATAAACACCCACCATTTTAATCTGTAGGGCATTTGCTTTAAAAAAAATATAATGTTTTGGGGTTCAAAGTAATTTTCTTGCAAAAAAAAATTAGTTTTTTCATGTAAACAAAAAGTGTCAGAAAGGGCTTTGTCTTCAAGTGCTTAGAAGAGTGGGTGATGTGTGACATAAGCTTCTAAATGTTGTGAATAAAATGCCAGGACAGTTCAAAACCCCCCAAATGACCCCATTTTGGAAAGTAGACACCCCAAGCTATTTGCTGAGAGGCATGTCGAGTCCATGGAATATTTTATATTGTGACACAAGTTGCGGGAAAAAGACAATTTTTTTTTTTTTTTTGCACAAAGTTGTCACTAAATGATATATTGCTCAAACATGCCATGGGAATATGTGAAATTACACCCCAAAATACATTCTGTTGCTTCTCCTGAGTACGGGGATACCACATGTGTGAGACTTTTTGGGAGCCTAGCCGCGCACGGGACCCCGAAAACCAAGCACCGCCTTCAAGCTTTCTAAGGGCGTAAATTTTTGATTTCACTCTTCACTGCCTATCACAGTTTCGGAGGCCATGGAATACCCAGGTGGCACAAAACCCCCCCAAATGAACCTATTTTGGAAAGTAGACACCCCAAGTTATTTGTGAGAGGTATAGTGAGTATTTTGCAGACCTCACTTTTTGTCACAAAGTTTTGAAAATTGAAAAAAGAAAAAAAAAATTTTTTTTCTTGTCTTTCTTCTTTAACTTCAAGTTATTGCCCTTCTTAGCTTCTTAGTATCGTTCACAAATACAGAGATTGAACTGTTTATCCCATCCTCCAGGTCGTTTATGAACAAATTAAACAGGATTGGTCCCAGCACAGAACCCTGGGGGATCCCACTACTCACCTCTGACCATTCTGAGTACTCCCCATTTATCACCACCCTCTTAACTCGCCCTTGTAGCCAGTTTTCAATCCATGTACTCACCCTATGGTCCATGCTAACTGACCTTATTTTGTACAGTAAACATTTATGGGGAACTGTGTCAAATGCTTTTGCAAAATCCAGATACACAACGTCTACGGGCCTTGCTTTATCTAGATGGCAACTCACATCCTCATAGAAGGTTAATAGATTGGTTTGGCAAGAACGATTCTTCACGAATCCATGCTGATTACTGCTAATGATACTGTTCACATTACTAAAATCTTGTATATAGTCCCTTATTGTCCCTCCAAGAGTTTACATACTATTGATGTTAGGCTAAATGGTCTGTAATTCCCAGGGATGTAGTTTGGGCCCTTTTTAAATATTTGTGCTACATTGACTTTTCTCCAATCAGCTGGTACCATTCCAGTCAGTAGACTGTCAGTAAAAATGAGGAACAATGGTCTGGCAATTACTTGACTGAGTTCCCTAAGTACCCTCGGGTGCAAGCCATCTGGTTCTGGTGATTTATTGTTAAGTTTCCCAAGTCTAATTTTAATTCTGTTCTCTGTTAACCATGGAGGTGGTTCCTGTGATGTGTCATGAGGATAAACACTGCAGTTTTGGTTACTGAAGCCCACCCGATTCCCTCGTGAAGACTGAGAAGAATAAATTCAATATCTTCTCCATCTCCCCATCCTTTGTAACCAGATCTCCTTCCTCATTCTTTATGGGGCCAATATGGTCTGTCCTCCCTTTTTTACTGTTTACACACTTAAAGAATTTCTTGGGATTTTTTTTGCTCTCCTCCTCTATGTGTCTTTCATGTTCTATCTTAGCCGTCCTTATTGCACCCTTATATTTCTTGTTGCATTCTTTATAAAGTCTGAATGCTGGTGATGATCCCTCAACCTTGTATTTTTTAAAGGCCTTCTCCTTTGCTTTTATGTGCATTTTTACATTGGAGTTAAGCCATGCAGGACATTTGTTCGCTCTTTTAAATGTATTACCCAATGGGATGCATTGGCTAATGCCATTATTTAATATGCTCTTAAAGCAAACACATCTCTCTTCGTGTTCTTTGTTCCTAAGATTTTATCCCAATTTTTTCCTTCTAGCAAGGTTTGTAGTTTAGGGAAGTTGGCTCTTTTGAAATTCAGTATCTTTGTATTCCCCTTATGTTTCCTATTTGTGTGATTTATACTGAAGCCAATTGACCTGTGATCGCTGTTACCTAAATTGCCCCGTATTTTCACATCCATGATCAAGTCTGTATTGTTGGTAATCAGTAGATCCAGTAAAGCTTTATTTCTAGTTAGTGCGTCTATCATCTGACCCATAAAATTGTCCTGCAAGACATTTAGGAACTGACGAGCCTTAGATGAATGTGCGGTTCCCTCCGCCCAGTCTATGTCTGGATGATTAAAATTCTCCATTATGATAACACTTCCCATCCTTGCTGCTAATCCAAATTGTGATAGATCTGTCTTCCCTTTCTCCCTCAGGTTAGGGGGCCTATAGCATACTCCCAGCATTATTTTCCCCTTAGCTTCATCCCTTTGGAGCTCTACCCATAAGGATTCCACCTCCTCCCTAGCTCCCTTAGTGATGTCATCTCTCACATTCACTTGTACATTATTCTTGATATATAGGCATACCCCTCCCCCTTTTTTACCCTCTCTATCCTTGCGATAAAGGGTATACCCTTGAATGTTTGCCAGCCAATCATGAGAGCTGTTGAACCAGGTCTCTGAAATTCCCACAAAATCCAAATCCTCCTCGTACAACAGTATCTCTAGTTCACCCATCTTGTCTGCCAGGCTCCTGGCATTGGTGAACATGTCACGTAGTTTAGACCGGTCACATATTATCCTCTTATTGGGTGTTCCGAGATTGCAAATAGGACTTGCTACTATACTTGGGTTTATGTGCTTTGGTCAACCTACCACTAATGCCCCCAATACTACCCTCTGGAATATGTTCCGCGCTGACTATCTCTACCTCTGGACCCTCCCCCCCATCGCCTAGTTTAAAAACCCCTCTAACTTTTTGGCCATCTTCATTCCAAGCTGATCTGCACCCTCCTCATTTAGGTGCAGTACATCCCTTCTATAGTACTGGTTTTTAAATCATGACAGCAGAAACTACCCAAATGACCTTGATCAAAAGTTTACATACCCTGGGAATTTTGGCCTGATAACATGCACACAAGTTGGCACAAAGGGGTTTGAATGGCTATTAAAGGTAACCATCCTCATCTGTGATCTGTTTGCTTGTAATTAGTGTGTGTGTATAACAGGTCAATGAGTTTCTGGACTCCTGACAGACCCTTACATCTTTCATCCAGTGCTGCGCTGACGTTTTTTGGATTCTGAGTCATGGGGAAAGCAAAAGAATTGTCAAAGTCTCAGCGGAAAAAGGTAGTTGAACTGTAAAAAACAGGAAAGGGATATAAAAATGTATCCAAGGAATTGAGAATGCCAATCAGCAGTGTTCAAACTCTAATCAAAAAGTGTAAAATGAGGGGTTCTGTTGAAACCGAACCACGGTCAGGTAGACCAACTAAAATTTCAGCCACAACTGCCAGGAAAATTGTTCAGGATGCAAAGAAAAACCCACAAATAACTTCAGGTAAAATACAGGACTCTCTGAAAACATGTGGCGTGGCTGTTTCAAGATGCACAATAAGGAGGCACTTGAAGAAAGATGGGCTGCATGGTCGAGTCGCAAGAAGAAAGCCATTACTTCGCAAATGCCACAAAGTATCCCGCTTACAATACGCCAAACAGCACAGAAACAAGCCTCAAACCTTCTGGTACAAAGTCATTTGGAGTGATGAGACCAAAATTTAGCTTTTTGGCCACAACCATAAACGCTACGTTTGGAGAGGAGTCAACAAGGCCTATGATGAAAGGTACACCATTCCTACTGTGAAACACGGAGGTGGATCGCTGATGTTTTGGGAATGTGTGAGCTACAAAGGCACAAGAATGTCAGGTCACCTGAGACCAGGTGACAGATGCACTCCGTAGGAGTTGGAAATGCACCGCTAAGATAGTGGACCCTAGGACTGACTGCTGCGGATAGTACCCAGGGAGGTTCAGGAAGCAGGTCTACTGGATCACTAACACAGATCCCAGTGGGAGCTAGAGTATAGATTCCCCAGGGCGCGGAGTCTAAGAGCCAGCAGGTGTTCACCAGAGCCTCTAGTGGTGAGGATGGACTGCGTTGCAGTCTGGCTCCAGGTCGCAGCCCCTAGGGTCTCACAGCTCACCCTCATGGTAGACTACAGGAGAAGGAAGCAGCAGCCTGGAAGAACAAGGATAGTAAAGGGATAAGGCAGAGGTCAGGGCAACTAGCAGACAGGAACAACAAAGTACACGCCAAAGGTTCAGGGTCACAGGCAAGCAGGGATAGTCGGGGACACGCCAAAAGGTCAGGGTTACGAGCAGACAGGAATAGTCGAGAACACGCCAAGGTCGATAACAGAGACAAGCGAAGAGCACACGGCAAGCAGAAAGCCAAATACACAATGGTTGATCAGCACCGCTGGCTTGCAGTGCACAGGTTAATATAGGGTTCCCTGATAGGGCCTGGGGTGGAGCCAAGCTTAGAGGAAATGTTATAAAACATTCAGGTGAGAGTGGCTGGCCTCTTTGTCCGAACACATGAGGAGAGGTAAACAGACAGAGACAGATTACTGCATAACCATGACAGTACCCCCCTCTTACGAGGCCTCCCCCTCCCCTGCCTGGGCCCAGGTTTAAAGGGAAACTCCAGATGAAACCTCCTCAACAGATGAGGTGCAAAGATCTCAGATGCAGTGATCCAAGACCTCTCCTCAGGACCAAACCCTTTCCAATGTACGTAGTACTGAAGAATGCCTCTACCGCGCCGGGAATCCGTACTTTAGATTATCCTCAGAAACCGAAACCAAAGTAGGGAGAGGACAAGAGGACTTATTGAGGACTAAAGGCTTCTTAGGAATGGGTAAGGGCATGAGAAGACCATCAGGAGTCTGAGCAGAGTCCCCCAGACCCTTAAAGATGAGCTGGACATCCAGCACAGGATCATCAGACTGGGCAGGGGTCAACTGAATAGTATCGCCAGGTGTAGGGACTATCTCAATCGCATCACAGGGCGTAGCGACTGTGGAACTTGCCGACAAGTTAGCCTAGCTGTGCGTCCAAGGGAGTTTAGGGACAGGCAAAAGGTAATGGTTATGCAAACTGGAGTGAATGATCGGCTCAGGTTCATAGGTGGGCTCCTCATCCAGAGTGCCACATGATCTAGAGAGTGCATCAGTCCGACTATTGCAGGACACATCCCAGAAATCACTATATACAGCGGGAAGAGCAGAAGATACTGGGATGGTGGCAACAGGAAGTTTCTCTTTTGGGGTAACCTTGAGTAGGTAGGAAGAGGAACAGGAGGAACACGAAGCCAGGATCTGTCCAGCAGTCCAATCAACGTGTGGAGAATGGAGCCGTAACCAAGGAAGACCCAATATGATAGGAGATGAAGCCTTAGCTAAGACAAGGAAGGATATCCACTCCTGGTGGAGTATCCCTACCGACATCTTAACAGGGAGGGTCTGGAAGCGGATAGGGCCCCCTGGGAGAACAGTGCCATCAATCGTCAAGACCACCAATGGCGTTGTAAGGGGCAAAAGGGCAAGTCTCATGGAAGATGCAGTTTCCCAATCCATGAAACTGCCAACGGCTCCGGAATCCAGATGTGCCGAGACCAAACGAGAGGAAGCGCCGACATGAAGGAATACAGAAAGGAGAAGACGAGAAGGTGAAGGTGATATCTCAGGGTCTAATACTCCACCTTCCAGATGTATTAGCCCCAAGCATTTTTCCGGACGAAGAGAACAAGTGTCACGAAAATGATCTTTGACACACAGTAGAGACACAGGCCCAGAGTTCTGCGCCAAGCGTGTTCTTTGGGAGATAACTTGGTCCGGCCCAGCTGCATAGGTTCCTCAGCAGGCAGGGGGTGCTCCTTGGATTGAAGAGAAGGGACAGGAATCTCAGGCTGCCTAAAGAACGAGGAGTGCTGGCGTCTTTTTTCCAGGGCCCTCTCCTGAAAGCGAATATCGATCTGGGAACACAAGGTGATGACACCGTCCAGATCAGCAGGGAGGAATTCATCCTTCACTCTATCAGAGAGGCCATGTAAAAAGGTTGCAACTAGGGCCTCATTATTCCAGCTCAATTCAGCTGTGAGGATACGGAACTGAAGAGCATACTGTCCCACAGAAGCGGACTCTTGACGGAGACGTAAAAGAGCGCTGGAAGCTGAGGAGACACGACCCGGTTCCTCGAAGATATTCTGAAAAAGTTTCAAGAAATCAGACAGGCTAGAAACCACTGGATCATTCAGTTGCCACAGAGGAGCAGCCCAGGTTAACGCCTCGCTGGACAGGAGGGATATAATATAGGCTACCTCCGCCCGATCGGACAGGAAGTTTTGGGGCTGCCCTGCAGGCCTTGGAGTCCCCAGAGAAGCGACCCGGAGCTGGCAGTTGTAATGAATGTGTGGCTACGACTGGTGCAGCAGCAGATAGCGGTTGAGGTTGTTGAACTGGAGATCCTAATGAGACCTGAACCCGTTCAAAACGGGAGGCCAAATCCTGAAGGGATCGCATCACCTGGGTCTAATGCGATTCCTGGGTCTCAAGTCTGCGGACTAAGCCCTGTAATGGATCATCTGCAGGAAGCGACACGTCAGCCGGGTCCATGGCTGATCAAACTGTCAGGTCACCTGAGACCAGGTGACAGATGCACTCTGTAGGAGTAGGAAGTGCACCCTAGTGGACCCTAGGACTGACTGCTGCGGATAGTACCCAGGGAGGTTTAGGAAGAAGGTCTACTGGATCACTAACACAGATCCCAGTGGGAGCTAGAGCATAGATTCTCCAGGGCGCGGAGTCTAAGAGCCAGCAGGCGTTCACCAGAGCCTCTAGTGGTGAGGATGGACTGCGCTGCAGTCTGGCTCCAGGTCGCGGCCCCTAGGGTCTCATAGCTTACGCTCATGGTAGACTACAGGAGAAGGAAGCAGCAGGCTGGAACAACAAGGATAGTAAAAGGGATAAGGCAGAGGTCAGGGCAACTAGCAGACAGGAACAACAGAGTGCACGCCAAAGGTTCAGGGTCACAGGCAAACAGGAATAGTCGGGAACACGCCAAAAGGTCAGGGTCACGAGCAGACAGGAATAGTCGAGAACACGCCAAGGTCGATAACAGAGACAAGCGAAGAGCACACGGCAAGCAGGAAGCCAAATACACAAAGGTTGATCAGCACCTCTGGCTTGCAGTGCACAGGTTAATATAGAGTTCCCTGATAGGGCCTGGGGTGGAGCCAAGCTTAGAGGAGAGGTTATAAAAACAGCCAGGTGAGAGTGGCTGGCCTCTTAGTCTGAACACATGAGGAGAGGTAAGCAGACAGAGAAAGATTACTGAATAACCATGACAAGGAAATTTGGTCAAAATTGATGGCAATATGAATGTAGTGTGTTATCAAAAAATACTGGAGGAACATTTACATTCATCAGCCAGGAAGCTGCGCATTGACGTACTTGAACATTCCAACATGACAATGATCCAAAACACAAGGCCAAGTCGACCTGTCATTGGTTACAGCAGAATACAATGAAGGTTCTGGAGTGGCCATCTCAGTCTCCTGACCTCAATATCATTGAGCCACTCTAGGGAGATCTCCAACATGCAGTTCATGCAAGACAGCCCAAGAATTTACAGGAACTAGAGGCAAGAGGAATGGGCAGCTTTACCATCTGAGGAGATAAAGAGCCTCATCCACAAATACAACAAAAGACTTCAAGCTGTCATTGATGTTAAAGGGGGCAATACGCAGTATCAAGAACTGGGGTATTTAAAGTTTTGATCAGGGTTATTTGGGTAGTTTCTGTTGTCATTATGATTTAAAAAGAGTAAATGATAATACATGGCTTCAGCCAAACGCTAACCATGAGTGAAAGTAAAGTTTTTGTGTCATCATTCATATTCTCTGAAAAATGGCCAAGAAATCATACAGTGCCTTGCAAAAGTATTCACCCCCTTGGCTTTTTACCTATTTTGTTACATTACAGCCTTTAGTTCAATGTTTTTTTAATCTGAATTATATGTGATGGATCAGAACACAATAGTCTAAGTTGGTGAAGTAAAATTAAAAAAATATACACATAAAACTATTTTTCAGAAATAAAAAAATGATAATTGGCATGTGCGTATGTATTCACCCCCTTTGTTATGAAGCCCATAAAAAGCTCTGGTGCAACCAATTACCTTCAGAAGTCACATAATTAGAGAAATGATGTCCACCTGTGTGCAATCGAAGTGTCACATGACAATGTTGTTGAGAAGTACAAGTCAGGGTTAGGTTATAAAAAAATATCCACAAATACCACATGATGGTCCCTAGGAGCACCATCAAATCTGTCATAACCAAATGGAAAAAACATGGCACAACAGCAAACCTGCCAAGAGACTGCTGCACACCAAAACTCACGGATCAGGCAAGGAGGGCATTAATCAGAGAGGCAGCACAGAGACCTAAGGTAACCCTGGAGGAGCTGCAGAGTTCCACAGCAGAGACTGGAGTATCTGTACATAGGACCACAATAAGCCGTATGCTCCATAGAGTTGGGCTTTATGGCAGAGTGGCCAGAAGAAAGCCATTGCTTTCAGCAAAAAACAAAATGGCACGTTTTGAGTTTGCGAAAAGGCATATGGGAGACTCCCAAAAAGTATGGAGGAAGGTGCTCTGGTCTGATGAGACTAAAATTGAACTTTTTGGCCATCAAAGAAAACGCTATGTCTGGCACAAACCCAACACATCACATAACCCAAAGAACACCATCCCCACAGTGAAACATGGTGGTGGCAGCATCATGCTGTGGGGATGTTTTTCAGCAGTCGGGACTGGGAAACTGGTCAGAGTTGAGGGAAAGATGGATGGTGCTAAATACAGGGATATTCTTGAGCAAAACTTTTACCACTCTGTGTGTGATTTGAGGCTAGAATGCAGGTTCACCTTCCAGCAGGACAATGACCCCACACACACTGCTAAGGCCCCTTTCACACTTGTGCAACTTCAAAGTCGCACGATCTTACCGCGATTTGGGATCAGTACTACTTTGTACGACTTTACAGGGTTGGGGCTACTATGCTGAAAGGATTGGGTGGGACAAGGGTCAAAAAGCTGCTTGTGCTTACAGCTTGTGCTTACAAAGTCGTACTGAAATTGTGTCTATATTATTCAGGTACGATTTGCATGCTACTTGAGGGTTTAACATTGAGATCTATGGACATCAACTCGCATGGAAGTTGGACCAAAGTAGTGCAGGGACTACTTTGAAGTCGGCACGACTTAAAGTCATGCCAATATGAATGGTAGTCATTGAAAATCATGGAGAATGACTTGTCATGCACTTTTGCAGTACAAAATCGTGGGACAAGTCGTATAAGTGTGAAAGGGGCCTAAAGCAACACTTGAGTTCTTTAACCTTCCTGGCGGTATGATTATTTCAGATTTTTGATGCTGAAAGCGGTATAATTATTTTGCATGAAGATTTGGCGTTTTATTTTGTAGGCCTCTAATTCTTAGGAATAACTCACTTAAATCTGTCCAAACAAGAGTCTAGTAGACATCCCGGGTATGATAAAGTTTGAAACGCGAAATCATAAATTATAATAAATAATTATAAATAATTATAACAAATAATATAATAATAATAAAAATTATTCAATAATGTAATCAAATCAAAAACACTGAAAAACACAGTTGCAGAATTGTCGCTGTTATTACTTTCAGTGTTTGATGACGGATTTCCCCACAAATCACTATCGCTCAATTCTGCAAGTGATTCTAATTTATTATTGTTGTTTTTTAGCTTGTCTAAAACTGCTTTTGATTGCTATGGACAATCTTCAGTTTCCAGGCAGAAAGAACAGTATTTATAATATAAAACTGCATGCAGGGCACTGGTCAAACCACTAGGGACAAAAGGGAGGTGAAATAAATTGATACAGTAATGTAACCTGTAAGATTACAGTGTACTGTATATGTATTGTGTGTTTTACTTTTTGAATTTGGCGCCGTTCTCATGCATCACAACGCTCGCAGGGAACGGAGCTCAGCGCTGTGATGAATCGAGCGGAGGACGGCTCGCACACAGTGCGAGGAGACATTGCAGGATCCTGGGGACAAGGTAAGTTTGCTGTACCTGGATCCTGCGATGCAATCCCAAGTGTGGCTCAGGGTTACCGTTTTTGGTGCTTAAAATCCACCCCGAGCCAATACCATCAGGGAGGTTAAGGGGAAACATGTAAATGTGTTGGAATGGCCTAGTCAAAGCCCTGACCTCAATCCAATAAAAAACATCTGTGGTCAGACTTAAAGTGGGGTTCCACCCAAAAAAACAAAAATACCTCAAAAATTCTAAAAAAAACCCCAAAAAAACATTTGGATATTTTTTTTTTCACTTACTTCTAAATGCCTGTTGCTAGGTGGTCCCTCGTAGTCTGCTTCTTCCTTTGCCTGGGCTGGTGACATCACTTCCCCCTCGGCACAGGAAGGGCTCCGCTCTGCTCCCTCCCTCCTGTCAATCATCTGGGACCCATTACAGGTCCCAGGTGATTGAGCGGCCAATCACGGCGCGCGGCGCCGCTCGCGCATGCGCAGTGGGTTCCAGGCTGTGAAGCCACAGCCCGGCGCCCACAGTTGAAATGCCGGCGCCGATGAGCGGAGGGGGGGAAGGGCGTGGCTTCGATCCCCCGCATCGCTGGACCCAGGGACAGGTAAGTCTCCAATTAAAAGTCAGCAGCTGCAGTATTTGTAGCTGCTGACTTTTAATTTTTTTTTTTTTTGACGGCCCCCCTGGGTGGAACTCCTCTTTAAAGATTGCTGTTCACAAGTGCAAACCATCCAACTTGAAGGAGCTGGAGAAGTTTTGAAGAGAAGAATGGGCAAAAATCCCAGTGGTAAGATGTGGCAAGCTCATAGACACTTATCCAAAGCGACTTGGAGCTGTGATAGCCGGAAAACGTGGCTCTGCAAAGTACTGACTTTAGGGGGGTGAATACCGTATATACTCGAGTATAAGTCGTTCCGAGTATAAGTCGAGGCCCTAATTTACCACAAGAAAAATGGTAAAAACGTATTGACCCGAGTATAAGACGAGGGTGAGAAATGCGCAGCTACTGTAAGTGGAAAAGATGGTCAACAATGCCCATTTGCAGCATCACTGTGCCCATTTGCAGCCATAGGTCCCCTGAACTTCAAACTCGGTAGTTAAGGGTTCCTAGATTCCCCCTAGCTGCAGCCAAAATTTGGGGTCTCTGAACCCAAAGGGTCCCGAAATGACATTGCTGCAGATGGACACAGTTGACCGAATTTGGGGCCCCGTATCTCGGGGCCACTTAGTGCTAAGAACCCCAAATTAGGTGTGCAAACCCAGTGGAACTAGCTCCATAAAATTTCCAAAGCTGGGGTTTCTAGCACCAAGTGGCCCCGAGATACAGGGCCCCAAAAATCAGTTCAGAAAATGTCAAGCACTTTTCTGCAGCAGAGAATGACATTTTCTGAACCAGGTTTGGGGCCCCGTATCTCAGGGCTACTTGGTGCTAGTAACCCCAGCTTTGTATATGCTATGGTACCAGTTCCACTGGGTTTGTATACTAAATTTGGGGTTCCTAGCACCAAGTGGCCCTGAGATATGGGGCCCCAAAATTGGTTCAGAAAATGTCAAGCACTTTTCTGCAGCAGAGAATGACATTTTCCGAACCGATTTTGGGGCCCCATATCTCGGGGCCACTTAGTGCTAGGAACTAAGTCGGTTCGGAAAATGAAATTTTTTGCTGCAGAAAAGTGCTTGACTCGAGTATAAGTCGAGGGGGGCACTTTCAGCACAAAAAATGTGCTGGAAATTCGACTTATACTCGAATATATACGGTAGTTATGCACATTTACTTTTTCTGTTATTTTGTCCTGTTTGTTTGTTTGTTTGTTGTTTGCTTCACAATAAAAAACATCTTCAAAGTTATGGGCATGTTCTGTAAATTAAATGATGCAAATCCTCAAACAATCCAGGTTAATTCCAGGTTGTGAGGCAACAAAACACGAAAAATGCCAAGGGGGGTGAATATTTTGCAAGGCACTGTAAATTCTGCCAGGGTATGTAAACGTATGAGCACAACTGTATCTCCTCCATTTTTGGTGATTGGTTCTCCACCAGTGAACATGAAAAGGTGACCAAGCTATAAGCAGAGAATTCAGGACAAAAAACTAAATATTGTCTATAGCAACCATTGTTTTCTCGCTTTCCCCTGCATGATTAAAATTGTTACTATAGACGATGCTCACTCCACCCTCTTCTGCTTTTTGAAATATCCCTGTAAATGGCCCATTTTCCAGAAGGCAGAAGCTTGCTGCGTATGCCACAATGCACTTTTTAGCACAGAGCTCTGTGTGCTGCAACCAACACACAATTAAAGTTAAACTTCCCCAGTGTGCAGTGTTATCTTTTTAATAGCTAACTCCCAGCCCCGTCACTGCAGGGGGGACACTATTTTCCTACCATGCATCTCAAACATTGCCTGCAGCTTTTTACATGTTGCCAAGTTCAGCTGCAGAGTTTGTGAAAGGTGCTTTGTTTAGCAGCCCGGGATGTATCTATGACCTTATTTAACAAGAAGGAAAAGCTTACCCCCCTCTTTTTTTTTTTTCAACAGTAATTCCACTAATTTTACAGTCAGTTGAACAAGAATGGGTTGATTTGCTGAAAGTCTTTACAAAGAGAATCAAGACAGCACTTTCTTGATAGATATAAAGCACACGTTGACATTCAGAGTAGAGAAAAAGTCTATTAGAAGCTAGAGAATGGGGGAAGCCGCTTTTTGTCACCTGCCTCTAAGCCCAGGTGCTGACCTTGCTCTTATTCCAGGCTTCCTGTCATGGAGGGGGGGCAGAAAACCAATCTAGGTCTTTGTGTGAGGCCTAGAACATTTTTTCCAAAGATTGTGCTGTTTGGCTTCAGCAAACACGGGATGGAAAAGAATACAAGGGCGAAGGGGCAAGCTGGAGGTCAGAATGGCTTAAATTTAGCCAACATCTTAATGTTATAGCCTAACAAGAGCAACAAGGGAGATTTCACAAAGAATCGCAATTTGTTTCTTTTTTGTCGGCTATTATGTCTTCTTCATTCTATTGCCTGTGACAGCTTAACAAAGTTTTTATATGTTGAAGTCTTTTTTTTTTGTCCTTTGAGTGAATTAAAAGAAGTGCAGGTGGGAGAGTACATGATTTTTGAATTGTGAGTTGAAAATTGGCCCCCTGCCTAGACGGGTGACAAAAAGTACATATATAATTTGTTGTGGGATGCCTTAGGCAGTTCTGCGGTGCCCGAGACTGCTATAAGGTAAATATATTCAGCCTTTTCAATAGGTGCTTTGTATCGTTATAGGCTAGACGCATGTGCTGTAACTTTTGTCTCCTTGAAGCGGAAAAATTAAATTGTCTTTCCCAAGATTTATTTTAGTAGTCTAATCTATTTACCAACCAGTGTTCTATTGTATTTCTATGGACCGCGCTAAACCCCATTAAAACAAGTACTTGTAATTAATATATACCAGCAAATGTGTGTCTGTTCATGAATGCTGTCATTTCAAGAGGGGGTGCAAGTTCCCCATTGTCATCATTTTGTCCATGTGGAATGCTTAGAATAAGAGATTTCATTTCTTTTTTTGAGTGTATAGGCGGTTGAATAAATGTCATGTTAGTAGACATTATTAGGATAGCAAAAGTCTGCCTGTGTGGGTAGAAGATGGAACCGGGCTCATGTCTTCTGCTACACATACTATTAATTACTATAAAGTCTATAATGGAAGTAAACAGAAAATTTTGAAGCATAAGTGGATGACTCAAGGAGTGCTGGATGTCTTTTTAATAACGAGCAGAAAGGAATGTAATAGGTAATGTTGTAACTTTTGCTTAACTACTAGATCTCAAATACTGAAAATCTAAAACTCCAATAATTACCAGCTAATTTATGGTAAAATCCCCCCCCCCCCCAAAAAAACAAAAAAAAACATGTCTTCTATACATTGGAGATGGGGGACATTCTTCTTGTGTAGATGTTACTGCTGCATGATGTGGACACTTCCTATTAGATAATTAAAGAAATATGTCAACATGGGGTGGCTACCATGAACATTAGCTATTACCCGTGCCTCATCCCTAAATATCGTGAGAAACAATGAATCCCAAAAATATGGGACTTTATGAGCACCATACTACTGATACAACGTATTTAAAACTTATATAATCATTTATTAGAATTACATAAAAGCAGTTATATCCATAAAAACACAATTTAAGTATAAATATAAGGAAAGAGCACGCTTAGGATATATTATAAAAAGGTGGCTGCCTCCCCTAAGAGGGCTCTGAGAAGTTGATATATAAACAAAAAATGGGGTGAATGGCGCTACCTATTAGCTAAAGAACTAAAAAATGGGATATAAGGCTAAGCCTAAAAAGGGGGATGTATACAAAACTCAACACCTATTATCCTAGCTAAAGGAATCCACAACAAGACCTATAATGGGGTTGGGTTAAGGAGTCTATGCAGGTAGAGATGTGTAGAGGGCAAGGGCCTCAAAGATACCTCAGTGGAACAACTCCGCCCAATTACCATCCATAAAGGACTGCCCAAACAGTGACTTAATGATGCATAATAGGTATGTGTGGTGAAGGTAAAAAATCAGTTAAAGGTGAATATATTAAATGTGAACCATACAAGTAAAAGTCAGAGTGTTCCGCACTAAACATAGTGCAAAGCCATCCATATATAAAAAAACTTGTACGTAAAAAGTGTACTATACAATTACTATCTGCAGGCAGCAGATATATGGTGATACAATGGGAAATATATAAATGCAAAAATAATGAATAATATCAAATATTTAGAAGCAAATAGACCTTAAATCAAAACAGTGTAATGAAAATCCAAAGAAAAAAACAAAAATCAGGACGCCATCAAAACCGGCATGTAAGTTTATATAGTGAGTGAAAAAATATATATGACAGTTCCTGTATACAGGATGACCAGGTTGTGTCCATATATGTAGCAGAAAGAACATCAACAGGTGACTTGAGTGCTTTAAGTAATTCCAGGTGACTTCTGTGCTCCCCCTTCAGGGTCCCTAGTCACCGGATAGACATCCCTGCAGGGGTAATAGACATGTAGTTGCTCTCTGTTTGGGTTAGTTCAGCCTGATGTCTGCTATATGGATCCCGGAAGCGTCCCTTTTGGTTCCAGAAAGGGCAAACAGAGAGCAACTACATGTCTATTAGCCCTGCAGGGGTGACTGTATCTGGTGAGTAGGGACCCTGGAGGGGAGCACAGAATTCACCTGGAATGACTTAAAGCACTCAAGTCACCTGTTGATGTTCTGCTACATATGTGGGCACAACCTGATCATCCTGTATACGGGAACTGTCATATATATTTTTTCACTCACTATTAGGGATGAGCCGAACACCCCCCGGTTCGGTTCGCACCAGAACCTGCGAACGGACCGAAAGTTCGCACGAACGTTAGAACCCCATTGACGTCTATGGGACTCGAACGTTCGAAATAAAAAGTGCTCATTTTAAAGGCTAATTTGCATGGTATTGTCCTAAAAAGGGTTTGGGGACCCGGGTCCTACCCCCGGGGACATGTATCAATGCAAAAAAAACTTTTAAAAACGGCCATTTTTTCGGGAGCAGTGATTTTAATGATGCTTAAAGTAAAAAAAAAAAGTGAAATATTCCTTTAAATATCGTACCAGGGGGGTGTCTATAGTATGCCTGTAAAGTGGCGCGTGTTTCCCGTGTTTAGAACAGTCCCTGCACCAAATGTCATTTTTAAAGGAAAAAATCTCATTTAAAACTGCTTGCGGGTTTAATGTCATGTCAGGTCATGGCAATATGGATGAAAATCAGTGAGACAAACGGCATGGGTACCCCCCCAGTCCATTACCAGGCCCTTTGGGTCTTGTATGGATATTAAGGGGAACCCCGCACCCAAATTAAAATAAGGAAAGGCCCTATATACTCTGAACAGCAGTATACAGGCGGTGCAAACAAGACAGGGACTGTAGGTTTGTTGTTAAGTAGAATCTCTTTGTAATTTTGAACGGGTACATTTTTAACGTGTTTAGCTCCAGCCAAAAAATCTTTTTTAAGCTTTTTGGAAAACATAGGGAAGGGTTATCACCCCTGTGACATTTGTTTTGCTGTCTTTCCTCCTCTTCAGAAGATTTCACCTCACTTTTTGTCCCAATGAAAAATGTTTTTTGAAAATTTGGGTTTTTTTGTGGAACAAGGATTGGAAAGCATCAGTGGAAAGGAGAAATTGTTTTCCCATATTAACTCTTACAGGAGAGAATTTCCCTTCCTAGGGGTAGATTTCATCTCACTTCCTGTTGTCTCCTTCCGTTTGCAAGTAGGAGTCTTTTGTAAGTTAGATGTTTGAAAGTAGGGTCCTGCCCTATATACTCAGCAGAAATTTGGGCCTTAGGTGTTGCTGTGGCCACAACACTGTAAGCCCTCACAGGGCCCTGCTGTGAAATATTAGATCAAGAATTGTAATTACATGCCCCTGTTGAACAGGAGCTGAAAAATTAGGCCTTAGGCACTGGTGCTGGTGCCACAACACTGCAACCCCTCACAGACACTCTAGTTGGAATGCAGGAACGAGCCCTGCTGCAAAGTATTGCATCAAAAATTGTAATTACACGCCCCTGTTAGACAGGGGCAGAAAAATTGGGCCTTAGGCACTGGTGCTGGTGCCACAACACTGCAACCCCTCACAGACACTCTAGTTGGAATGCAGGAACGAGCCCTGCTGCAAAGTATTACATCAAAAATTGTAATTACACGCCCCTGTTAAACAGGGGCTGAAAAATTGTGCCTTAGGCACTGGTGGTGGCGCCCAGAACCAAAAATGTTCTTACAAGCTATCAGCGTGATGATTGAGGAGGAAGAGGATAATTACTCAGGGATAGTCACTCAGCATCAGCATAGGCAGTCTTTGAAGGGATCTGAGATTTCAAAAAAAATTATTCGGTTACATCAGCATCAGGTGCTTGGTAGCTGGTGGTGATCCAAGACTGATTCATTTTTATGAAGGTCAGCCGATCAACCGAGTCGGTGGACAGACGCACCCTGTGATCGGTTACCACGCCTCCAGCAGCACTGAATGTGCGTTCCGAAAGAACGCTGGATGCAAGACAGGCCAGTAGCTCAATTGCATACTGTGCAAGCTCTGGCCAGTGATCCATCCTCAAGACCCAGTAACCCAGAGGATTTTCGGTGGGAAAGGTGTCCAAGTCTGATCTTGCCCCTAGGTATTCCTGCACCATGTAAAACAGACGCTGGCGATGGTTGCTGGAACCGATCATACCTTGGGGCTGCGGACCAAAAAATTGTCTGAACGCATCGGTCAGACGGCCACCTTCTCCACCGCTCCTTCTTTGACTGACCGAAGCCTCAGCAACACGTTGTCCAGAAACAGGAGTTTGTAACCTCCCAGTCTCTGGGAACGCATTGCACAGACCTTTCTGCAAGGCCTCCCGAAGATGTTTCATCCTCTGCTCCCTCTGCGATGGCAAGATAAGGTCCGCAACCTTACCCTTGTAACGTGGATCAAGGAGGGTTGCCAGCCAGTATTGGTCCTTCTCCTTGATACCACAAATACGAGGATCCTTACGCAGGCTTTGCAGGATCAGGGAGGCCATGCAGCGTAGGTTTGCTGAGGCATTCGGTCCGGAGTCCTCTGGGTCACTAAGGACGACAACGTCCGCAGCCACCTCCTCCCAGCCACGTACAAGTCCATGTGTTCCTTGGGACTGATCCCTTAAAGACTGCTGCTGATGCTGAGTGCCAGGCTCCACCTCCATACTGACACAATCTTCCTCCTCCTCCTCCTCTTCCTGTGTGATCGGCGGGCACGCAGGAACATTGTCTGGATAAAGGGGGCCTTGAGAGCTAAGGAAGTCCTCCTCTTCCTGCCTCTGTTCTGCCTCAAGTGCCCTGTCCATTATTCCACGCAGCGTGTGCTCCAACAGGTGGACAAGGGGGACAGTGTCACTGATGCATGCACTGTCACTGCTCACCATCCTCGTGGCCTCCTCGAATGGTGACAGGACAGTGCATGCATCCCTGATCATGGCCCACTGGCGTGGGGAAAAAAAACCAAGCTCCCCTGACCCTGTCCTGGTGCCATAGTCGCACAGGTACTCATTGATGGCCCTCTGCTGCGTGTGCAGCCGCTGCAGCATGGCCAACGTTGAGTTCCACCTGGTGGGCATGTCACAGATTAGGCGGTTCTTGGGCAGGTTAAACTCCTTTTGGAGGTCCGTCAGCCGAGCACTGGCATTATATGACCGGCGGAAATGCACACAGACTTTCCTGGCCTGCCTCAGGACATCCTGTAAGCCCGGGTACCTGCCCAAGAACCGCTGCACCACCAAGTTAAGGACGTGAGCCAAACAGGGCACATGGGTCATTTGTCCCTGTCGGAGGGCAGAGAGGAGGTTGGTGCCATTGTCGCAAACCACCATTCCTGCCTTAAGTTGGCGTGGCGTCAACCACCTCTGAACCTGCCCCTGCAGAGCTGACAGAACCTCTGCCCCAGTGTGGCTCCTGTCCCCCAAGCACACCAGCTCAAGCACCGCATGGCATCTTTTGGCCTGCGTACTTGCGTAGCCCCTTGAACGACTACGGAGCACCGCTGGTTCCGAGGAAGAGGCCATGGAGGAAGAAGAAGAGGAGGGGGTGGAGGAGAGAGGTGTGTCACAATCAGCATTTTGGAGGCGTGGTGGCGGAACAACCTCCAACACTACTGCACCTTGTCCTGCAACCTTCCCAGCTGCCAGCAGAGTCACCCAATGCGCCGTGAAACTTAGGTAACGTCCCTGTCCATGCCTGCTGGACCATGAGTCAGCGGTAATATGCACCTTACCGCTGACCGCCCTGTCCAGCGAGGCATGGACATTGCCTTCCACATGCCGGTAGAGAGCCAGAATCGCCTTCCGTGAGAAAAAGTGGCGTTTGGGTACCTGCCACTGAGGAACCGCACATTCCACAAACTCACGGAAGGGGGCAGAGTCTACCAACTGAAAAGGCAGCAGTTGAAGTGCTAGCAATTTTGCCAAGCTAGCATTCAACCGCTGGGCATGTGGATGGCTGGGAGCAAACTTCTTTCGGCGGTGCAGCAGCTGGGGCAGGGAAATTTGCCTGGTACAATCTGACGTCGTTGTACCAAAAGCAGATTGCCCACAAGTACTTGGCTGTGACACACCTAATTCTACACCTTCATTCCTCTCACTGCAGGTCTCAGAGAGGACTGGAGGTCTAGTGGGGTTGGAAATCTCAGCTGATGAGGAGCAAGGAGAGATCCTCTTTGTTCTTTGGTGTGGGTCTTTTAGATACGCTTGCCAACGAACTGCATGGCAGGTCAACATATGTCTGGTCAAGCATGTGGTACCCAAGCGGGAGATGTTTTGGCCACGCGAGATACGTTTGAGACATATGTTGCAAATAGCAGCGGTGCGATCTGATGCACTGGTCTCAAAAAAGGCCCACACCAAAGAACTTTTTGAATAACGTGCAGAGACTGCAGCGCCCTGCACATGTGGAGCTTTGGGGTGTGATGCAGTCAATGTGCTGCCCTTAGGCTGGCCCCTGGAGGGCATCCTGCCTCGTTGGTGATGTGCCGCCTCCTCCTCCTCCTCTCTCCTATCAGGCACCCACGTTGAGTCAGTGACCTCATCATCCCCTCCCTCCTCATCACTGGAGCAAACCTGGCAGTATGCTGCAGCAGGGGGAGCATGACTGCCAGATTGCTGTCCTTCTTGGGCACCCCCTCTGTCCGTGCTCATGTTACTGCCTTCATCGAGCTCAGTATCATCATCAGAGCCTTCCAAACGCTGGGCATCCTCCTGGAGCATGTACCCAACACTGTGGTCAAACAGTTCGAGGGAATCCTCAGGAGGACATGGTGGAGCTAGGGAAGGAGTCACTGATGACATTGAGCTGAGGGAAGAGGCCGCTGTTTTGCCAGACAAAGCACCCTGGGTGAGAGAGGATGAGGACGGCTTGGTCATCCACTCGACCAAGTCTTCCACATGTTGCGGCTCAACACGGCCAGCTGCCGAAAAAAAGGCCAAGCGTGTCCCATGGCCACGTGCTGATGAGGATGCACCGTCTCCACGACCAGCACTAGACACAGAGCCTGCTTGCCCTCTCTTATTGGCTTGTGACTGTCTGCCTCTCCTTCTTGGCCTTCCAGACATACTAATTGCCTGTAGCTGCACTAAGCTGGGATAGAACACCAGTAATTTTCTTCAGGTAGCTTTATATACTGTAACCAGACAAGCCTGCCTGTCAGTAGGAAGATAACAGGAACGGATCTAGCTGAACACTGTGAGCAGGACGCATAGGAGAATAGGAATGTCAATTTGGATGACATTTTTAAATCACAAATTAACACACAGAACACGGACTTAGAAAGTACACTTAGGAAACTAGGACACCATATGGAAAAAAAAGTCTCCTTGTGGTGGGACACCATTACCTTTGAGAGGTACATTAGAGAAAATATTGTACCAAGAAGGCTACGGTGGGAATTACCACCCAATGATGGCTTATTAGACAAAGAATCAATGGACGAATGGTTCGAATTTTTTAACAACAAAAGTATAGAAGGTCTTAAATTTTTATTAGGAAGGAAATACAAGAAAACGAGAATACTAGAACAACAAATAGAGGAGATAAAGCAGAAACTAGAACCATATAAAGAATCCCCAGATTTTAAGAGATTGACCACACAGATGAATAAAGATCTGATCAGTAAAGATCTAGAAGTTCAACAGCGTAAAATGAAGAAATATAATCGAGATATAGAAGATTATAGAGGGGCACAAGTTTTTAAATGGCAGAAAAAAGTGCATCCCAGTCCACCAAGTTCAGCCTATTCCACTCCAGAGAGAGAAGTGAGAATACAGGATCCGACTACAACTTATGCCAACAACCCACCAAGATGGGATGATAGAGAAGTCTATATTGATAACAGAGCACAACAAGGAATTAGAACACCTCAATATGATCAGCGCCAATACAATAATTACCCTCAACGGACCCCTAGACAATATTGGAAGAAACCTTTCAAGAAACATTTTAAAAAACATTACAACCAACGACCGAATAATGAAAGGAATCAGAGAGATCACAACAGATACGCGTACCCTCAAGACACGTATAGAGAAAGAGAGAGAACTCCAGTCCCGACCTACAATAGGTTTGAACCTCTGAGAGATCATCAAGACCATCATTACTATGATAATAGACACTACCAACAACCAAATGATTATGATTATGATCGCCAGCGTCATTTTTTAGAGAGGGAGAGAAGGGACTTTACTCCACGAAGAGAACCACAAAACCATTACCCCTCTCCGAGAAGAAGGATTCAGGAAGACAGAACAAGAAACAGTCTAGAGCGAAGAGAGGACGGAGAGCGGGAAAGAGATCCCAAGCGAAAAAGAGAACAGTAGGAAGCAATGTGGTTAACCTAAGTGGTCAACCCATCTCAACCGATGAACTCTCCGTCTTAGACAAAGGACTAAAATATGCTCCAGTCAACAATTTAAACAAATTTAACACATATATTGGCATACTTAAATATGTAAGAAAGGTCAATGTGAAGAAATATTACCTCTCGAATCCATATAGAACTATTAATACGATAAGGAACACCTCTCCATCAATATCACACAGTGCATTAAGAAATAACTCAACTTTTAATCCCCAAGTATCGGACAACCATCATGTAGAAGTGTTTAAGAAGCTCGTCCTTAAAGATCTGGAATCTCTGGAAGTGAAAAAAGTATCAGACCCCATACACATTAAAAAAGGCATAAAATTGCTTAAAGAAAGAAAAGATATCATTATTCGCCCAGCAGACAAGGGAGGAGCGATTGTGATACAATCAAAGGAGCAATACTTAAATGAATTGCAGAGACAACTAGAAGATGACAAAACATACATTAGATTGTTGAGCAATCCAACAAGTAAATATAGAAAAGAGCTGGAACGCTTGATTGATTTGGGCACAAGAAAAGAGATACTGAATAAGAGGGAGTCAAAATATCTTATTCCAGAAACATGCCGAATACCAGTCATTTACACCCTACCGAAAATTCACAAATCATTGGAAAACCCACCGGGCAGACCAATTGTGAATGGAATAGAGTCCCTTACATCGCGAGTAGGACAATACCTAGACCACTTCATTCAACCTGCAGTGCAACAAACATTAGCCTATTTGAAAGACACTAAACATGTATTACAACTTCTAGACACACTACCAGTACTCGAAGGAAGAACGCTATTAGCCACGGCAGATGTGAATTCATTATATACTATAGTTCAACATCACGATGCCTGTTCTGCCACCAAATGGCTCCTTAGAAAACATAGCAATCTCGTATGTGCACAGCGGAAATATCTGATTAAGTGCCTAGACCTCTGCTTAAGGTGTAATTACTTTTGGCACAACAATACATATTATAAACAGGCCATTGGGATTGCAATGGGTGCTAAATTTGCACCGAGTGTGGCCAATGCCTTTATGGCGCAATGGGAGGAACAGTCCATCTATGAAAACACTCCAGCAGAACTTACTTTGTACAAAAGGTATATCGATGATGTAATCATTGTCTGGAATGGCAAACGAGAAGCGCTCGAACAATTCCTGGAGAAACTGAACTTAAATGAAAAAAATATTCGTTTATCGTGGAACATCAGTGAAAAGACAGTTGAATTCCTGGACCTCAAAATAAGTCTTGAAGGCAATAGAATAACTACTAAAACGTTTTTCAAAAATGTAGATGCGAATAGCTATCTTCCCATCAATAGCTGCCATCACAAATTATGGCTTTATAATATACCGAAAGGCCAATTTGTCCGAATTAGGAGAAACTGCACAAAAGAAGAAGACTTTAAAGAACAGGCTAAGCTAATTGGTTCTAGGTTTATAGAAAAGGGATATGAGCATTTACTCATAGAGAAACAAATCGAAGAAGTAAGGAGTATGGATAGAACCAAAATGTTAGAAATCCACCCAAAGAAAATGGTTGCACAGGAAACACCTACTTTAATTCTGGATTACAGTGTCCAACATAAACAAGTATCTAAAATTATTCAAAGACACTGGCATATTTTAAAAAATGATAAAGACTTGACTAAAGTATTACCAGAATTGCCCAATATCATATATAAAAGGGCACCGACCATCAGAAACATGATAGTGAAAACAGTGATTGAACCCCCCCAACAAGTACCATACTCATTCTTCACAGGAAAGGGATTCCATCCATGTAGGAACTGTTTTGCATGTAAACACGCCCAAAAGTTTCAAGGAAAAAGAACAGAATTCACAGCCACTACTACAAACAAAACATATGGAATTAAAGATTTTATTGGATGCCACACTGAGGGGGTTGTATATGTACTTCAGTGCAGCTGTAAATTGCAATATGTAGGACGTACGAAGAGGGCCCTTAAAGTCAGAGTGAAGGAACACATACAAAATATTAAAAAAGGAAACCCCAAACACAATGTGTCCAAACACTTTGCAGCAGTACATAATAGGGACCCTATACACTTGCAATTTTGGGGAATAGAAAGATTTAAAAATTCATGGAGAGGCACCCATAAAATTAGAAGTATTAGCCAAAAAGAATCATATTGGATTCATACTCTGCGTACATTAACCCCTAGAGGTATGAACGTAGAGTTTGATTTAAATTGTTTTTTAAGTAATTTTTAGATTGCAATTTGTAGATTTTAGGAATTTTTATTTCTACTTTTATTGAAGTTTTTAATACTGTCTCTTGTCCTGGTTTATGAATCAGAACATAAATCTTGTTCGACTTTATGAATTATGACAATAATATTTTTATAATGTGACGTTGATTATGTTGTTTACGGTGTATGAGATCTGTCATGTTATGTAGTAAGAGGTTCCTCCTTGGTGACTGAGGTTTACAGTCAATGGGTTTATTTCAAATTCTTAACATCTTTCCCATCCTCTCACCATTTTTACATTATCATATTTGCTGAAGTTTCTATTTCTCTGACATATAGCATGTTAACCCATCCAAAAATGGCCGCCGACTACAGTTAGATAACCACCATAAAAATGGCCACCGCCATAGATCTGCACTGGCCACAAGAAAATTGCGCATTTGTCCCGATTAGAAACTATCTGTGTTGCCTTAGTTTTTAACCTGTTTCAGGTCTAGTCGTAAGTTTCTAGCATTAAGGCTAATTGATATTCGATATAGATTTATTCATATTGGGATTCGAAGTCTCAATTCGACTCCCCCGGAGCCGCGACTGTAATATATGTCGATTGCCACCTCTAAGATGGCCGATATCAGATAGAGATACACATTACCACAATAAAAATGGCTGCTTTACTACTTCCGGTTTTACGATATAAATAGCATTCCTCTCAGGCCAATCCGGTTCCCCAGTTGAAGTCACGAGCGGTGACGTAACGCGTAGGGCGTGGCGGAGAGCTGACTATACCGGAAGTCACGTAAGGAGGCGCCTCGGACGCCGCTCCTTCCTGTTTTATGCGATTTTATTACTGTTTTTATGTAAGAGACCAATTTGCTTTTATTTTAATAAATATTGTCTTGAATTACTACACCATCAGAGGCCTCCTCTCTCCTCTTCCCCCCTCCCACCGGGCTGGCACAAGCCTAGGTGGAGATACTCCCAGTTTGTTTTGGCAGGTGCCTGACAGCAAGCAGAGGGGAACACTATCATCTGGTGACTTCTACTGTCACAACAAGGAAGGATCTGTATTGATGCCTGTTTTTTCCTGCTTTTGAGGTGAGAGTCTAGAGAGCCTGGTTGGGCCGTCAGTTGTTTTGTGAAGATCAATACTACCAACATTACCATCACAAGTTATGGACTTTATTTTGTTTCCTTTGTGAACTCAAGTTTATAGTCCCATATATTTGGTATTATCTTATACCACGCCGATTTGCAGCTGCTGCACAGTTTTGCACTTTTTGCACTTTTCTGTGATTTGGCTTACGCCATCCATCAGAATTTGTTGATTTGCACATTTGTTATTTACAGCACAGGTTTTTGCATTTTTGCACTGTTTTTTGCGATATTTATACACCTATGTGATTTTTTCCATCCAGGTTTTGATTGATGTATTTTACCTACTGATGCTTCACATTTCTACTCACGATTTTATTGCTATTATTGATTGCTATTATTGTTTACTAATTTTTATGGTAGATTTTATGCGCGAAATCCCTCTCATCTTCTATTACAAATAGAACACCTGTAATTTTCTTCAGGTAGCTTTATATACTGTAACCAGACAAGCCTGCCTGTCAGTAGGAAGATAACAGGAACGGATCTAGCTGAACACTGTGAGCAGGACGCACTGTACTGAATGTAAATAGTCTAGCTGCCTGACCGTGGTACTAATAGGATCAAATAGAACACCTGTAATTTTCTTCAGGTAGCTTTATATTCTGTAACCAGACAAGCCTGCCTGTCAGTAGGAAGATAACAGGAACGGATCTAGCTGAACACTGTGAGCAGGACGCACTGTACTAAATGTAAATAGTCTAGCTGCCTGACCGTGGTACTAATAGGATCAAATAGAACACCTGTAATTTTCTTCAGGTAGCTTTATATACTGTAACCAGACAAGCCTGCCTGTCAGTAGGAAGATAACAGGAACGGATCTAGCTGAACACTGTGAGCAGGACGCACTGTACTAAATGTAAATAGTCTAGCTGCCTGACCGTGGTACTAATAGGATCAAATAGAACACCTGTAATTTTCTTCAGGTAGCTTTATATACTGTAACCAGACAAGCCTGCCTGTCAGTAGGAAGATAACAGGAACGGATCTAGCTGAACACTGTGAGCAGGACGCACTGCACTAAATGTAAATAGTCTAGAAGATAACAGGAACGGATCTAGCTGAACACTGTGACCAGGACGCACTGCACTAAATTTAAATAGTCTAGAAGATAACAGGAACGGATCTAGCTGAACATTGTGAGCAGGACGCACTGTACTAAATGTAAATAGTCTAGCTGCCTGACCGTGGTACTAATAGGATCAAATAGAACACCTGTAATTTTCTTCAGGTAGCTTTATATACTGTAACCAGACAAGCCTGCCTGTCAGTAGGAAGATAACAGGAACGGATCTAGCTGAACACTGTGAGCAGGACGCACTGTACTGAATGTAAATAGTCTAGCTGCCTGACCGTGGTACTAATAGGATCAAATAGAACACCTGTAATTTTCTTCAGGTAGCTTTATATACTGTAACCAGACAAGCCTGCCTGTCAGTAGGAAGATAACAGGAACGGATCTAGCTGAACACTGTGAGCAGGACGCACTGTACTAAATGTAAATAGTCTAGCTGCCTGACCGTGGTACTAATAGGATCAAATAGAACACCTGTAATTTTCTTCAGGTAGCTTTATATACTGTAACCAGACAAGCCTGCCTGTCAGTAGGAAGATAACAGGAACGGATCTAGCTGAACACTGTGAGCAGGACGCACTGTACTAAATGTAAATAGTCTAGCTGCCTGACCGTGGTACTAATAGGATCAAATAGAACACCTGTAATTTTCTTCAGGTAGCTTTATATACTGTAACCAGACAAGCCTGCCTGTCAGTAGGAAGATAACAGGAACGGATCTAGCTGAACACTGTGAGCAGGACGCACTGTACTAAATGTAAATAGTCTAGCTGCCTGACCGTGGTACTAATAGGATCAAATAGAACACCTGTAATTTTCTTCAGGTAGCTTTATATACTGTAACCAGACAAGCCTGCCTGTCAGTAGGAAGATAACAGGAACGGATCTAGCTGAACACTGAGCAGGACGCACTGCACTAAATGTAAATAGTCTAGAAGATAACAGGAACGGATCTAGCTGAACACTGTGACCAGGACGCACTGCACTAAATTTAAATAGTCTAGAAGATAACAGGAACGGATCTAGCTGAACATTGTGAGCAGGACGCACTGCACTAAATGTAAATAGTCTAGAAGATAACAGGAACGGATCTAGCTGAACACTGTGAGCAGGACGCACTGCACTAAATGTAAATAGTCTAGAAGATAACAGGAATGGATCTAGCTAAACTGAATACAATGTATATATATATATATGCAACACCTGGGATGCATATATATACACAATACACTGTAAGTGCAGCTAACTGACTGACTGTTCTGCCTAATCTATCTAACTCAAATCAAATGACACTGTCTCTCTCTCAGCACACCGGAACACACACTACACAGGACCGCCGTGCAGGCGGCCTTATATAGTGTGGGGCGTGTACTAAATCCCCTGAGCCATAATTGGCCAAAGCCTCCTTGGCTTTGGCCAATTACGGCTCTCTGTTCAGGCGGCGCTGTGATTGGCCAAGCATGCGGGTCATAGTGCATGCTTGGCCAATCAGCCAGCAATGCACTGCGATGCCGCAGTGAATTATGGGCCGTGACGCGCCACACGAATTTGGCGCGAACGGCCCATATCGTTCGCAATTCGGCGAACGACCGAACAGACGATGTTCGAGTCGAACATGGGTTCGACTCGAACACGAAGCTCATCCCTACTCACTATATAGACTTACATGCCGTTTTTGATGGCGTCCTGATTTTTCTGTTTTTTTCTTTAGATTTTCATTACACTGTTTTGATTTAAGGTCTATTTGCTTCTAAATATTTGATATTATTCATTATTTTTGCATATATGGTTTTTTCATTTATATATTTCACATTGTATCACCATATATCTGCTGCCTGCAGTTAGTAATTGTATAGTACACTTTTTACATACAAGTTTTTTTATATATGGATGGCTTTGCACTATGTTTAGTGCGGAACACTGACTTTTACTTGTATGGTTCATATTTAATATATTCACCTTTAGCTGATTTTTTTACCTTCACCACACATACCTATTATGCACCATTAAGTCACTGTTTGGGCAGTCCTTTATGGGTGGTAATTGGGCGGAGTTGTTCCACTGAGGTATCTTTGAGGCCCTTGCCCTCTACACATCTCTACCTGCACAGACTCCTTAACCCAGCCCCATTATAGGTCTTGTGGATTCCTTTAGCTAAGATAGTAGGTCTTGAGTTTTGTATACATCCCCCTTTTTAGGCTTAGCCTTATATCCCATTTTTTAGTTCTTTAGCTAATAGGTAGCGCCATTCACCCCATTTTTTGTTTATATAAAAACACAATTGAATATAACCCCGAACATTATATTAATTGATAATAACACCACCCCTCTGATATAGGTAGGGAGCCTCCAAAATACTACAACCAATTACCACAAATTTGCTATAAAAGCACCATAGGCTCCTAATACTCAATAGTGCAAATGGTGGCTCCTGGGGGGGTGGATGTCTTCAGATGGATAGACGAATCTATGCTCAACATGTTTTCGCATTGTGAGGAATGCTTCTTCAGGAGCTCAAGGGGTTATTATTAGGGTTGTCCCGATACCACTTTTTTAGGACCGAGTACAAGTACCGATACTTTTTTTCAAGTACTCGCCGATACCGATTACCGATACTTTTTTTTTATGTCACGTGACAGTTTTGTTTTTTTTTTTAACAATGCTTTCTTTTTTTTCGGGGGGGGTGAACGGTGTCTGTGTGTTTTTTTTTTATTAACAATTTTTATTTTTTACAATAATAATTTTTTTATTCATTTTTGCAATATGTTTTTTTTTTTTTTTTTTTTAAATCAGCCCTGTTGGGGGGCTTTGGTGAGATATCAGGGGTCTTAACATACCCCTGATATCTCCCCCTTGAGACAGAGAAAGAGACCGAGGATAGAGAATCCCCAGTCCCTTTCTCTGCAGCCTCAGCTGCACTGAGAATGAATGGAGAGAAGTCAGCGGCTCCTCTCCATTCATAAACTGACACATTGTAATCACAGGAGATTACAATGTTTCAGTTATGTGAATGGACAGAGTCAGCTGACTCTATCCATACACAAAGGAAGGAGGAGGAGGACGGCGGACCGGAGGGGACAGCGGAGAGGCAGAGGAACGGAGGAACGGAACGGAGGGGGACAGAGAAGGAGAGGGGGACGGAGGAACGGAACGGAGGGGACAGAGAAGGAGAGGGGGACGGAGGAACGGAACGGAGGGGACAGCGGAGAGGCAGAGGAACGGAACGGAGGGGACAGAGAAGGAGAGGGGGACGGAGGAACGGAACGGAGGGGACAGCGGAGAGGCAGAGGAACGGAGGAACGGAACGGAGGGGACAGAGAAGGAGAGGGGGACGGAGGAACGGAACGGAGGGGGACAGATAAGGAGAGGGGGACAGAGGAACGGAGGGGGCATGGAGGAGGATGCAGTGACAGTCAGCGGTGATCGCGTGGGGAAGTTACAAGCACCGATCACCGCTGTATGTCACTGAAAGCCGCGGGGGGGAATCTTGTAACTCCCCCACACGCCGATCACCGCTGACTGTCATAGTATCGGCGGAAGCATCGGGAGCATTTGCCCGAGTACAAGTACTTGGGCAAATGCTCGGTATCGGTGCCGATACCGATACTAGTATCGGTATCGGGACAACCCTAGTTATTATTAACTCTAACTCTAGTAACTCCATGCTCTGTTAGGGGTGAACACAAACATTTTTATTATGATAACAAATTAATATACAATGATATATAATATGCAGTATACATACTCACAAAGGAGCTATAGTAAGAACATCCAAGGATAGAAGAGATAATGATATCCTTGCATAGTAGACATAGATTATACTCTATTGAAGATGTCCAGGATTTGTAGAGCTGGTATAAAAAGATATATTGATGTGGAAGGTGTGTATCCACCATCAGTGATATTATAGTATCAATATTATAGTATCAACTCCACACTGACATTGCTAGGCGTTCAGGACCCTCCCCCTGGGAATTCCTAGTACACAAAATGTAAGATGAATAATCTAGTGGTACAGCAGTATCAGTATTGCAAAATGGTGAAAACGGAACGTACGCAAAAATGTAAATAACAATATTTCTCCAAAAATCTTAAGGTTTTCATTTTCCCTTACAGCTTTCAGAGTTTGTTAATGACCCCCCCCCCCCCCCCCCCCAACCATATATTTTCTGAAAGTATAGGACCAGTAGAATAAAAAGGAAGGTACTACTGATTTTCAAGGCCCCACGATATTTGTGCAAAAATACACTAAAATACAAACACAGAAAATTTTACAAAATGCCTGCTAAATTCCTACTAAATATAAAAGCTTAACCTGTATTGCGTTAATAAGTAACAAATATTTGTAAATTTTAAATTGCGCCTTTTTGAGAAATAGTGAAAATCGGACATACACAAAAATCTCTTTAAAAATCTGGAGGTTTTCCCTTTTCACTTACAGCTTTCAGAATTTGTAAAAGACCCCCTAAACCATACATTTTCTGAAAGCACATGGCAAGTAGAATAAAAAGAAGGTGCTACTGATTTTTAAAAGCACCACGATATTTGTGCAAATGTTCATCTAAACAATATTTTTCGCAAAAAATACACTAAAATCATTAATAGTGGATTCATACATGGCAAAATGTACAAAATTCCTCCTAAATTCCTAGTAAATATAAAAGTTAAAACTGTATTGAGTTAATAAATAACAAATATTTGTACTTTTTAAATTGCACCTTTTTGTGAAATGGTGAAAACTGAAAGGTACGCAAAACTGTAAATAAAAACACTCTAAAAATCCGGAGGTTACCATTTTCACTTACAGCTTTCAGAATTTAAAAAGACCCCTCAAACTAGACCTTTTCTGAAAGCACATGACCTGTAGAGTAAAAAATAAAAAAGTGCTACTGATTTTTTGGGCTCCGCAATAATAATTGCGCAAATGTTCATCATATTGCTATTTTCACAAAAAACCCAACTAAAATCAATAGTGCACATAAACACAACATAACTTACAAAATTCCTGCTAACTTACTACGAAAGCATCATTCACATGTGGCATACTAAAGTGTACGCCCATGGAGGGCCATGTTTACCCGCACGGGGATGCACAGGTGTTCCGTGCATCGCCGCCCAAGCAGTCCCATTTATGTCAATTGGGATGCAACGGCTGCTGTTCCCAATCTGACATCCATGTGGGTGTGGGTACATGACCCCGAACGCAGACAGTGTGAGCTCAACGGCTCTGTTCGTACAGTTGCTACATCCCAAATTACATCAATGGGACTGCCTGCACGAGATGCATGGAACACCTGTGCATCCCTGTAAAGGTCCACTGTGTATGCCCTGTGTGAACAAGGCCTTAGGCACCTTTCTCACAAGCAGACCAGTCGGGTCTGCCTGTCAGTTTTTCAGGGGGGCCAAAATCAGGCCACCCATTTTTCTCTATGCAGAAGCTGATTTAAATGGACATGTGTCCGTTAACACCTGCCTGCATCCGATCCACTAAAAACAGACGGATGGGGATCCCATTCCCCATCCATCTAGATCGGATGGTATCTGACAGCCCCATAGAGAAAAGCGGGTTGTGTCCGCTCTGCATGACAGAGTCCACTCCATGTGAAAGGGTTCTCATCAGGAGAAGCCGGTCCATTGGGGCGCTGGACTCATACATTTGTATACTTTTTTTCTTTAAACCACACGATTAGAGCCTGACCCTATAATTGAGTTGAAAAAGGTTGGGCTCGGCGCAGAGCATTGCACCCCGAACCCACCCACTTGTGACAATAGCGAATTAAATATTCGTTATTGTCTTCCGGCCTCTCCTCCTGGCCAAATCAGAATGGATCAGGTTGGCCAGGAGGAGAAGCGGAGGGGTGAGTGCTGGGGGGGGGGGGGGGGCATCACTGTCGAGAGGCAGAGTGCAGGCGGACCTGTCACCACTGGGTCTTGCTATGTTTTGGGGTTTTTACTTTTTTTTATTTGGGGGGGGGGGGGTCTTTGGTGAGATATCAGGTCTAAACATACCTCCGTATCTTTTTTGAGACAGAGAGAGGGACTGAAGATAGTCCCTTTCTCTCCAGTAAACAGCACTTTACATGAATGAAATAAGGAATTTGTATAGTGATTCTTCATTCATTCATAAAATGACAGTCTGGTACATAGAAACACTCACGGTTTACTATGTATTGCTGTCAGTGGACATAGGAGCAATCGCTGCCTATGTCCACTGTACTACAGGGACAGGACTGGTAAAACACGTTTACCAAACCCCAACTTTACTCCCACCTGCACCGCTCCCCCCACACTCCCCAGCCTGACAGCTCGTCTGAGCTCAGTGCGGCCAGCAGCTGAAGGCAGCACAAGGGGAAGGAGGGATGTTTATTTATTTTTTTATAGTCTGGGTTTAATGACCGCTACTTTAAAGGCCAGAACGTGGTTTGGGAAAGGCTTTGTCCGTGTGAGTTTCCTGCACTTCCAAATACACTGCCTTTTCGATCTGCTGTGGGTGCCAATACAATGTTTGTTCTGTGTTTTGTTTGTTTATTAGGTTTCTCGTATCAAAAACCAAAGAAAAAAAAAAAACAAAACGAAACAAAAATGTACAAAATTGTGTGTCTAATGCTAAATAAACAGGATACAAGACATATATTGCCAGACAGTACCCCAAATCTTCTCCACAGGTAGAGGGGAACTGTCAGATTAGTAAAACATATACAACTACAAGTACAAAACGGAGTCTGGCATCATCATGCTAAAGGCTCCTTCTATCCACCTCACCTAGACTTTATCAAATTTTCTGATGCATCCCCTATTAGCATAGGTGCCCTTTAATAAAAGGCACACTAGTATTTACCAGTTGTTGCCAAAATTGAACAGTGGGTGGAGATGTTTTTTTCCAACACAAAGTTATAGCCTTTCTGGCTTAGGATAGTAGGAGCACGAGGAGTGTCCTCTGTGCTGTGGTGGAGACTAGTTCCTCGACAAGTCTCAGTAAACATTTTTGGGGAGGGAAGAAAAGAAGTACAGGCAATCATGTTTAAATCAGAGGGATGGCACCTCTCCAGTATTGCAAGATGGCAGAAGTGAGGCTGTCAATACATTGCAATCTGCATTTGGGAAGCCATTAACAAACGCACTGCATTTGCAAGCACCAAATTGCATGGTACTGATTTGGTGCAGCGCATTTTTTCAAAGTGATGCATACACTACTTTGTGTGATCTGGTGCAATTTGTAGCCTATTCAAATGAATAAGCAGCAAAATTTGCACTGCAGGGAAATGTACAGGAACACAGACAGTGGTCCTGTGCAATTCTGGTGTAAACCAGACCCTAGACTGACAATACCTCAATCTTAGCTATCCTAGTCACAATGAGGGAAAAATGTTTTTCCTTTTTGTTTACATTTTTTTTTTTTTTTTAAATGTTTGTGGTCATGTGACCACTACGCCTTATAGTATCGACAGACCATTAGGCTTAAGGAATGATCAGCAGCTTCCATTTCGATCCTATCATACCTAGGTGAGCCTCCCCCCCCCCCCCCCAGGAGCTGCTGTTGCTATACATCACTGTATAAAAGGCTGGACTATGAGCAGGTCAGGTTGTGGAGACACTGGTTGAGTTAGGGAATATAGTCTAAAGCACTGTCTCTTTAATATCCAATTTGAAACCCACCAAGCTAGGGAGTTCTTTCTTGGGCGGAAAGGCTCACAGAGGGATTGAGAGGAGCGTGCTTCTCCAAGGTCAACAAGATATTGCATTGGAAGAGGTCTTGAGTGGGATGGAGAAAGGGTGACAGCCTCAAGCAAGGCCCTCAGAGTCCGTCAGAATCTCATTTAGGGATGTAGCTTTGATCTTAGGATCCAAACGTGAAATCTTAGAGCAGGGGTAGGCAACCTCGGCCCTCCAGCTGTGGTGAAATGACTAATCCCGTCATGCCTGTGATTGTCAGGGTCTTGTAAGATCTCATGGGACTTATGCCACGTACACAGGGTCGAACTTTTCGTCTACAAAAGTCCGACAGACGCCGACGGACAAAATATGGCTGACAATCCGATCGTGTGTGGGCTTCCCCGGACTTTTCCAGCCGCAAATCTGACGGACTTTAGATTTGAAACATGCTTCAAATCTTTACGTTGTAACTACGCCGGACCCAGAAATCCGCTCGTCTGTGTGCTAGTCCGACGAGCAAAAACCCACGCTAGGGCAGCTATTGGCTATCAACTTCCTTATTTTAGTCCGGTGTTAGTCATCACGTACAAATCCGTCGGACTTTTGTGTGATCGTATGTAGGCAAGCCAGTTCGTTAGAAAGTCTGCCGCAAGTCCGCCAAAAGTCAGTCGAAAGTCTGTCGGACTTTTGTAGCCGAAAAGTTAGACCGTGTGTACGCGGCATAAGAGTTTCAAAAACAGCTGGAGGGCCAAGGTTGCCTATCCCTGTCTTAGAGAGTATTATGGTTGCTGTAGGAAAATGGATTACCCAATGACCTGAAGCATCTGAACAGTACTATGGATTGCCCATGTACCCAGTTACCTGAATGCCATGTGTTCTTAAAGCCTTTGTTACCCAAACACTTTATATTCCTGATATTTGCCTGCTTTACTATGTACTTGTATGATAAAGTCTGCTATTCTTTGTATTGCTTTTTTTAATGTGAAAACCCTGGTGTTCCTGTCAGTCCCTCTACTTTCCTATTAAACATTGACCACACTGAGCAGGAGAACACAGCGTGGTCAGTTCTCTCACTATGCTGGGAACACAATGTGCTCTCCTCAAATGATCAGACTTGTCCTGACACAAACCCCCATTGCACAGCCATTCACTGAGAAGCTCAGTGTGGTGCTGCTTCTCCTCCACCTCCCCCTAGCTCTTATGCAGCTGAGAACAATGGGAATGTGATCACTTAAAATATCCCCCACTTTTTTATATCTATACACAAATGTTTTGCCTTTCATTTCCATTTTAAACTGAATGAGTTGTTTTACAAAGTGATCATTTACAATCACTTTAAGGACAAGAACCATTATGAATACGCTGAGTGTAGAGGATAGGCCAAATGGCAGTGCAACAAAATGGAAGTTGTCTCCTACTGCAAAGCGCAGGAAGTGCTGTTGAGGTGGGTCAGATGGAATATTTGAATAAGCTTCTTGGACGTCTACTGATGCCATGTGTTACCCTTGTCTGAGACAGATAATAAACAACCTTGCAGATTCCAGCTGAAAGTCTGGAACTTGAAGGTAATTGTTTAGGGATTTCAGGATAGGACAAATATACCATGGCCATGTCTACCAAACCTTGAAAAAAGAAAGGAGGGCAGACCGACCTAGTGCATTACCACTGGTAAAATTTATTAAAGTGTAAAACAGAAAAGTATATACTCACAAACGAGCATGAATGACAGGCATTAACAATGCTACAGGTACGTAGTGCTGAACATCGACAAACCAGGACCGGACATCAAGTGGATATAGCGATGGCTAACGCGTTTCGGGGAGAACCCCCTTCCTCAGAGCCTAAGCGGGTAATGGCTGCTCACATGTATGGTCTCCTCTATATATGCATGTACCTGTGCATCCTGATCACCACCAGCACCAGCCCACACAAGGCACGCCCACCTGCACAGAAGTCACACCCACCTAGATAGTGGGGCCCTCCCTAGCTGCACCCAGTCACCATAGTAACACCATGGGGATGGCAGCTGAAGGCGTCACAGCATCTGGCATGGTATGTTTCACCCCGCTACCCCCACAATATGCGGTAGATGTGGAGGTGGCACAGGTAAATTCTATGCCTGACCACCTCCGCATGTTAGGCCAATTAGCCCCCCCTATGCTGTCTTCACCAGTTTAATGGGACTATGACCATCCATCTATCCTAATGTTTTTAGCCATGTATGTGTGGGGCCACTGGCCTCAATCCCCATGGTGTTACTATGGTGACTGGGTGCAGCTAGGGAGGGCCCCACTATCTAGGTGGGTGTGACTTCTGTGCAGGTGGGCGTGCCTTGTGTGGGCTGGTGGTGATCAGGATGCACAGGTACATGCATATGTAGGAGGAGACCATACATGTGAGCAGCCATTACCCGCTTAGGCTCTGAGGAAGGGGGTTCTCCCCCGAAACGCATTAGCCATTGCTATATCCACTTGATGTCCGGTCCTGGTTTGTCAATGTTCAGCACCGCGTACCTGTAGCACTGTTAATGCCTGTCATTCATGCTCGTTTGTGAGTATATACTTTGCTGTTTTACACTTTAATAAATTTTACCAGTGGTAATGCACTAGGTCGGTGCGCCCTCCTTTCTTTAGCCTGTGAATACCCATTATTCTGAGGAGGGCTGCAAGACGGCAGAAACCACTGAACACATTTGTTCTACCAGACATTGAGGAACTAGACACCTGAGCGCAGGAGAGATTTTTATCTTCTTTTGTTTACCAAACCTTGAAACCTGTCCTCCAGGAGGACCAGAAAACAGAGATTGTGTTGAGCAGTCTGCAGCTCTGTCTTTGAAAATACTTTGGTTAGTTTGAGGGGGTGCAACAATTGAACTCACATGTCCAGGACCCAGAGAAAGGCAAAACTATAGCAGATGTCTCCCCATGCTAGGAGTAAAGGCATACTTTCATTGTGAAGAGGGTTTTAAAGTTGCACTTGGTAAGTTGTGTGTTCCAAAAAGGGAGGCCTTAATGTTTGTTTTGAAGATTAAGCCTGAGGAGAATGATGGGAACTTTAAAAAGGGGAAGAAGTCAACAAGGAAGGGAGGTTTTGGAACCTTCCATCACAGAAGTACCTTTTTCCACCTTCCTATGAAATCTAGGTCAAGTGTTTCACCAAAATGACATACATATGAGGTGATATTTGCAAGCAGCTTAAACTTACCATAAAATTCTGCACATTGATTGGAATGAGAGCAATTTTGATGATTGTCATGACTTGTCCTAGGGCACCAACAAAAGGTAGAATGCATTTTCTGCAATTACTCCACCAAGGTGCTATCATTGAAGACAGGATTCATTGTTATAGTCCACTTAGCTGTGGTCTGACAAACAGAAATTGCAGCAATAGCCAGATGCAGAGCTGAGTTTGTAAGAATAAAGCAAGCCTTTCAAAGTGGCTCAAATGTTCTGTCTGTAGAATCATCTTCTATAGTTAAGGCTCTTTTCACACTGGCAGACTCTACCAATGGATGGGATCTCTCCACTGAGCAGGTCTATACTTTTCATGGACTTTTTGCACTGGATAGCATTTGGAAGGGATTCTTACAATGTTGAAAAAAAGTCAGTGAGCCATCTTCCACAATCTCCTCTTCAACACATCCTTTAGAGAATGCATTTCACTTTCCAACTCCAGCAAAAGCTTGGCACCTTTATGCCTCAACAGTGATGCCTTAAAGCCATTCTTTGTCCAGAAAGTCAGGGATAGGTGCATAAAATTTGCATTAGTCAGATTGCAACACAGAGACCAGTGTTAAATAAAGAGAGTCCTGTTCCAGTGCAAGGGATTCCTAATCACTGAAGAGTAGACATTTTGCAGGCTATCAGCAGAGTAAATGTTTTGCAAAACTTTGCCACAGTTTCCTTTCACCTGGTTTCTACCACTGCTATTAATGTGAGTATTCCTCTATGAGGTACTGATGGAGCAGAGTGTGTTTGTGAAGGAATACGCTGCAACCAGGGTATAGACTGTCTGGTAGCAGAGTCCTCAGTGCAAAAATAACTATAGGAAGTGCTCCAGTACCTTATAAAGGGCACTGGGTGGAACCTAGTCACAGCTGTATCTCCCATCTGATGCAATATTCAGTCATGCACCCATGCACCCGAGACTATGCTCTGAATGGTGGCATTTTTACCACCAAATTATTAAGTTGAACAATACTTTAAAAAGCCTGCAAGCACGTAGTTCTTTATTGCAGAAAAGATGCAATATTCTTTTCAACAAGAACACGCACATCCCTGCTTACAGTCTATTATATGTACAGTGAGCATTTCCAGCACACTCCAGCTGTGCCAAAATAACCGACTCATGCACAGAATGAGATCACCCACCAGCAAAGGTGAACACCCCAGCACCTGGAAGAGGCTGGCAACAAGATAACAGTCAGCAAGGAACTGCCACATTTCAGAAGGTGAAGAAGCATCTCTGGGGGTATAGCTCGACTAACACTGTACAGTGAATTTGAAAATCAGTTTCCCAATCTAGGATAAAAAAAACTAGTATTCAGGAAGTATTAAAAATGGATACTACAGTATTGTCTAGTACAGGGTAAACATTTATTACCTGGCCATGTCCCTAGTCCTTAAAAACCAGGATCAATCCAGGCTTCACCCACCAGTAGCCATACCCCTGGAGGGATTCTCAGGGTGTGGGTCCCATAGGGATGGACCACAGCCCTGGGGAGCCGGTACAGCACCCTGCAGCCAACTACAAGCATTGCACCAACTGACAAGGTGAGAACCCAAGCAGGATCTAGTACCCATAGCCAAATTACTGGCTGTCCCAACAGGCTTAAATCAGGTACAGTGACCAAGGTTATACAGGAGTTTGAACCGATCTGTACACACTGCTTCTTTATTGAATTAGAAAAGAGTAAGGAGTTGATATTTAAGAGTCACTTGAAGTACCAGAACTAAAAACTCGGGGACACAAACAAACACTTTGTGGAAGGACCTCAGCCTATAAATATCCAGCCTGTGTCCTGTACGATTAATTCCTTTGAATAGCAACTTTTAGACTGGGTTTACACTGGTGCGACAAATGCTCCGACATTGGGAGCTCATGTCGCATGACGTGTGAAAAAATCAACGTTTCCCTATGGGAGCCGTCTTAAAGGAGGAGTTCCACCCAGGGGTGCCGTCAAAAAAAAAAAAAAATTTAAAGTCAGCAGCTACAAATACTGCAGCTGCTGACTTTTAATTGGACACTCACCTGTCCCTGGGTCCAGCGATGCGGGGGACCGAAGCCCCGCTCGTCCCCCCCTCCGCTCATCGGCATTTCAACTGTGGGCGCCGGGCTGTGGCTTCACAGCCTGCCACCCACTGCGCATGCGCGAGCGGTGCCGCGCGCCGTGATTGGCCGCTCAATCACCTGGGACCTGTAATGGGTCCCAGATGATTGACAGGAGGGAGCAGAGCGGAGCCCTTCCTGTGCGAGGGGAAAGTGATGTCACCAGCCCAGGCAAAGGAACAGGCAGACTACGAGGGACCACCTAGCAACAGGCATTTAGAGGTAAGTGAAAAAAAATAAAAATATCCAAATGTTTTTTTGTTTTTTATTATAGAATTCCAGGTATTTGTTTTTGGGTGGAACCCCACTTTAACTGGCCTGACACAAGTCGGTCCGACTTTAAAAATGCTCCCTGTACTACTTTGGTCCCACTTGGATCCTACTTCAGCCCATTGACTATCACTGAAGTCGAATCGCCGTCTTGCATGATCCAACTTTGGCATGATACTTGTGCTCTCATGATCAAGGGGGAGCTCCATGCCAAATTTTAAATAAAACATTTGGCGTGGGTTCCCCCTCCAAGAGCATAGCAGGCTCTTCGGTCTGATATGGATTTTAAGGGGAACCCCCCCATGCCGAAAAAACTGCGTGGGGTCCCCCCAAAATCCATACCAGACCCTTATCTGAGCACGCAGCCCAGCCAGGAAAGGGGGTGGGGACGAGCGAGCACCCCCCCTCCTGAACCGTACCAGGCCGCATGCCCTCAACATGGGGTGGTGGGTGCGGCCCCCCCAAAGCACCTTGTCCCCGTGTTGATGAGAACAAGGGCATCTTTCAAACATCCCTGGCCGTTGGGGTCTGCGGGGGGGGGGGCTTATTGGCATAAGGGGGCCCCAGATGCCAGTTTTTTATTTAAAATTTGGCGTGGAGTTCCCCCTCAAGATACATACCAAAAACAGTTCCTGGTATTGGCAGGGATCCAAGTCGGATCCCCATTCATTGAAGTCGGATGTATCTGACTTAAAGTCGCAGGGCAAAGTCAGATCCAAAGTAGGGCGAGTGTTGTCGCACCAGTGTAAACCCAGCCTTACACTTCTGAAAACAAAAAGGATAACCACGCCTTCAAACTGCTTTTCCTCCTTTAATGATTGCAAAGACATTAAACTTTTATAGTACCAAACAGGCAGGAGCAGTACATTCATATAAATGAAACAGATAAAAGAAAATAATTACCCTGACTCAGGAACTGAAACCATTAGAAACCCTCACAGCAAAAACTCCCATAAAAATGGGTTACTTCTCTTGAGGTAAAATTTTAACATAAAATATAAATTGCTTTACGGTAACAGGTGCTACCATGTTATTTAATGCTGAGATTCTGCATTGCTGTAGCAGTATCTGGAGGACCATCTGGAGGCAGTTTTCTCAATTCAGATACAGACTTTGGTGTTTTAGACAATTGCTTCGGACTGTATCCAGAGAGGCGGGAGGCAAGACTTTTCTTTGGACGTGGCTTCTTCTGCAGGAGGGAGAAACAAGTCAGTAAATAGCAATACTATTGATGAGCACCTATGAAGAACACACCATTGAGCACCAACATTACAGCATTCAGTGCTCTTTAGAAAAACCAATGCTGGGACAGCGATTATGGGTGCACAGCCCATTTTTCCCATTTACCAGTTAAAATTGGTTTAAAAACATGGCTTCCCCTCAAGTAATGCTTTGTACAAATATGGGAGCTACCATCGCTGATATTACTCTTTGGTGCACACATTACAAAAAATAAAAAATAAAATTCATAGTGCATCAGTTCCTCCAGAATGATTGATGCAGACAACTATTCCCCCAATTTCTATTATACAGGCATTCAAAGCTGCATGCGGCAGTGCTGGAGGCATCAGCCAATCACTAGGCTGGAAATCTGATGGGGACCCAATGTCCTCCATCCAGGTAAGTGCCGACACTAGAATGCACTCAGGATGTAAGCTTGCAGCAGGGAGACAGCAAGCCACCATGGTAGTGTACATGTACCCTGCTTGGGAGTAGGGATGGGCTGAACAACCCCTGGTTCAGTTCACACCAGAACATGCAAACAGGCAAAAAGTTCAAGCGAACTCTATTAAAGTCTATGGGAACCAAACGTGAAAAATCAAAAGTGCCAATTTTAAAGGCTTAGATGGGAGTTAATGCCATGAGTGTATGGGGACCCAGGTACATGTATCTATGCAAAAAAAAAAAAAAAGTTTAAACACAACCGCCATTTTCAGGAGCAGCGATTTTAATAATGCTTAAAGTGAAATAAAAATGAAATATTCCTTTAACTACTTGCCGCCTGCCAGCTGTCATGACAGCCAGGCTGCGGCTCTTGTTCTGGGCGGGCATCATATGATATCCTCCCCTTCCCAGCCCACCAGGGGGCGGGGAGCGTGTGCCCGCCGCATCACTGGGGACTCTATGCACATGCCCGGCAGCTGCGATGTCCGCCGGGCATGCCAGGTAAGAAGAGAGCGATGGTGTGTTCTCCGTAGATCCACTACTGTGGATCAATGCAAGCTGACAGTGTGAAGGTGTTAAGATCTGTATTACTTTATAAACCACAACCCATAAAACCTGAATTCACGTTACTAAAACCAAACAAGTACAAGAATGCTGGTTGGTTGCTATGGGTACCGCACTTATTGAAAATGGCAAGAGAAACTGCTCACCATCTTTTTCTTCTCTGGGTCATGGGTATTTGCATGTCTATCAAGACTTTGCTGTAAACAGAAAAGAATGATGATATTTGTTTGAAAATCAGGCCATTTTTCTAAAGTCTGTCAAAAAAGCTCAAAGTATCAAGAAATTAGCAAAATGGTTAGTGTTAAAACATTGCTATACAACAGTATGGACCAAAGCAAGATTATGAAAATATGCACCAGCTATAAAAAACATGAAGTTACATTTAGGCAGTTATAAATTCACTGTATTCCAAAAATGCTGGTTTCTCTTTGGCTGTCTAGAATATTGATCAGTGTTTCACATCTTATTTAAATTCAAAATGACAGGTGCACTATACTACCTTCCCCACTAGCATTTTGCATTGGTCCCTACTTACAAGTAACCCTACTCCTTACAGGATCGATGTGCAGCTTGCCTAGCCTCTCCTAAACTGAAGGCTGCACAGTTTGCAGAGACTGTTCACTGAAATACATAAAGTTCTTGCAGGAATGGGGTTTCTGTAAGGATAAATTATGACCAACTCTTGGGAGACAGAAGGAGAAGCTATCTTGCACCCCATAACAATTAAAGACCATATGAAACACTGGTGCATGAAGTGCTTTTACTTACCTTCATTGCAAAGTTCTTGCCACATCCAGGATGCCCACAGGCAAATGGACGTGACTCCTCATGGAAGGAAAGGATATGACTCTGGAGACCAAACTTTTTGGTATATGTTCGATCACATCCGTCCCTGGGGCATTTGTATACCACCCGCTCTTCTTCGTGGGTTCTCTTATGGTCCTTCAGGTGAGTTTTATTCCTAAACTTGCGATTACATACATCGCAGAAGACTGGCTCTGTACAGCAAACTAAAATTGTATTAGAAAAAAGGTCCTTTGATTACACAAGTCTGTCTTGTTACTGCCAATTTAATGAAACATTCATTTTACAGTTATCTTAAATGTTTTGCATGTTAAAAGGATGTATTCACACATTCAATATGTCAATACTAAAAGCCTTGCATTCCACGATGCCTACAGCTAGCACAACTGCATTTACAAAATAATCTAAACCTATGCGGCTGATGACTTGAAATCACCACACACACACACACACACACACACACACACACACACACACACACACACACACACACACACCTCCTTGCAAGCCAAGAGCATAACATGCTAGTATTGATCGCATACAAGCTCATCATGAAAGACTTCCCGAAAACAAAGCCCTCCAAGCGGAGCACTGTCACAGCTCCCCTGGGGCTTGCATCTTCACCAGTTCTTCCAAGCTGCAGCCACTTGACTGACCGAGCTGCAATGAAGTCACTATATTCTGAGTTCACGGTCCTCCAATGTCCCCCAGTCACCAGATCTCAATCCAATAGAGCACCTTTGGGATGTGGTGGAATGGGAGATTCACATCATGGATGTGCAGCCAACAAATCTGCAGCTACTGTGTGATGCTATCATGTCAATATGGAGCAAAATCTGAGGAATGTTTCCAACACCTAGTTGAATCTATGCCACGAAGAATTAAAGTGGCGCTCCAGCACACCCAATGAAAAAAAAACTAAGTCAGCAGCTACACACAGTAGCTGCTGACTGATTAGGACACTTACCTTGTCCTGGAATCCAGCAATGTCGGCACCCCAGCTGATGTTTTTCAGCTCTTGGGTGCTGCCATAGCCTGCAAGGGAGACCGGCAGTAAAGTCTTGCGGCTTCACAGCAGATTCCCTACTGCACATGCGCGCTGCCCTTTCTAAACGACACAACGGTGGGGAAGGAGGGGGGCTAAACTGAAATACCTCAGCGAGGTTTGACGGAAGTGGGGACAGTTATCTGTCAAACAAGTACCCACTCCCCCACAAGGTGCCAAACGTGGCACCGGAGGAGGTGGGAGGAGACCGATAAGCAGAGCTTCCACTTTCGGGTGGAACTCTGCTTTAAGGCAGTTCTGAAGGGAAAAGGTCTAACCCAGTACTAGAAAAATTGACTTAAGTGGCAGGTGAGGATATTTTGCAGCTTGTATTGCAATTTTAACTTCCTGTTGAAATGGTTTTATACAAATACTATTACGGTAGTTTGACAGCAGCCTTTGAGTGAGCACTAAAAAAGTGGTGGTCCAAAAGGTGCATTCAACCAACATTAGTGTGAATTGCATGATTCTGGTGCACAAGCTGTAAACATACAGGCTCCAAATGTCATCCCAATGTTCAAAGGATCCAAACCCCTTCCACAGACAACACCTTCACAGCAGCCACATGCAAAGTCACAGGGGGCAGTGCTCACTCACTAAACTCTTTGGAACTACAGTTTATGACTGCAAATAAAATACCTGAATGACTAGCTGCCAAGTGTTTCATGTACTCTGTCCAGGTTTTTCCCACAAATGAGCAAGTGCTGTCCTTTTGGCATGGATATCCTAGAAAACAAAATTTACAGAACATGAATATTGCAAGTTTAATGGAAGATATTTGCCTGCATTTCAGTGGAACACAGCAACTGTAGAAGAAGTGGTTCCTGTCAGCTTTGAAGAGATAGTTATAAGGGCATTTCATTTTGATGGAAAAAAAGACGTGCATTAACAAAAACACTAGAAAATATACATAGAAAATGCACATAGAATCGGATTTTAGGCAGATCAGTGAAGTACAGTACCTGCATGAACTTTTTCATGGCGTTTAAGTCTAGAAGGTGAGGAAAAGCTTTTGTCGCATCCTTCATGAGTACATCTATAAAAAATAGTAAGTCCAGTTTAGACCTCAAAAAAAAAAAAAAAAAAAAAAAAAAGGTGTTGTCAAAGTGAGTACCAAGTCCAAACAATAGTCCATGAACAGCTATCTAGCTACAATGCAAAGATATATAAAAATATAAATAAAACTACTGTACAATTAGTATAAGGGACATGACTTTGTGAGTAGGATGTGTCCCTTGTGCTGATGCCTACTCTGTTGGTGGATATCCCACTCCCTGACAATCATCCAGTGCAGCAGGGTTAATAGACATAACGGGCTGCCACGGGCACTCACATCACGAGTCCAACTATGTCCCCACTTTCTGCCAGGGCCTCCATTCATAGAAGCCATGCTACAGCTTCCAGGAATGGAAAGCAATCTTTAAATTGAACATAAGGAATTGAGATGACTGAAGGGAATGCTGGCTTGTTACACACATTTGCTAGTCAATCTTATTGCCAAGATAGAGTTGAGGTTTTCTATACCAGAATTTTTTTTTTCATCAAAAAGGGAAAAAAAAAATAAATAAATAAAAAAAAAATAAATCTGTAATTTGTGTACTTTACCTTGCATTTTTGCTTGGCTATCCTGGAAAATAACTGGAAAAGCCACACTAAAAGTTTTAAACAGGAAACTAGTGGTGAGCTGACCGGCCAGGCAACAAATTCTAGGTAATCATGAACTTACTTGTATGGCTGCTGGTTGGTATGGATGTACTGATGGATTTTTAGTTGATTGTGTTTCTTGAATGTTTTCCCACAATCTGCAAAGTAACACTGAGAAGGAAAAGAGAGTTCACTAGAAAGTATAGAATGTAAAAAAAAACAATGCTGCAGGTTCAAAAACCTACACATACACTGTTCACCTATTGCACGGATAGCCTGAATAAGCCTGAAAGGGCTTTATGTACACCATGGATGCTCAACCTGTGGCACAACTACAAGTCCCATCATGCTTGTAACTGTCAGCCTTGCAATGCTTCATGGAACTTGTAGTTTAACAGCTGGAGGGCCACAGGTTAAGAACCCATGATTTACACAAAGCTTAAAAGCCATGCAGCTAAAGGAGGCAAGGATGGAAATATGTACAGGTGCTACTAGTAAGTTACCTGAAATCTGCATCTTTCCACAATCCACTGCTCACCATAAAATCATACCCAAGCTGGCCAGATACCGAATCGACTGATTTAGCAGGGACCAGACAAACTTGATCCATCTATGGTCATTTTTGTTTGTGAGAAGTAGATCCAATGATAAACTTCAGGAATTGACATGTTGGAAGCTTTTTGATCAGTGTATTCTGACTGCGGGGAGTATTCCTCTACACCACCTCGCTTGGGTGGATTGGAAATCTCTTGATGAGCACACTAAGTGGGCTAAAAACTGATCCCATCTATGGCTAGTCTAAGAAATGCCAGGACTGTGAGCCTAATGCATTTACCAGTTTTTTTTGTTTGTTTTTTTTTCAATCCCTGGTGACAGAAGTGTTTAGGATGGGGGTTAATCTTCCACATTGTATAAAAAGGCTATTTGATCCTGTCTTCACTGATCCTCTTCCACTGACTTATCAGGAAATATTCTATGGAGTCAGGCTGTACACGCCCAGTTTGACATGTATTGCTAGAGGTTTTTCCCCCCTGGGAGGGTGCATGTGATCAGCACAGGGCCAGTCAGCACTGACCAGACAAAGGATTTTTACAGGTAAGCCGTTATAAAAATCCTATTTTCTTTATCGTACATCATGGGACATAGAGCCTAAGTAATTACTTAATGGGACGTCCCATAACAATGCTATTTGAGGGGACAGAGAGATAACCCGTAGGGCACCCCCAGAACTGAGGACATAAACTGCTGCCTGCAGCACACTGCGCCCAAAGGCAATATCCTCATTCCTCCTTACATCCACCTGATAAAATTGTGAATGTATGTACTGAAGACCAAGTTGCGGCCTTGCAGATCTGAGCCATGGAGGCCTGGTAACACTGCCCAAGAAGCACTAACTGACCTGGTAGAGTGCACCTTAACGTTAAACGGGGGAATCTTACCCCTTGAATCACAAGTTTGAATTATCACTTGTCGAATCCACTTCGAGACAGTGGAACTTGACGCTGCCCGTCCTTTCTTAGGACCCTGTGGCAGAATAAATAAGACAGTCTTACAAATCTGAGCAGTTGCCTTTAAATAGATTTTTACTGCTCTCACCACATCAAGACAATGTAGTGACCTTTCTTCCCTGAAACATGGTTTTGGAAAAACAATGGCAGGACAATATCTCGGTTCAGGTGAAAACCTGAAACCGCTTTTGGCAAAAAGCCTGGACGAGGGCGTAACACCACTCTGTCCTCATGAATAATCACTCTGGTGAGGGGGGGGGGGGGGGGGGGTGCAGCGCCTCTTCATGAGGCTCTAGTATTCAACTTTGCAGCTTTCCGGGCCTAACCCTGAGATTTTCCGCTAGAGTCTGACGGTGGAGGCCACTGCCTAGAGGCAGATGCCTCTGGCGCAGGAGAAAAAAGTCATTTTAAATGAGGGACGTTTATACTTTGAGTGGCAAAAGAGTACTCTCCAGTAGAAATAGTTTGGATGTATTTATCCAAATCATCCCCAAATAGTTGATCCCCATGAAAAGGGAAACTAGTCAGAAGCTTTTTCGCAAGGTGCTTCGGCTGACCAACCTTAACCAAAGGGTCCTACACATGTGTACTAGCACAAGGCGGGACGCCTGATGAATTGAATCCATAGCGTCTATGGCAAAACAATGCTTTTGGTAGTTCGGCCAACTCACAGGCCTGTTGTACAGGATCTCTCTCTCTCCACAACTTTAGGTAATGTAGCAAGACCAAAAAGAGTCCCGTTTCCTAGGGTCCAGCCCCCAAAGAGAAGCATTACAGGCAAAACCTCATTCTATGCGAAGGCCTTGGGTACCATCCTGTGGCCTCAGTGGCTTGGATGGATCCGGTTGTGGAGGTTTTTTTAAATCCAGCATGGATCCCTCCTGGAGCTCCTCAGAGCACATCTTCACTCGTGACCAACACCTTAGACACTGGCGAAAAAACTGAGGTACTCCTGGGAGGAGGGGTTATATAGGAGAGTGAGCTTCCTGTATTGGGTATACCAGTGTCAACACCTGAAGGTGGCCCATAACCCATTAAGTAATTACTTGGGCTCTGTGTCCATTGATGTACGATAAAGAAAAACACCCCAGTGTGAAAGGGGTCTTACTAAAAATAATTGCATTTGCATGTCCTGTGTACTGTGAGAGACCAGATATAGTGCATGCAGGGTCCTGGGTTTAGCAACACCTCAAGTTAAAGCTGCAGTTTGTCTACAGACGCCCCTTATCTGCATAGGCAGTTTTTCGATAAAGGGGTACTAACCCTTTAAACATCAAATCAAAGCCCTGTGTATGGCCTGGTTCCTTGTTCTAAGGGGACCCCCTGGTATTTGGAAACTAGCACAGATATTTAAACATCAGCACTTTAAGCCAAGTCCCACTTGGCACACCTTTATCACACCCGTGATGGGAATACATATAGGCCAGAGTCACCATACTAAATCCAGATCAGAAAAAAAAAAAAAAGCACACATCTCAAAAAAGGGGAGCCAGCTATGGCACTGCTCCATGCAAGCTTTTCTATGGTAGTTAGAGCCTGACAGTCCATAAAAATCTTCATAAACCTGAAAGCAGTCTGGTAGGTTGCAGACATGATACAAATCTCAGCACCTCCAACACCTTCAGGCTACTTCACTCTGAGGCGGTTTTCAGGCGCTTTAGCCTCTGAAAAGCACCTCCCATTCATTGCAGTGCATCTTCACACTGAATTGGGGCATTACAAAAAGTCCTGCAAGCAGCATCTTTGGGGAGGTGTGAGTGCTGCAAATAGCACTCCCTAAACACACCTGCTCATTGCAATGCATGGGCAGCGCTTCCAAAGCACCTGAAAAGCGTGCTGCAAAACGGACTTTACTTTGCTAAAGTGCCCCGCTTTTGGCCGAAAAGCGATGCAAAAACGAGCAGCACCTTAGCGCCAACAGCCAGGCGTTGCCAGTGTAAAAGGGGTCTCAAGCTACCGATTTAAAACCATGGTCTAGCAGCACTTCCAGGAGCTACATTCTTTTCTGTGGTCACCTTAAAGTGTGTGGCTGGCCTACGGAAGCCTGTCATAAAAGTAAGACAATGTAGACACTACAGATCAGCATGAGGCTATGATCAGCAACTGACATACTGTAGTTTCTCTACAGTTTTGTTAATCATTTTTAAGCTGCTATTAATCTGATGGCCATGCATCTAAAGTGAGATGTCAAGCAGCCCTTGGTGTACATGTCAAGAACCTTACCTCATAAATAAGGCTTGGAGAAAGATGAGCTCGTTGATGATGTTTCCTCATATTGGTCATTGTGGTAAATGACAAGTCACAATCTGGAGCATCACATCTGAAAAAGTAAACAATTCTAGTAGTTCAACAGTTGAATTTACAATGTCTTACATCTCTACCTCAAGTTCTAAGTATAAAGTTTTCAGAACCACCATTTGCTTTGCCGACACCAGGTTAGTCGTGCAATTGTTAGACCTTAGGCTCAAAGGCCAAGGTTTTAAATTAAACCAACTCCAGCAAAAAAAAAAAAAAAGGCAACAATGCAGATCAGTGGTCCTGCATTGCTTGCGATTAGGTTTGAGGGCTTATACATCTTCTGCCAACCAGAGAAGACAAAAGAGCAAAGTATTTAAGCAGTGGTCTTACAAGCTCTTAGAAAAACACTTTTTTGAATTAAAAACAAAATAAAGTTTTTATATTGTGAAAGATAATGTTACGCTGAGTAAATTGATACCCAACATGTCACGCTTGTGGAATGGCGACAAATTTTTACCCTTAAAAATCTCCATTAGTGACGTTTAAAAAATTCTACAGGTTGCATGTTTTGCATTACAGAGGTCTAGGGCTAGAATTATTGCTCTCGCTCTACCAATTGCGACGATACCTCACATGTGTTGTTTGAACACTGTTTTCATATGCAGGCGCTACTCACGTATGTGTTCGCTTCTGCTCGCGAGCTCACAAGTTAAGGAATGTAAACATCCCTTGTAATAGAAAAAAAAATTAAAAAAATAAAAAAGCATGTCAGGACCTCTTAAATGAGATCTGGGGTCAATAAGACCTCGGATCTCATTTACACCAAAATGAAAAAATAAAAATTTTGCCCTTTAAGAGCTATGTGCGGAAGTGACGTTTTGACATCGCTTCTGCCCTGCAATGTTATGGAGACGGGTGGGGGCCATCTTCCCCTCACTGGTCTCCATACCCAGGAAGGACAAGCATCCGATCGCCTCCACTGCTACAGACAGCTCCGGTAAGAGGCAGAGGGCACTGAAGCACGGCAGGAGGGGGGCCCTCTGCCGCCGCCCATAAAAGTTTCAGTAGCTGTATATAAACTATGACCTATAAAAAAAAAAAAAAAACCTCTTCTGTTCATGTTCCTTATAATAAAGCCCCTGCAACCCTCCAGGCTTCAAAGATCACTGATCTGGCAGTAAATCAGACATTCCTTATTCTTTTTTTTTTATTAAACAAGAGCATGTTTATTGATTGTCAGCAATGACAAAAATAAAAGGATAATTAAGAAAACAGCAATACATGTATGGAGTACATTTGTTTCACAGATACAGATTGTTCAGAGTACATTAATGCAAACAGGGAAGAGAAAAAAAAAAAAGGGATCAGAGTTCACCTAAGTAATAAAGTTTCCAGATATCATACGCTAAGTGTTATTCTATTCTTCTCTATGTTTCCCAAGTCACAGCCATTTTCCCTTTTGGGTCATACATTGAACATTACGAAATGGTCGGTATAATATGAGTACTGTATAGGTCAATGTTACCTTTGGTTATATAGTTATTCAATACAGGTTTCGCCGGAGCTGAGCCATCTGTCCCATATTTTGTTATACTTGATAGGGCACCCTCTGTGTCTATATAGTACTTGCTTATATGGCAATGTTTTGTTTATTTCCCCAATCCAAGCTTGGAGTGTGGGGGGGCTAGACCTCATCCAATGTCTGGCAATCACTTTTCTGGCACAGAACAAAGTTTCGTGGAGGAAAGTTGCCAAATACTTTTCGGTTTCGGCGTCTGGCAAAATGCCTAGTAGACACGATTTGGGATCGAGTTGTAGGGGTGAGCCCATGTGATCATACAAAAATTTTATAACCTGTGTCCAATATTGCTGGATATTTGGGCATTCCCATATTAAATGAACGAAAGAACATGGGCTGGCTGAGCATCCTGGACATTTGGGATCCTGGTCGTGTGAGAATTTGGCTAACCGTGAGGGAGTAAGATAGGCTTTGTGGATAATATATAACTGGGTCAACCGGTCGGAAAGTGTTGGGGATGATTTCTTGACATTCTCCAGTGCTTCCTCCCACTCCGAGTTCTCTATTGGGCCTATGTCCTCTACCCATCTATTTTTAGCACTGTCTATTATTCTTGCTACTGAGGGCGCCCGTATGATACTATAGAGATTGGATGTCAATTTAGCTGGTTCTTCACCTATAATCACTTCAACCATAGGTAGTGTCTGTGTGTTGGGAAAACCATCTATGAATTGGGCCCGTAGGGCATGTCTCAACTGCATATAGCTGAATAGCATGTTTTCAGGTAGGTCAAATTCTTCCCTAAGTGCTTGGAAATGTCTTACTCCTAGGGGCGTAAGTACCTGGAATAGGTATGCGATTCCCTTTGCAGCCCACACCTCAGCACCAGGTAGATGCATTAGTTCTTGCAGTTGGCGGTTGTACCATAAAGGTGTATGTGAGTGGTAGAAATCAGCACCAGTTAGTTTAAGCGCAATTTCCCAAACCTTTTTATGCTGGTGTAGCAAAGGGTTCTGAGTCGTATCTATTCTCTTATCTTCCCTGCCTCTGAAAATTGCTTGTAGAGGGGAATCTATATCTTTATTTGGTTTCCTACATACTAGAGCTTGGTATCTATCTTTATCTGTTTTATGAAGATGAAATAGATGTGAGATCTGTGCAGCTATGTAGTATGCATGTAAGTCCGGGAGGGCCGCTCCACCATCAGTGGTGGGGTTTTTTAGGGTGTTCCACGCTAGTTTATGTCTATTGGATCCCCATATAAATGAATTGACTATCTGATCTAGGGCTTTGAAAATTTTTAGGGGGATGAGTAATGGTGAATTCCATAGTATATAGAGAAATTTTGGGAGTAGAATCATTTTAAAAAGATTGATTCGCCCCATCACACCCAGTGGGAGTCTGGTCCAGGCTTGTTTTCTGGATTTCAAGTATGTAAATAATGGCTCTATGTTGTTGGCAATGAATTCCTTGGGTTCTCTAGTAATTGTTACACCCAGGTATTTGATTGAAGCTACTCTAAGTAGTGGGAGAGAGGCTGATTGTCGCGTGGGTGGCGTAAGATCTAGGGGCATAATTTGCGACTTGGACCAATTCATACTTAGTCCGGAATGTTTCCCGAACTCCTCTATTGTCTTCAGGGCTGCCTGGAGGGACGGGCCAGTATCCGAGATATAAAAGCATGTCATCAGCGTAGAGGCTCACCGTCTCTACCAGGTTACCAGCCCTGAGACCTCTAATTCCTGGGTGCATCCTGAGAGAGATGGCCAGGGGCTCAACAGCTAGGGCATACAGAAGTGGGGATAGTGGGCATCCCTGGCGGGTGCCACGTTCCAGCGGGAAGGGGTCTGATATTGTTCCATTCACTAACACACTAGCCTCTGGTGAGAAATATAGTATTTGTACCCATTTGATAAACCTGGGTCCAAACCCAAATCTTTTAAGGCATTCCCACAGATACTCCCATTCCACGGAGTCAAATGCCTTGGCGGCGTCCAGCGCCACCACTGCACGATCGCCCGTGTTTTCATGAGTTGCTTGGATGTTCATATATAACAGACGCAGGTTCATGGCCGTATTTTTTCCAGGCATAAATCCCGACTGGTCAGGGTGAATGATGGAGAGAATAATTTGATTAAGTCTAATGGCCAAAATTTTTGCTAGAATTTTAATATCAGCTTGGAGCAGAGATATTGGGCGATATGATTCCGGATAGTGGGGATTCTTCCCTGGTTTGGGGATCACTATGATTACTGCCCGCCGGAGGGATTCAGGCAGGGAGCCAGATTCAAAGATGTGGTTGTACAGCGTGAGCAGCTCAGGGACAAGTATCTCAGAGTATTCCGCATAAAAATCTAGAGGTATGCCGTCTTGACCTGGGGCTTTCGCTGGGGTTAGGGACGAGATTGCAATTGCAATCTCATCCGCAGTGATAGGTGCCTCCATTTCTGTCATCTGGGGTTCCGAGATCTGGGGGAATGGTATATCATGAAGGAATGTTTGTGTCTCCTGCCTGGTGACATTTACTTTAGAGGAGTAGAGGTCAGCATAGTATGTTCGGAATGCTGATGCTACCAAAGTGGGGTCTGTCAGGGGAGCATTATGTGAGTCTAGCAAGGACACCACCACTGGTGGGTTGGTGTCTTGATGGGCCAGGTATGCTAATAGTTTACCCGCTCTTTCACCTAATTCAAATATCCGTTGTTTTGAGAAAAAAAGTTTTTGTTTTGCCTTCTCGAAGTGTAACTGGTTCAGAGTTCGAGTGTGTAGTTTGAGTATTGACACCGTTGCCGGTGTGGGGTCTAAGTTGAATTCTTTGGTTGCTATTTCCACTTTTTCAGAGGCAGTGTGAAGTGCAGCCTTGAATGAAGCCTTCAGTCTATTTATGCGTGAGGAGAGGATTGTACGGACGTGTATTTTAAATGTCTCCCAGACCACGTCCGCCGAGGCGGTGTCTCTGTTGTGGTTGAAAAAGTATTGCCACTCCTCCTGGATATCCCCCTGATCACTCAGGGCAGACAGCCAGAAGGGATGGAGGCGCCATGTGCGGGGTACAGTTTGTGGGGTAAGGCGTAGGGTAGCCCAGCAGGGAGCGTGGTCTGATAGAGATCTGGTGTGGTACCCTGAGTCTACTAAGAGGGGAAGGAGCAGTTCTGAGGTTAATATGAGATCAATACGGGACATAGTGGAATGTGTCGCTGAAAAGCAAGAAAAGGCCTGGGTATGTGGGTATTTAGACCTCCAAGTGTCTATTAAGGAGAATTCGGACATTAGTCGCGCAAATCTAGTGCTGTCTGAGGTTTGAGTGCCCTGGGAAGATTGCAATCTATCTCTGGTGGGGTTAAGAACTGTGTTAAAATCCCCTAGCCAGATAGCAGGAATATCAGGGTGCTGTGACATATACAGTAGACCTTCTGTGACTATGGCTGAGTTGTAAGGCGGGGGTATGTAAACAGCAAGAATCAGATATTGTGAACCACTGATAGTGCAGTGTAGGAAGATGAACCTGCCCTGAGGATCCGTCCGCACTGAAATTATGCCAAATGGGGTAGTTTTAGCAATAAGTATAGAAACTCCTCGGGAGTAGGAGGAGTGTGTAGCATGGTATGCCCACCCTATCCACGGGCGCTTCAATGCCACTTGTAGTTGGCCTGTTATGTGCGTTTCAGTTAGCACAATTATATCCGCCCGGTAGGACTTGAGGCAATCAAAGATTGCCATACGCTTGATTTTGTCCCGGATTCCCCGGACGTTCCATGTTAGGAACTTTACATTAGTCATATGTGTCGTAGGGTTGCGTATATGGGTGCGGTTGGATACTCCTTCCCAGGACAGGCCCAGCTTCGACATACATCATTTCACGCTCTGTAGGCGAACTCAAAGTCAAGTGATACCATAAACAATCAGTGCTATTATAATCCAACATAACCAAATACATGCTCTGTGAACTTGTATATAACATTTCCCGTTCCCTCCTCCCTGCTCTCAGCCTCCCAAACTTGGCTGGAGCATAGAACCCATAACCTGAGCAAGCACTAGTGGGCACCGTGGCACCCAGTGGTTCGCTCTAACTGTATTGACACCGGCTAGAGCCTATTTGACTATGCCGGTGCCAATATGCCACACTAGTGGTAGGGGCGAATATTTCGCTGGTTGATAGTCCAGCAACGGACTTTTAGACGGTATGTCTATGGAACACTTGTTAGGAGTATGTATTCCATTTTAACGCCCATATGTGGTATATAGTAAAAAGTAACGTTTTCCCCATAAAACACACAATGCAGAACGTAGCTTTTAAGTTGAACTGGTGATCCCGTGCCCTTCTCTCTCGTCATTCCAGGTGCAGACATGGCTGTGATCAGTGTTTGGAGGCCTAAATGGCCGGCCGAAAAGACCATGTGGGGGGATATAGTCTCCTCCTTTAATGCGACAAAGTCCTGAGGGCCCAGATTAGGATGTGTATGCCTCCAGTCAGGGTGGCACAAAGATATATATTGGGGTTCAGAGAATGTGTTCTGAGCCGGGTTTGCAGAAACAAGACTCCCCAGCGTTAACTGTACAATGTGTGTTGTGAGGCCTGTACCTGGGAGACGCCCCGCGGGGCTCCGTCACTGTAGGAAGTCATCAAGTGATGTTGGGCCACTTTCAGTAAAGCCAGAGGCTTTAATTAGGGTACTGTGTATGTGGTATGTGGGGGCACAAAGTCTCACCCAGTCCTCTGTAGGCGGAGGTATCTTCTTTAGGCTGGTCTGTTCCTCTCTGCATCCCGCCTGTCGATCCATTCCGATGCAAGTGATGGATCATCAAAGAAATATGCACGGTCTTCTCCCACCACGCGTAACCGGGCTGGAAACATGGCGTATTTGATGTGGTGTACTCGCAGGCGTCGTTTGACCTCCATGAATCTGGAGCGTTGTTTCTGCACTTCCGCAGAAAAGTCGGGGAATGCTGCAACAGTTCCTGTCTGGAACGGAATATTGCCTTTAATTCTGGCCAAGCGGAGGACTGCATCGCGGTCTCTGAAATTTAACATCTTCGCGATGAAGGTGCGTGGAGGGGCTCCTTCCGGTGGACGACGGGCAGGCATGCGATGTGCGCGTTCCACCACAAACGTGGTGGAGAAGGCCTCTCTCCCATAGGTTGTGATGAGGAGCTTTTCTAGAAAGGTAGCTGGGTCAGTACCTTCTGATCCTTCAGGGAGGCCGATGAAGCGCAGGTTAGATCTGCGGGCGCGATTCTCAAGGTCGTCATGTTTCTGCGCCAATATTTGGATTTGTCTCTTAAGGTCCTCTTGAGAGTGCTGGAGAGGGTATAAGGTGTCCTCTGCCCGGCTAATTCTGGCCTCTGTTTCTGTGACCCGCTCCCGGATTTTAGTCATGTCCTGTCTTATGAGTGAAATGTCCACCTTTACCTCTTCTATTTTAGTAGTAAGTGTGGACTGGCAGAGGGAGATCGCCTCCAGGACACGCGCTGTGTCAGCCGCCTCATGTTCTGTGTGAGAGGCAGAGTGTGTAGTGGAGGCGGCGCCATCTTGTCCCTCTCCGTCCCGCTCTGTTCTGCGATATCGCTCCAGGGATGATGAGGCTGCAACGTTCCGTCTTGGTGGCGACATGCTTCGGTAGTCTCAGCGGGTCCCCGCGACTCGAGTATGGGGTTCAGAATATCGTTTGGGGTCACAGGATGTGCAAGTCAGGATCTACCACGGACGGAGCGCTTCTCACACACGTCTTATCCCATTGCCCAGACATTCCTTTTTCTACACTATTAAAGGCTCCTGCACACCGATTTGGATCAGTAGGGGAGTGCACCAGGTGTGCATACTTTATCTCATGCACACTGCTCAATTATTATTTGAGATATATAGATACTCAGTTTCCAAAAAAATTATTTTCGGTGATGGCTGCAATACAAGCTCTATCCCAAAAAAAAGCTAAAGTCCTTGTAAAAACATGTATTCCGTTTTGTAAAGAGATTATATAATGTGCCGTGTGGCTCCTTTTGTAAATTAATTGTGGAATATATTTTATTTACAGCGATGCTGGGCGCTCATGTGACCCCCCGAAGACCTTCTCTCCTTCCGGTCCCTCCCTCTGCAGTACTCAGAGCAGGGAAGAAGAGCTCTGGCAGGTCACCTGAGCACACAGCAGTGCTTTTAATGGGGGGGGGGGCATAAACTTTTTTAAACACATTTGTTTTATTCCAGTTTTTTTTTTTTTTTTTTTTTTTTTTTTTTTTAGAACAGAGGGGTAAATGCAAGCACTGTGCCATCTATCATGCTTTAAAGGATCAGGATTTTTTTTTTGGGTTACGACCACTTTAACCACTTCAGCCCCAGAAGATTTGGCTGCTCAACGACCAGGCCATTTTTTGCGATACGGCACTGCGTCGCTTTAACTGACAAATGCGCAGTCATGCGACACTGTACCCAAACAAAATTGACGTCCTTTTTTCCCACAAATAGAGCTTTCTTTTGGTGTTATTTGATCGCCTATGCACTTTTTTTTGCACTATAAACAGAAGAGCGACAATTTTGGGGAAAAAAATAATTTTTACTATAATAAAATATCCCACATTTATGAAAATTTTTTTCCTCAGTTTAGGCCGATATGTATTCTGATTTTTTTAATCAAAAATAAGAAAGCATATATTGATTGGCTTGCACAAAAGTTATAGCGTCTACAAAATAGGGGATAGATTTATGGTATTTTTATATTTTTTACTAGTAATGGTGGCGATCTGTGTTTATCGGGGCTGCGATATTGTGGCGGACATAGCGGACACTTGACACATTTTGGGACCATTGACAATTATACAGAGATCAGTGCTATAAAAATGCACTGATTACTGTATAAATGTCACTGGCAGAGAAGGGGTTTACACTAGGGGCGATCAAGGGGTTAACTGTGTTCCCTCACTGTATTCTAACTGGGGGGGGGGGGGGGGGGGGGGGATGGGACTGTCTAGGAGAGATGACAGATCAGTGTCCATAATCAGTATGAACACACAATCACTCTCCTCTCCCGAGAGAACCAGATCCTAGTTCTCGCTCTGCCACAAGCAATCACGGGAGCCTGGTCTTCATCGCGCCCGCCAGCCCTAGCATCGGCTCCCCGGCGGCGTGCCCCTAGTGGCCAAAAGGCAAAGCGACGGAAGGCAACGTCGTTTCACCCAGCTGTGCCATTCTGCTGCAGTAAAAATGCGGCGGCTGGTCGGCAAGAGGTTATCATGATGACATGACTATTTGAATAAATGTTGATTATTGTACATACTGTAAATAAATAAGACCTCCCCTGAAAATAAGCCCTAGTGTGCCTTTTGTAGCCAAAATATATATTAGACCCGGTCTTATTTTCAGGGAAACACACAGAACGCCACTTTTACAAGCGTTTGGTCTTTTCATCTGTAAAAGCACCTCCATGTTAGCCTATATTAGAAGAGAATTTTACAGCCAGGAAAAAACCCCAGCACGTCAGGAGATTAGATTGAGCAGAGACAATAAAGCTTGATGTGCTTAAATGAATTTAGTGCTTGAGCATTCATTCCATTAGACGGAATAAATTAATATGTAGGCCATTGTAAACTAGGGCCGAAACTACTAATCTATTAATTGACAACTAAACAATTATGAAAATAGTTGCGGACTATTTTCATAATCGATTGGCCAGCCAAATAGTTGGCCTGCATATAGAATGCATTATTTGTTTACATATCAGGAAATAGTGCAGCACAGCATTGTACATTATATTTAAAATGATATCCATAAAAAAAAAAAAAAAAAAAAAAGTCTCAGCTTTTAGTACTATACTATAAAATATTTAAAGCTCCCCCCCCCCGCCCTCCTTCATATAGCTTCATGTCTGACTCCTAGTTAAAATGACCATATATCCGAATTCTGGGTGTATTTATCATTATAAAAAGCAAACTGCATAGGTGTGAACCGAGCCTTACGCTGGCCATGCACGCATTGCTTTTCGGACGAGAATATTCATACGAAAAATCTTTGTACATTCACTGAATTAGAGAATGTCATTTGGAAATTTCACTTGCTTTTAACATTCAGTTTTAAAATGAAGGTAATTCCTAAACAAAAACCACATACGCTGTCTGAAAACTTTTCCCATCACTGTGGTCAAAGACGAACATCGATTTGATACCACTATTAGAAAAATTCTTAAAATTGTAACATTACATTTTTTTTTTTTTTTTTTTTTTTTAAGGAAGACATTGTTTGTGTATGGCCAGCATATAATATATTACAGTTCTGTCTGAAGAGAAGAAAAAAAAAAAAAAAAAAAAAAAAAAAAAAAAAAAAAAAAAAAAAAAGCAAAACGGTGTAATTTTTTCCCCTTTAAATAACACAAAAAATTTGATCCGAGTCTGATATTATTTAGCAGATTCAGCCTCTAATAGTAGATACAGTAAACTATCTCTTCTGTCCTTGTCAGTGGATTAGAGATTTTGTTCCCTAAACATATACAGGGGGTGCCCGACTTGCGATCAACTCCTACTTACAAACGGGGCCCGAATGACGTCACTGCTGGCCGAATCTTCCTCTCCTTGCTGGAGTGAGCCTTTCCTCCGTTCCTGGCTTGGCTGCGGGCCCCCTTAGTCATCCTGCCTGCCCATCCACAGGCCTGGTATGGTCCGGTGGCCTGCCAGGCCGCTAAAACTGCCCGTCGTGGCCGAGGCCTTGTCCGGCCTAGTGCGGCCTACGAAGCCTCCAGGATCCCCGGTCTTTCCTGCGCCGCTGCCCCGCCGAGGTGCACCGCGGCCGGCCGGCCTGCCTGGACTCGGACCTTCACCATCCATCTCCCTGCTGTGCCATACAGTGTACCTCTCGCTGCCGCCATGAAAACAGTGAGAGGGGAGAGCTGTGCTCAGCTGTGCTCCTGGACTCCTGTTTTGGAGGTGACAGGGTCATTAAAGAGAACCTGTCACCTCCAATTGCCATCACACAGGGAATTGTTTTCTCCTGTGTGATAGCAACAAAGTTAAGTGAAAATTTTTTTTTCTTTTTTAAAAAGAAAAAGAAATACAGTAATAACTAAATTAATAAAATAAAAAAGTAATTAAAAAAAGTAAAGAATAAGAAAAATATTAAAAATAAGAAAATTATACAAAAATAAAAAGTAAAAGACAAGCTACAAATAAATAAAAATAAAAAAAGTAAAAAAGTAAAAAAAATAAGAGAAACAAAACATTTGAACTAACCATGCCGCCCCTGCAATCCGGTTGCCTTTCTCTGTTGATTTGGGTTTACATCCTGTCTCAGACTAGATTTGCACTTAAAAAAAAAAAAAAGGTACTGTTCCGACTTACAAACAAATTCGACTTAACAAACCTACAGTCCCTATCTTGTTTGTAACCTGGGGACCCCCTGTAGTTGGTTATTTATATTTACCACTGCATATAGCTATTTAAGAAAAAAATTGTTTTTTTTTACTTTTTATATTAACTAAATTATACACCACTTTTTCTAAGGTTATTATCCGAATAATTAATTAATCTAAACAATCAGCCAACTAATAGATTATGAAAATAATCATTAGTTGCAGCCCTATTGTAAACCATTAACACCAACACTTGATGCTAGTGGTGCACTAAAATGGAAATTCTAGACTGAACCTTTAGGATGCACTTGGCTGAAACAGAATACCTATATCCATCTAAATGTTTGTGAAGCTTTTGCGTTATAAAAAAAAAAAAAAAAATGCCAATAACCCCATTTTTAGTGGCCGATATATCTGTGCATCCTTACTTGACACCTAAACGCAAGCAAAATTCATCTTGAGGCAGCGTTTCCCATGAGAAAGCATTCAGGGGAGCTGAGCAAGCAGGAAGTGTGCATGAAGCCTATTCAGCAGGAAGTGTAACCTCTAGCTGCAGAGCTCTAGCTGTCATTTAGCTGGCATGTCAGACCACTGCCCAGACTGCAACCATTGTAGTTCTTAAAAACTTTCCTGGCACCATTGCCAATCCTCGAAGGTTTATCTAAGCACTTACTTGCAAGGCTTCTCCCCAGTATGTGTCATAGAATGACGGGTCAGGTGAAACAAAGTGACAAATCCTTTACTGCATCCTTCAAACGTGCAGGGGAAAGGTCTCTAGGCAGGAAAGAAATGAGAAGCACCGGTTTACAACTGTTTTAAGGACTACATATAGACAAAATAATGCACTGCTCATACAAAGTAACATTACACAAAACCCATCAAGGTCAACTTCCTTAGGAGATCTAAAGTCAAAGCTTTGCCGTTTTGGATTGAGTTTGTTAACCTTACCTCCCACTCAGGAAATAAATGTTGCCACCTTGCATATTTGTTTAGGGGGGGTACCAGTTCTTTCTGCCCAAAGTGGCCACAAGTCCTCTGGTTGAATGTGCACAAATTCCAGCTAGTGGGGACAACCCTGCATATGAGTAGGTTTCCAGGATAGACCATTTCAGCCATCTAGCTATTGATCCCCTAGAAGCTTGGCAACCTTAGTTACCCAAGGAAAAAAAATAAAAGTCTGAACATCTAAAGTCTGTCATTTCCAGATAACGTACCAAAATTATTTTAGCATACAACATATGAAAGAGGGTCTCCTTCTCCTGAACGCTCTTTAGGAGCAGCTCTTCAGATACCATGCTGCCAGGGACAGCCTTGCTACTTCTGGGAAATTTACTGGGCCTTGGATCAGCAAATCCTGTCTGAGAAACAGATGCCAACAGGGCCTAGTCACCATTCCCATAGTGGTTAAAGACTGTTACCCCTTTCTGTTGTATCTTTAACACCAGTGGAAGTGGAATGGGGGGGGGGGGGGATTAACAGGTGAAATCTATATGGATGTGCCAGGGCATCCCCCCTAGGGACCCATTGAGGTTGTTTAGGGAAAAGGATTGAGGAACCAGTGTGTTTTCTCCTTTGAGGCAAACAGGTCCACCTCTGGTTGTCCCTACATACTGGAAATCACAAAGACCTCTGGATTCAGTGATCAGTCTGCTACCTGAATGGGGTACCTGCTTAGGAAAGCTGCCACTCTGTTCAGAGTTTCCTTTAGGTGGATTGCTGACAAGGATAGCAAATGTTTCTCTGCTCAGAGAAGAATCTGTTGCCAATGCTTGTAAGGGCCTGCTCCTTGTACCCCCGTGTTTAGATAAGCCACAGCCGTGGCATTGTCTGTCAACACCTGACCATGGCGAGTTTGGAGATTTTGAGCAAATCTCACTAGAGCTAAAGCAATTGCTTGCAACTCTCCAGTTCAAGGATCTTACCACCTCCTTTATTTCTGTATATTCTTGGGAGAGAATGGTCAAGATTAACCAATTTGATGTTATGCTTGACCACCGTGGAAGGAAATTCTGAAGTAACCTCCCCCTCACAGGCTTGAGTCATTGTGACTTTTGGGCTTGTGTAGGAGGATAGAAAAGTCCGCCTTTTCCCTTAGATTTTTCTGCAGACCATTTTTTCTTCCTTCCCTGGATCTTCTTGAAGTCAAAAAAGACACTTTGGGGGTTGCCTTTTCAACCGGAAAGGATTTCTTCCTGTCCGCTGTCCTGTCTAGGATGGCATTTAGATCAGGACCAAAGAGAAGATCGCCCGAAAAGGGAATTCCACAGGTTACTCTTAGATGCTGCATCACCTGGCCAGGTCTTCAGCCACAATGTTCTTGCTGAATTCACCAAGGCTGCTGATCTAGCCAACATTCTAACTGCTTCGGACGATGCATCCGCAATATAGGCCACAGCGGAGGACAAGGTAGTGAAAGAATCCAATATCTCCCGTTTGGGCGAATATGCCACTGTATGAGCTTTGAGCTGGTTAACCAGTACTCTGGGTTTCTAGCTACACAGGTCATAGCCATGGCTGGTTTTAATTTACCCACGATTGACTGCCAAGATCTTTTGGAGCACAAAGAGCCACTTATCCATGGGATCTCTTAGCATCCCCATATCTTCAAAGGCTAGTTCAGTGGACCTAGAGAGACATGGGTTAAAAAAAAAAAAAAAGACTTTATGGTTCTTGCCATTCCTCCTTGATGGAATCCGAAATCACATTATGTACGGGAAACCTATGTCCCTTAGGATCACCATGAAAAGCATACAATGAAGTGTCAACCTTTCTCTTCACCTAGGCCAAGAGTAACATATATAGCTCTTAACAGGCCATCAATTCTTCCAGGGATATTTTTAATTTGGAGGAGGCCACTTCCACTCCTTCCAAGCTGTCATTGGAAGGAGTTGGGGGAAGTTTTCCCCACTGTGTCTGGTAGAAGGACCTTCAGATAGAGTCTAACACCAGGACTGGAAGCAAACCCTGGGAAGACTCAGACGTGGAGGGCTGGCTAGCCACAGGATCAGCCAACAAATCCCAGAATGATTGAATTCTGGCATAAAGCTCCCCAACTGAGGCAAATCATCACAGACAGAAGCGGATTCTTCTTTAAACAAGGAAGCAATGCAAGTGCTGCATAGGCCTTCTTCTAATTCTCCCTAATCTTAGCTTTGCATGAAGGGCATCTTTTTCCAGAATCAGCACTTGTGGCGAGCACAGCAATGACAGTGACTGGGGGGGGGGAGCACAGCAATGACAGTGACTGGGGGGAGGGGGAGAGAAGCGCAGCAATGACAGTGACTGGGGGGGGAGAGCACAGCAATGACAGTGACTGGGGGGGAGAGCACAGCAATGACAGTGACTGGGGGGGAGGGGGAGAGAAGCGCAGCAATGACAGTGACTTGGGGGGGAGGGGGAGTGATGGGGGGCCACAGCAATGACAGTGATTGGGGGGGGGGCCACAGCAATGACAGTGACTGGTGGGGGAGAAGCGCAGCAATGACAGCGATTGGGGGGCACAGCAACGGTGGGGGGGGGCGCGGCAATGACAACAGCGATGTGAGGGGGGGGCGCGTCAATGACAACAGCGATGGGAGGGGGGGGCGCGTCAATGACAACAGCGATGGGAGGGGGGGGGGCGCGGCAATGACAACAGCGATGGGAGGGGGGGGACAGGGGGGCGCTGTACTCAGTGTGGGGACAAAGAGAGCACTGGTACTCAGTAGGGGAACAAGGGAGGGGGCATTGGTGCTCACTGAAAGAATAAGGGGGGCACTGGTGCTCACTGGGAGGACAAAAGGGGGTAATGGTGCTCAGTCAAGGGAGACAAGGGGGCAATGGTGCTTAGTGAGAGTACAAGGAGGCACTGGTGCTCAGTTGGGTTTGATGGGTTATCCTAGTGCTTATTGGGGGGTCCTGGTGCTTAGTGGAGAGAGATGGGGGTCCTGGTGATTAGTGGGGGAAGATTGGGGGCACTGCCAGGCAGTGGGGGAGGGGATGCTGGTGCTTAATACCTTGCTGCTTGATCGATCTGGAATCTTGTAGAAGAATCTCCTCTT